>JALBCR010002236.1:0-600000 GCA_030710515.1 Abscondita cerata | reverse complement strand
CTTAGTATTGATATATAATAATATTAATTATGTGTGTTCAAACATTATAGAAGGTAAATAAGAACATAAAGTATAACAGCACAGCCATTGCATGACGACATATAATGTACCGGTCCAATGACCAAAAAAAAATAGTAGGTTAAAGAAATAGTAAAACAAAATAATGGAAAAACAGATAATCACGACAAGAATACAAAATATTGCTGAACTTCAGATGTCCTTCAGTTTCGTAAGCCATAATATAGGTTCATCCGCTTTTGAGTTTCTAAGACTCTTGGTTTCGTATTTAGCCATGTGCGGTAAAATTGTAAAGGAGGGCATTTTAATTTTTTTAGAGTAGTATTGACAAAAACATTTGTTATAATTTTTTTCATCGATATAAATTATACAAATATAGTTTTTTGAGCTATAGCAAAAACAATACACTTTAAGTTTCAAAATTAAATTAGATTTTGGAAATAAGGGGATAGTCAAAATAACACTTTAGAGTGACAATTTCAATTTTTTTTAAATATTTTTTATATAAAGTTATTTTTTAAATTTAAATTTTTATTTTAATTATAAACAATTTTTATTAACTGTTTTGATTGGGTTAGAGGTGGTTAGCTTTAGGGCTACCTATTCTAACGTTTGCGAAATCTTGTATGCCTCTCCATTGTTAGCTACCATTATTAGTTCTCTTCCGCTAATGCTACTCCAAGTCCTTAAGGTTCTACTTAGCATTGGTAAACAGACGTAAAGTCTGATTTGGAATTGCACAAGTGTGAAGTGGTTTCTCAACGTTTTCCCTTGTCATCCTTGTCGACATTAAAGACAGTGATGGTCGCTGAGAGGGATCCGTATAGTGGGTTTGTTGACCGTTGAGCTCTATAGGACCGTCTTTAAGATCAGGTATTTTGTCGAGTATACGATCGCAAATATTAATGGGCAAGTCGTTTCACGGTTGTACAAAACCAAGAAGTCTTGCTTGGCATTATTTACTTCTAATTGGTCAATAATCTTGTTTTTTTTAATGCTTCGTCAGGCCACTTACTTTCGAAAACTTCACTTAGTTTATCATCGATTTTATTTAGCAGGTCTTGTTTTTCTTGTTATTGAGGGGTTAGCGTTTGGGATCCGCTATCCTTCATCGAGGGTTTTATCAATGTTAGGGGAGGAATTTCTAACTGTACTTAGTTTATACTATTCACACGTGTCAATGTTTTACACGAGATGTCGTAAGACACACATTTTACTTAGTTTATGAAATAGTTTATTGATTAGTGGTGTCGTTTTGTGTAAATGCTTCATTTTTGTCATTCTGTTTTTCTTCAGGTGTACCGACTCTTTTTCTCTTTGGTTGTGACTGATCGGTAGTGTTGCTCATCTGCGGTAGTGGAACTTTGACTAAATGTTGTTCAGTTATCTTCTACTACAAGCACCAGAAGATTGTCACTTTGTTTCAATATTTCATCTGCAAGCATATGGCGAACATTGCACGAACAACAGTTGTATGCATTTCACGTTACGTCTGTGCAAGATTTGTTACAATATGATGATAATAAACTAAGCAATTTTTGACATTGGCTAATTAGAAAATGCACATAAGATCATAACTTCTTGAGTCACCTAGTGGTAACCGTTGAATCATGGTTCATAAGAAATTTTCGACATACCCATATTTGGAATAAACAAAATCCTCATACGACTGCTATTACTCATTTTTTACAACATACATTTTCATTAAATGTCTGGTGCGGTCTTTTTACGTACAATCTTATTGGCCCTTCTTTTTAACGCCAAGGCTTTCAGCAGTATCTTACCTGCATTTTCTGAAAAATAATCTGCATGTGCAACTACAGGACATTCCGATTGCCAATAGGCAGGGCATGTGGTTTATGCACGACGGTGCCCCTGCCCACTTTTCACAAATTGCCACCAATTATTTAAATACCACGTATGGTAACCAATGGGTTGGTCGAAACGGACCCACGATCTCCAGATTTGTCACCCTTATGATATGTTATGAAAAATAATACATATTTCAATAACCTTATTCTTTGTCGGTAAAGTAGCTTATTACTGCACAGTTCAGGAATAGTATATTATACAATTTTATACGAACGGCAAGCTATGAACAGTAACTTTTCCTCCAAATAAAATATGTTGTTTCGTCTGCAAAAATATCTAATTTTCAATTTAATATAATTTGTTTACGTTTGGAACAGTGTATACGTATGAGTAGTTTCTACAGTAAGGTCCAGTAAACACTGGCAACAATAATATTTGTTTAAGAATACCTTAATGCTTATGTGTTTGTGTATGTTGCTATGTAACATGTAATAAGTGTTGTCACAATTGTCTCCTTGAAAATTAATGAACAATTTACTTTGACCAAGGGTTTAAATAAGTACTAGCCGTAGGTCTACGGCAAATTCTTGGACAGAATTTCTTCGAATGAAAATTCTTTGATAGCAATTCTTTGAAAACAATTCTTGTAAGTACAATGCAATTTTTCGAAACAAAATTTTTCCAAAATACAATTGTTCGACATGAAAATTATTTGACTTATTAATGTATATAGAGTCATTGAAGTTTTTAAAGTATATCAATGCTTCGGATAATTTCTTTTTAATAATTCTAAATATAAATCCAAATTATTAAAATTTTATTCTGTGGCGCCACATATGGGGAAGGGTAAGTGTTAAAATTTTCCTATTCCTTTCGCTCTTCAGGTTATTGCATTTTATTTATAAATCATAAAATTTTAAATATTTTTATGTAAAAAGGTACTTTTAGTTTAGTTTAATAGAATTTCTAACAACTTTTTTTGTAAAATTACTTATCGAATCAAAAATAGTTTAAAAAGAAGTTGTATATAATTATAAAACAACGTTTATTTGAAACACAAATGTGAAAAATGAATATTTTCTAAATATTTCTAAAAATCAAAATCTGTGTAGGTTAACGACCCTTTTGGCTACATATAGTATGCAAAAATCTAATCGGATCTGGGGAATTATAAATAAAGTCCATGTACCAAGTTTCATAAAAAATCGGACCCGTGGTTTTCTTGATATTTTGTTTACATACGGACGACGGCCGACCGGCCGTCGGACATAAATTTTTTTTGCTTCATTATAACGTACTAACTCTAATTCGTCGGAAAAAGTGAAAAAAGTTAAAATTTTTGGTTTGCAAACCGTTGCATAACTCCCTATCGTATTTATAGTTCAAAAGTTTTTAAATTAGTGCTGTCCTTGACTGAAAAATGTGGTCTATTGACATTCATTAATAATTTGCTATTAAAAATGTTAGTTAGTTTTAAAACACAAGCATGAAAGAAACTTACATAGTGTAACTAGTAAAATAGCGACTGCGAATGTGGTCCATTGCGCAATATGCATTCACAGTTTTGTTTTCTCTAATTCCAGCGCTTTAAACGGTAGGCGAAGAGCAGAAAAGACTAATTGAAAATGAAACACTATTACTTAAAGAAATATAAACAAAATATGCTTACCAAAATTACTTTTGGGCCTTCAGATAAAGATAATTAAAGTAATTAAAATAATTCTAATTAATGCAATAAATGCACTTTATTTCAACCCTAAAATCTTCAAAAATTTTAACAACATTTAAGCACCCCAGAGCATGTCCATTAAACCCTGTTTCGCCATGAGTTACTTTACGCTGAATATTGCAAATGTTTGCCCATGCCAGTGATTCGTCCTGAAAATTATGGAGATAGGCAAAAATGTATTCACTACTCCCAACATTAAATGGCGTTTTGGAGGAGGACTAACGTTTAAAAAAGCTTTATCGGCATCTGTTCTAATTAGAGGAAGATGGGTGCATTTTTTATAATATTTGTCTTTGTCTTTGATATTACCAATGGTTCTCAAAACACTAAATATGTACAGTTTGTCTTTTCGTGCATAACACCATGTGCAAGGGAAAAGACTGCTGTTCGACATATGATGCCTACCCAAATCGGTTGCGATCATCCCGTCGAATTCGTTAATATTTATGGTTGAGCACAATTTTGAAACACTTTCATAATTTTCTAGTTTTTTTTACTACTCCATTTTTATTAAATGGATTGTATGGTCAAACATACTTTCCAAAAACCTTCGAATTTTAAATGAACATCACACAAACCTCGCTTCTTTTTGGAGAACTGAATAAACCCGGGAAGGTTTTTACAACAAACAATATATTCCTCAGTACTAGAGGAACGGTTATTTTGTGTGGGACTGAATGAAGCCTATGGTTTATTGGGCACCTATTGGCACACAAGAAGAGCTAAGGAATCACATTATGGAAGCTGCAACAGCTATTAACGGTCATCCTAATGATATAAGACGTGTAAGAAAAGCTTAGATTCGTCGAGCCTTCAACAAAACGGAGGCCACTTCGAACACTTATCTTGAATATTTGGTAATTTTTTTAACTTTCAATATCTCGTCAATAAATTAATTTAAGATATGTTTTGTTCTGTTTACTTTGTGCTGGAGAACACATCCCCTGAAATAGTGCCGTGCAATTTTGAAACACCCTGTATAATGATATTACAGATAATATAATATAAATAATAATAATAATAATAATAATATAAATAGTAAAATATGTGAAGTTCATGTGAAGTTTTCTTAACAGTTAAAAGATTTCTTCTTAAAATGGACCCAAAGATCGCTTTCTTAAATATTGACATTCGATTAGAAAACACCCCGGCTGGGACGATTACATCTCGGTTTCTATACTAGAACCATAAAAACGAACACTTTATACGAAGCGAGAAGAAACACGTTAAGGGCTTAGCCCGTTTCGACTGAAAATTATGCAGTAATTGCGTAACCTTAACATTACAATAATATGAAGGATATTAATATTCAAAAAGTTAATAGATAAAAGTTTATACAGTGTGAGTATAAAGTATGGAATAAAATTCATTAAATTTGTGTCCTTATTTTTCTGCAATATTCCTCGAACAAGTCAATTTTTATATTTAAATTTCCATCTTTTGGTATAAATCAACCCTTTCTATCTCCACCAGTGGCGATGCAACAGGGAGCAACTTGAAAATTTTAAATGGCAACGGGGGTCAAAACTTACGTTTTCTCAAACACCATTTCATCCTCTATGCAACAATGTAAGCATCTTCAACATCGGTCGATTAGAACAGGAAAAGGTAACCTTTTAATATTTTTTCTACACTAATAATTTCTGGTTGCATTTTCTATTAATAAATCGACACAAACAACAGTTCCCTGAACACATTACACAAAGTCCCACCTATTCGCATAAATGATACATTTCTATCACAACCAGTGGCGGTGTAGCGAAAGGCAATTTGAAAATTTTAAATGGTACTAGTAGTCAAAAGTTAAATTTTCGGAAAGATCTTTTCATCTACTATTTAGCAATGTAATTGTTTCTAAAATTGGGCGATTAGAACAACCTTTTATCCTTATTGTCTTTCAAATTTTTCAAATTGCCCCACGATACGCCGCCACTGATCGTCATGCAATGGCTGTGCTGTTATATTTTATGTTTTTATTTACCTTCTATAATGTTTACACACTTAATTAATATTATTACATGTGAATACTAGGTGGGTAAGGGTTGGCATGTTTAGGTTTTAGTGGTTTTCCTAAACATTGAAGCAAATGCACACGGTTTTGTCACCACATTATACAGGTTTATACAGATCTTCTGGGGCACCATACATAACACTTACATCACAATACAATATTTGTATAATGTACCATACGAATAAATAAACTGGTTGAGATACAAATGTATAATTTACACCTAAAAAAATGACCTAAAGAAAGATTTGGATGATACTTTTAGGAAACTATTGCTTGTTTCGATTATTATTAATAGAAAATACAAGCAGACATTAATATTAATGCTGAAATATATTCAAAGTAATTTTTTAAGTTTTCCTGTTCTAATCGACCGATGTTGAAGATGCTTACATTTCTGCATAGCGGATGACAAGGTTTTTCCGAAAATGTAACTTTTGACCCCCATTGCCATTTAAAATTTTCAAGTTGCTACCTGTTGCGGCGCCACTGGTAGAGATAGAAAGAGTTGATTTACACCAAAAGATGGGAATTTAAAAATAAAAATTGACTTGTCCGAGGAAAATTGCATAAAAATAAGGATAACAATTTAAGGAATTTTATTCCATACTTTACACTCACACTGTATACACAACTTTTACTTTTAACGTTTTTTGAAATATATTGATATTTTATAACTTTTGATTTTCTGACTTGATGATCAATTCGGCCGGGACTGAAATCAATTGCGAATTTCTAAAAGTTTTTTGAAGCGCATAAGAATAAGAATAATTTCATAATTTCAGTTCCAAAATTATTATGGTAATCTTGGGTTTCAATGTGATTAAACTCAAACATTGGGTTTAAATAGACCAGGGGTTATATTCTCGAGATCATGCGATTGAAAGTCGTACGATATATTAGAAGAAAATCGTGTAATTTTGAAATACCGCATTCTTGAACAAATTCGTGTACGATCTGTCGATTCTCATACGATCAAAATAGTGGGTTTTGGGTGCGATTTCAAACGTCTACTAAATATTACATGACCGGTCGTTCTTTTCTGCGATGTCCACGTATTTTGCGGTTATATTTAGTTTTATGAGTAGGAAAATGAATTGATTATTTTGTAGTAATTTGGAAAATATTAAATTGATACCCTAATGTACAAAATACAATTGTATAAATTTTCTGTTTTGTGACAAGTATCTATTGCTAATTTTTTTCACATGATTGCTACATAGACAACAGTAGCAGTTTTGAAGGACGGTAAGAGGGACAATAGGAGTTGTGAAGAATTACTTGTAAAAAATCTAATAACAAATTTGCAGAAAATACTATTTTAAAGAGGAAGAGAGAGAAAGATGAAAAAGAAAGAAATTGCAAATCGAGAGAAGAAATAAAAATAAATAGATGGAAATACCTGGGGTACACTTTAATATATAATAAAGACATGTGCACATTGAAGAATTTCTTTCTTCACAATACCGTAGTCGATGTTCAAATTCAATTATACATCTTTGAATTACTTCAGGAGGACTTGCTTCACATTCTGTTATAATTTTTTGTTGAAGTTCTGCCAAATTATTTGGCCGATTGGCATACACCTTATTTTTTAAATAACCCCACAGAAAAAATCGAGTGGCGTGAGATCTGGTGATCTAGGTGGCCACTCAATGAAACTTCCTTGCCCTATCCAACGATTTGGAAACGTTTGGTTCAAAAACGCCCTTACTTGTCGACCATAGTGGGCTGGAGCGCCATTCTGCTGAACCATACATTGTTATCTCGCCCAAAGAAGTGGTTTAAAGTGGGCACAATTTGGTTTTGCAACAAATCCAAATATAACGCACTAGTTAGATTGCCTTAGATAAAAAGGGCCCAACTATTCGGTTGTTTATGATGCCAGCCCAAACGTTCAGCTTCTGTGGATGCTGAGTATGGCATTCTACCATCCAGTGTGGGTTTCCCAACGCCCAATATCTAAAGTTGTGCTTGTTAACTTGCCAATTTAAACAAAATGTTGCTTCGTCGCTGAAGAAAATTCTGTTTGGCAAGACATCTTCGCGATCCTGCAACTCTTCAAAACTTTCACAGAATTGAAGCCGTCTGTTGTAGTCTTCGGCGTCCAGTTCTTGGTGAAACTGAAGCTTGTATGGCTTTGCCTTTGCATTTTTCAGAATTCTTTGCACTGACGTACTGCTGATATCGTGATCAGTGCCAGTTGGTTGGTTGAAGTGTTTGGTTCTTCAATAACATTCTGGATAACCTCAATACTCGTATTCAAATCGGTGGCAGTTTTAGCTCTTCCACTTCGTCGAATATCTTTCACACTTCTGTGTTCAAACCATCTTGCATACGTTTTTGAACGGCAGATTTTGTAATTGGTACTTCCCTTTCTGGATGATTTGCATTGAAAATGTCGCTGGTAGCTAGATACGTTCTTCTTCGATCACCGTAACCCAAAATAATCAAAATTTTGATACGATCCGCTTCAGTGAGTTCCATTTTAAAAAATGCGAAAACTGTTACGTACTTTAACACAGTAACACCACAATGTATAATATGAAAAAAAATTCCTTAAACGCACTTTAAGTACCTATACCAACTGAACCTTATCGATAATGAGATTTTGTCCAGGTAATTAAGCAGGTGTAATTATTTGTATTACAAACATACTTATTATTCCCAAATATAGAAGTGCTATTAGAGACAAAGATAAAGAAAACCGTTAATGAGCCTATTATGATGAATTGATTAAAAAAGAAAACAAATTCCAAAGATTTAACCAAATTAACAATAATACATTACCTACTAGGTAATTAAACAACTTTTGCATTTCTTCTATTATCTATAGCACCTTAAAAATACCTATCCACTTTCAAATGTAAATGTTTAATTACCAGTAAAGTGTTATCGTTAAAATAACAAACAAAAATTTGTATAACGTTATTTTTTGTAAACAACTTATCCGTAAAAAAATTAATAAAAGAAATAAAAGATACGCCACTGCACTGCTAAGAAAGGATTAAGTATTCTATTCAACACACAAAAGCTCTTATTGGTTATTGTTTTTCCCAAACAAGTACTTACAGAGACAGGTACCCGCCCACAAGCAATAATGTTGACGGTCAAACTGAACTTTTTATATCATATTCTTAATAACATTTATCATATTAAATAATTTTTATGTTCACCGTTACATACAGAATGTCATGTAGAATCTAAAAATGTCAGTCAACTAGTATGGTGCCATTTGAAAATCAGAAGTTGATATCAATTACTCGTAATTGTGGTATCGTATCAAAATTTTATAAAGAATAAAACGTCCGGAAGTATGTCATACATACTTCCCCAAAGTTTCATACCGCTAATCCTCGCGGTTTTCAAGATATAAGCAGGTTTCCATACTTTTGGTTAACCCTGTATACTAAAAGAAGATCGAGCAAAAGACGAATGGAAGAAGGAACGAAATAGAAAGAACAAAATGATAATTAGGTTTAAATTAAATTTAATGTAGAATCGAATAGTTTGTTTAAATTGTGTAAGAATAATTTTTTCTGTACTTACGATTAGTATGCTTCCAACTCTTTGTTTTTTATTGTCCAAATTCTATTCAGGTTTCACCTCTATCAATATGTTGCAAAATAGAAAAATGCATTTAAAGTAGCTATTCTATGACATTGTTTTAATTAACACCTTTTTTGCGTAAAATTCTTTTAAAAAAATAAAAGACTATAAAATTATTATATTTCTTTAACAACATTCATTGCTATTTAAATTCTATACATACAGTTAATTCACTAAAATTGCAAATACACTTTTTAGATTCTTCAGTTATTGTAAGCCTCTGCCAAGTTTTTATAGAAACAAAGTGGAAAAGTTTTAATCGACATTTAGTTTTTATGAGTTTCTTAGGTTCAGTAACGGATTTTTTGTACCCTGTTAGTAGTTGCGTCAAGAGAATACTCTAGAATATAGAAACTATCTACTTCGAAATGCTTAGAAAACTGCATTCTATTCAACCGTATGCATGAGTACTTTGTGTCAATTTCTTTAATGGCGTAGCACAAATACTGTGCTTACTGAGTAGTACAACTCATTGCATAATTAAAAATGTTGTAATATTCTAAAAATGTGATTGTAATTTAAATTAAAAGTGCACTTAAAATATTTCTATTTGCTTGTGATTTTTTCTTCGGTAATTTTTCCTTCAATTTTGATAACTTCAATAATTTCCGACTACCACAATCTCAAATACAAAAGCCGGATGCGAATATAAAGAAAATAAAGGAATAGTCGATTCTTTGTTATAAGTCTTAGTGCGCGAAGTTATTTAAAACTGCAGGCAACCTCATTTAAAATTGCACGAACATTTCACACCTTAATAGGGCTTCACAATGTAAGAATAAAGGGTTTATTAAATACTGAAAGGGAGAAAACGTGTGAAGTGTGAAAATACGGTCGGAAGTGTAATGTAAAATGCAATATACAAGTACAAGTTCACACTATACCTGTCAGATTAGTTCTATTCAACTGCCAATATTCAAGTTTTGGATATGTCTTCATTTTAGGGCGTTTAAAAAGGAACGAAGATAAAACAATTTTAATAACTTACAAAACGTTTATCTAATTATTTAATTGCATCAGTTTAAAACCTGAAAATTACATAAAATTTTTTGTAACTACAATACTAGTTTTGTTAATGTCCCTATTACTCTAATTACATAAAAAAAACATTTTTAATTAGGGACTAAGTGATTCATTTATAACCAACTAAATAAAAATGATATCCTACACATTAAAATGAATCTTTTCCATTAGTACGTAGTACAATATAAAATTTGATTAAATACACTTTATATGTTGTTTACTAAACTTTAATAAAGACATTAATAGCGAAAACAGTAAGTAGACATAAACTAAAAGGAATGAATAAAAATAGATTAAACATTACATTACAATACAATATTTCTATTTATGTTTAATAAATATTTGTATGTCTATTAGCAAAAACCATGGCTTTCTTTCTAACTTAATGTTCGGTTAGTTAGTTATTTCGGCGCCAATTGCGTTTTTGGCGACGTGCTGAAACTATTCAGCCATCTTCGTATTATAAGTAGGTATGTGTTAATTTCTGCATAATAAATTAGATATAATTGTAAACGTTGTGAAACATTAAGTTCACAGATTGTAGTTTTAGTCAAAATCGATTTTAAAAAAATAATATATTGTGAAACCTGAAATTAAGGAAAAAATAGAGAAACAAATTAAGATAAACAATAATATCTTGAACTAACGCCCTATGATTCTTCAACACTTAGTTACTTATGTTTCTGTATTAATTATAATTTGTAATTTTGATTTATGAATTTGTTTGGAGAATAAAGGGCTTATTATTATTATTATTATATGATAAAATGAATAAAATAAGAAATAAACACTCAACGAGACAATTGTAGTTGATTTGAAAGGGAATTGTTCAACCCTATTATTTCAGTAGTAAAATACAGGCTGTCCCATTTAGAATAACGTAGTAATTGTATAAAATATTGTATTGTCATAAAACAACACCCTGTAAATAAACTTTATATTACAATTATTCGTATCGATGGCCCCCCTAATTGGGAATTAATAGACAAAAATGCGTTAGCTAATTTTTTGACGATTAAGTGTAACGAATGTATTTAAATCATACTAATTTCGCAAACAAAGTCATTTAAATCGATAACTATAAACAATGGGTAACTATAACAAACAATAAAGAATATAAATTAATCCAAACATTTACTCCGACTAATATAGCACAATTTCAGCGTATTTTCAATGACAATGCGATTTTCAATGGTTCAGAAAAATTTAAAGAATTTTGGGAACATTTTTCATACTGTTTTAATTCTGCATTCCCAAAGATACGTAAATGTATATCTACGAAAAATTTGCATTCCCAGAAAAATACCAATTTAGTAAAAATACAATAAATAAACTACGACAACTAAAACAATTACATTACTTTCTTAAGCGAAGTCATAGCGGAAATACTGAACTAATTGACAGATACAAGCAATTAAAAAATAGAAAGAATCACGGGAGACGATTGTACATTCGTTGTACACAGGGCAATTTACGGGTTCGATGCTATAACAAACTGGATGTAGGATAGGATCGGACGTGATGTATTGAAGCATTTATCGACTCGTCGGACTCGTGTCCAAACGCGGTTAGGTTGGTTAGAATTTGTATTCTGCACGTAACACCAGGTAAGGGGATGTTGTTAATATGGATACTTAAAACGGATAAATTACAGGTATACGGAATCAGGTTAGCGGTGATTTCAGGTGAATATTGGAGCTATTTTTATTTTAATATTAAACGGCAAGCGGTTTCTAATCCTCCACCAGGAGTCTTTAGAATTAATTGTCAACTGCGTCGAAGCTCGTGTTCGCACAGTGGCCAGGCAAAAATTCTTTTCTTGTTTTCCTCTTTTGTAAGAGGTCTTCTAATGCTGGGTTCTTGCTTTTAAATGTTTTGGCGCTGTTGATAACGCGCGTAAAAGTGGGGTCTCTTCTCTGATTGGTCGGCGTGGCTCCTTGACTTTTTGAGTAGGGAAAATCCACTTGGTAACAATTTCTATTTTCGAAATTGATTGCGGTAAATTGCTAATTGTTTTCGGGGTGATTTTTAAACCCTTACAGTTTTGGGCCCACTAATTTTCCTACTTTATATTAACGATCTATCCCAACATTTGAGCGAATTTCAACTTTATATGTATGCTGATGATGTATCAATTGTAGTTTCAGAAAATTAATCCATCACAGCTAGTGATAATGTAGCATTAGCAATTAAAAAATTTTGTGAGTGGTGTGAATGTAATCGTTTAGTGGTGAATGCTAAAAAAACAGTGATTATGCAATTTGGTATTTTGAGAAAACCTTTACCATCAATCACATTTAATATTAAAGACCATACAATACAGACATCGACGAATTGTACTTGTTTGGGTTGACCCTCCAAAAGAGAGCAATTCGGATAATGTACAACTTGCAATACAATGAATCATGTAGCAATATTTTTAGAAGGAACAAAATTTTAACATTAATTTCAATTTATATTTATAAGATATGTAGTTACGTATACATGACCAAAACTAAACTAACAAAAAATTCAGATTTGCATACATACAATACAAGAAAAAAAATGACTTTTGTGTTCCAAAACATTAACACGCGTATTGCAAAAAGTCTCCTAATATGAGCGGCATTGAAATATTCAATAAGTTGCCACAAAATTTAAAGAGTAGTACATATATCTAAATTTCAAAAAAATACTAAAAAAATTTCTGGTTTGCAATACATTTTACACATTAGCGAATTAATTAATAGAAAATAATTCCACATTTAGTTCTTTTCTTACTGCTACATATTTATATCCAGGCGTGTTGTTATATACCTACTATTATATTATTTATTATTTATAATATGTGTTTTGTGCTGTATTTTATACTGTTTTGTTTTTGACAATTCTTATCGACTCTCGTAGGCAACTAAGATAAATAAATAAATAAATAAATATAGGAAGCCTTAATAAAATGACATTATTTTGTACTTTAAAAATAAAATAAAATACAGGGTGTTCCATTCAAAAACCTTAACTTTGATATAGCAGGTTTTTTTTGGAGCCCCCTGTATATGTCTGATTAATTTAGAAAAGTAGCCGTCACTAACCTACGTACTCCTGCCAAATAACTTTTTCATATCATTTTTCGTTGTCCTAGTAAGCTTCGTCCCGTTGAGCGTGGCCCACCTTGTACAATCAAAAAACCATTTGCCGTATGTATATTTCCAATTACTCCTATGTATCCGCGATTATTCACTGTGTTCTCCAATGCATATGTGAGTATATCAGCAGCGTTTTTTGCATCACTGTATCTAGGGAGCATTTGAAAAGCTGCACTACATTCTAGAACATAACGATTAAAAATGTCAGAAGAGTGCTAGACTACATCACGTGTGCAGTACCAGTATTTTTGTCCGATCATATCCATGTCAGAAGATTTTGATCATACGTTCGTTGTAGTTGCTGTAAATTATTTCTATAAGAGTATTAAGCTGATCGCGTCTAGTAGCACAAGAGTTATATTGACAACACGAATTGAAAATTCTTATGAAGAAAGTTCCAAGAAATGGATTGAGAACTTTTCATTAATTACTTCTACCAACTGGATTGTAGGATATACTTAAGAGCGCGCCGCTCATAGTGAGAGTTAATAGATGGCGGTGTACTTTAAAAAAACAGACCTTTCTATTATTCTCATTATTTTAAATTATAATTAATATATCGATTTAAATTAAACTACACGTTTTGTGAACATACCATTAACGGCAATGACAAATTTTCACGTATTCACCGTGTCCCACGTAAGGCGGCCATTACACGTTTGTGGAGATTAAATCAATTTGATTTTTTGCAAAGAGTAAAATTGCAGCTTATAAAAAAGTAAAGACAATGTTTTTTTAATAATTGCTGTACGATCAATATAAATGGAGCTCTTATTAACGATTAGGTCATGTTCGTCAAACGTTTAATTTGAGAAATTCAAGTCAAATATAATAGAAAAAAATAGTTCAAAAAAAAGCTATAAACAATAGAATTTCCAACAACGTTTTCTCCTCAACTTGTTTTGTAAAATTGATATTGGTGGAGATATTGTTATAACAATTATTGTCACCTGCTTGTTATATCTCAGTAATTACTATTGAATCAAAAAATAGTTTAAACAAAAGTTGGGTATAATTAAATTATAAATGTGGAGTTCTGCAGTAAACGCTTGTTTATAAGATGTGGAGTAAAAAGTATATAGCATAAAACTTTACCGAATTACGGTGAAAACAATGTCGGTCTATACTTAATCAGGAGAAACAATCCTCTAATTATCACCCTAATTAAAATTAGTTCTTGCCCTTTCGCAGTCTCTGTATTTATATATTATCAATAGATTCTAGAAGTTTAAAATGCTTAAGTTTGAAAAAATTAGAGCTAAAAGTATAAAAACCAAATTTTGCAATTTCGTGAAAAATGTCCTTGTCTTCCAAATAACTCCCACACTACTGGAGATACCCAAAAAATATTAGGAAATTAAATTTTACTAAGTATAGTAGTAATTTAGTGAGATATGGCAGTTTAAAATCTGTATTTAAGAGCAAGTTTTTTAAACAGATTTAATTTATATAAACTTATAGCCCTTAAAATATCTACAAAATGGTATATAGGTGAACTTTTTATGATCAAAAATGAAGTTCTAATTAAAAAACGTGCTTTATCTCGTAAAAGCGTTTTTTTTATGGATCGAAATGTTAGCAGACCAGTTGATGCAGATCAATAATTTTGTACATTAGAAATTAAATGCTCATTAATTGCTAATTATATACGAGACAAAACTCCTGTTGAAGACAAAGAGGATCTACGAAATAGAATAATTAATTCATCTCGTACATCAATTACGATTTAATTGCTACAGTAGGTCTGGAGATATTCAATGATCTGCTACCTTAAAAAAAAGTTACCAGACCAAATATCTAAAGATAGTTTTAGAGTTTGTTTAAAATGCTTAAATTGGTCAAAAAATTAAGTGCTATTTAAGTGCTTCTTGTTCACTATCTTAGAAACACTCAAAAACCTTTTTTTTTCTAAATAACTCATTGATCTGCTATCTTTGGCAGACCAAATGTTAGAAACCACCTTGGACAATTAAAATCATACTAAACACATCTACAGATTTAAGTGCTATTTAAGTGCTTTATGTTCACTACCTTAGCATACAAAAACCTTTTTTTTTCTAAATAACCCATTGATCTGCTATCTTTGGCAGACCAAATGTTAGAAACTACCTTGGATAATTAAAATCGAACTTTAACACATTTAAAGATTTGAGTACCATTTAAGTGCTTCATGTTCACTATCTCAAAAGTTCTGCAAAAACTATATTTTGAACACAGTGATCTGATATCTTTATCAAAACCAAATGTTAACTTGAACCAATTAAAATCAGAGTTTAGGATATGTTTAGATTTAAGTTCTATTTAAGGACTTTATGTTTGTTATCTTACCAGCACTGGAATATTTTTTTTAACTCATCTGCTATCTATGGCAGACCAAATGTTAGAAAGCACATTAGCCAACTAAAAACAAACACGACACAAACAGGTTACTAATTGTGCCGTATGCAAAAGTTCAGAAACTTTGCTAATCATTCAAAGTTTTCAATGAACATTCGTACCAGGACAATTAGTTGGCAACCAGTTTGTAACGCGCCTGTAACCAGTCAGCAGCAACCCGACGTACTGGTCGCTAGGATTTCGATTTCAGGGTGATTTTATAAAAACTGACGGAACAATCGTTATATATTAGTTTCATAGGTGTTACGTTTGTTTATTTATTTACGTTAACACCAGTCAACACTAGATTTCGCAACACTTGTTGTTCTATAGATGTGTTAAAGTTTAATTTTGGTTGTCTAATGTGGTTTCTAACATTTGTTCTGCCTAAGATAGCAGATCAATGAGTTATTTAGAAAAAAATGTTTAAATGCTTTTGAGATAGTAAACATAAAGCACTTAAATACCACTTAAATCTAAACATACCCTAGATTTTGATTTCAATTTTCCCAAGTTTTTTTAACAGAAAAGAAAGCTATCGAGTATTTCTAAGATAGTGAACATAAAGCACTTAAATAGCACTTTAATTTATAGAATTATTCAAGTTTGAATTTAGTTGTCTAAGGTGGTTTCTAGCATTTGGTCTGCCAAAGATAACAGATCAGTGAGTTATTTAGAAGTTTTTCTAGTGCTTCTAAGATAGTAAACATGAACCACTTGAATAGCATTTAAATAGATAGATGTGTTAAATTTGGATTTTAGTTGTCCAAGGTGGTTTCTAACATTTGGTCTGCCAAAGACAGCAGATCAATTAGTTATTTAGAAAAAAAAAGTTTTTTGGATGCTTCTAAGGTAGTGAACATAAAGCACTTAAATGGCACTTAAATCTATAGATGTGTTAAAGTTTGGTTTTAATTGTCCAAAATAATGTGTTTGTTGTACACCTATCGTTGTTTAATTAAGTTGTAGAACAAAAAGTGTAAGTAATTCTTGACTTACCCTTGTAATTTCAATGTCCTTCTTGAAATCCCATAACGTATTCCACAGGTCCTTGTAGGTAGGTTTCTGGTAGGATAGTTCCTTTGTAACTAAGTAGTAGATGTACTCTTCCGGTACATTGAAGATGTCTTGTTGAATCTCAATCTTGACTCCAAACCTTGCCATGTCGTACCTTCGTATTTTGCCATAAATTCATGAAAGTCTTCTTCACATCTTCGATTTCGTGTCTTACTCTTTATTACACTCGTCTAAATGGCATTGGTAGTCGTATCGTTGTTTTTTGTTTACTTTGTACTCTGATATCTCAAAAACGGCTAAGCATTCGAACTTCGATATGTTCAATAGAAAATAATTGTTCAGACTTGCATAAATAGGCTGTACTCCACTTTTGTACAGACTATTGACACATTGTATTAATAAAGTACGAGGATGTATTGATATCTAGTTAGCCTAGACCAGTTCCTTGGATAAACAAAATATTGCGTTACCATAGCAACGAACAATAACTTATTAGAAGTGTCAGTGTAAAGTTTGACGTCAAAAAGTAAACCAGAGTCACGCAATAAATTAAATGAAAAAGATCTCCACCGAAATTGTGAAATTCGAAAAATTGGAGTTTCGAGCCATCATCAAGTACCTGTATTTAAAAGGGTGATCAATGTCCTTCGTATGCGACCGTCAAAAATTGGAATGCAAGTTTCAAAAGAGGTAAATTTTCCATTGAAGATGATGACCGATCGGGAAGGCCAGTTTCTGTGTCAGTCCCCGAAAATATCGATGCAGTTCATGACATGATTTTATCAGACCGTCGAATTGGGCTAAAACGGATATCTGAAGCACTGAATATTTCATACGGACGCGTTCATCATACGGTTCACGTCAATTTGGACATGAGAAAAATTGCTGCAAAATGGATCCCCAAATGTTTGAATGTTGACCAAAAGCGTGCAAGGGTAGAAGCATCGCGTTCGATCTGTGCTCGATTTGAAAACGATGTAGACTTCTTAAACCGAATTGTTACTATGGATGAGACTTGGGTACATTTCTACGATCCAGAAACAAAGCAACAATCGATGGAATGGCGACACTCTGGTTCTCCAAGACCTAAGAAGTTTCGTGTCCAAAATCTGCTGGAAAAGTTCTTGCTTCAGTTTTTGGGATTGCCATGGAGTAATCATGATTGATTTTTGGATAAGGGTAGAACAATAACTGGAGATTACTATTCGACATTACTGACCACTCTACGGGAAAATATTAAAGAGAAAAGACGCGGAAAGCTATCCAAAGGTGTTTTGTTTTTGCAGGACAACGCCCTGCACACAAATCTCATGTTGCCATGCAAAAATTCGTGATTTAGGGTTTGAATTACTAGAACACCCCCTTATTCACCCGATTTGGCTCCGTCCGACTATCACCTCTTTCCTCAACTGAAAAAAAGTTTAAAAGGTCGTACATTTTCTTCCAACAAGGAGGTAATAGAAGCTGTGGAGGTCTGGTTTGCAGAGCAAGAAGAAACATTTTTTGAAAGGTCTAGAGACGTTGCAGGTTTGCTGTAATAAATGTATCCAATTAAGAGGAGAATATGTTGAGTAATAAAATATTTTGACATTGAAATTTTGTTTGGTTCTATAGTAGGCTAAGAATTTTTCAATATATCCTCGTAAATCCAACAAAAGAAAACATATTAATGTGCTTCTGATGTCCTTCCAATCATCATTTTTGCTACTTATATTTTGAAGCTTGAAAAAGTTACCTTCACCTTTTGTGAATAGAAAATTCCACGGCAATAGAAGCACATACTAAGCTTAATACACCCTTTTCTTTTTTTTTCAAAAATGTAATCATCTGTTTTGTAATTTGAAACTGAGACAGTTATTGAACATTTACGGTACTTGAAATGTAAACGTAACCGCTGTTTTACACAAATGAAATAACATGTAAAACATAAAGAAATAGCTTGCAAGCCAAAGTACAATGTTTCTTTGCAAATAACGTATTCGGTTCGAATAAAATTTTACAAAGATGTTTATTATCTGCAATGCGGGGTTAAGCTGTAAAGTTGGTCACTTTGGATTATTTTCTGCGGTTGTTATCAGGATTAGTGCGTCGGTTTGGGAGGTTACTTTAACCACACTTTTGGCAATTTCATATGTACCGAGAATATTAAATTTTATTGTTTAATTTTCAGATCGTAGATCTTTACAGAAACGTTCTGCAAACTGTAATCCTCTCCATATCTTTTACTCTTTACGTTGCGCTTTAAAGGGTCGTTTTATTCTTTTTGTAGATATATATATTTTGTGATTCCAATTTTTTAATTATTACTTTTATTTGGCTATTAATAAATTAAACTGATTTTAGGAACCTACTTAATTTAATATTATAATAAATTCTTAACTTCATTTGCTATTGATATATAAGATATAATAGTGATCTTAGAATGAACTACTCAAATGAACTGTTAATTATGAAATTGAACGGTAAATTATTTATATTATGCATTTTTAGAGCGTGTCTGCATACTATCAAGAATTTGCCGACAGATATGTAAACAGTTTTAAAAAGTCGATTCCTCAATCATTGACGTCAACTAAGCCCTTGCTTAAAACGATCTCAAATTGCCTGCTGTAAATTCCTAAGAGGTTGATTTACACAGAAACCTTTTAATTTGTCTTTTTTATTAAAAATTTACGTTATAATATAATTTCATGCCATATTTGTAAATTTATAAAATAATGTTTCACTTTTATATAAAATTTCATGTAATTTTTCAATTAAATAATTTCGTTTTAAATTTATTTTGTCAACAATAGTAGGTACGCATTCTCATTTGGTTTAAACTCAAATTTAAATTTTACCTACGGGTACAACGTCAATTGTATGTTACAGACCTGCATCACAACAACACAATTCGATAAATTATGCATATGTGATCCTGATGTAAAAATGATGTCGATCAGATGACTTGTCAATACCATGCCAAAATTCCATCACAACCTTTCGCCATCTAAACATTTTATAGCAATTTGAATTTAGAAAATATACATTTTTGAGTACATCTCAATATCCAACTCTTCAGGGCGTTACAGCACTTAAAGGTAAATGTAATCCATAAATATTTTAATTTTTATTACTAATTACACATCATTAGTTTCGAAACAAATTTTTAAATAATTAATTGTACATAATTAATCAATAAATAAATTAAATTTTGTATTTATTAAAATAAATTCGATTTGAAATATTATATTTGCATGTATTGACAGTAATTTATAAATAAAAAATTTTTTTTTAAATAAGATTACAATTCAAACAACTGAAAAGGTTTAAATTTCAAATTGGTTGAATTACTTGTAAGTATTAAATAAGATGACAACGAATCTTTATATATGTATGCGTAAACTTAACTCAGTACGAAATTTTCTGAACAACGGTAGGTAAGCAAACTATCTGATTTTCCAGTGTAATCACTTTTAAGTTTATGCAAGACGACGCTTTGAGTACTTATGCACATCCTTCAAACAATTTCACACCTATTTTCACTTTATATCATCCTTTGCACAGAAGACAAGCACCATCAGACGTTTCCCATCAGGGATAGATTACAACTTATCGTTCATAGTAAGCTTAGGCACGATCTCTTAAATAATAAATTGAAGAAGTGCGATTATAGCAACGATTTCTTTCACGGGAAGATCCCATTATACGACTTAATTACCTGTGAAATTGCCAAATTAGAATATAAAATCTCTTGTATTTCCTCCTTTTGCGAAGCGAAGAAAACGTTTTTTCTTGAAATTATTAAGAATTTTGGATCGGTCATTTGTTAAAGGTTGACTTTAAAGTTCACGTTCTCTATTAAATCTCTTCGTGCTTAGGGGTACAAGGGCCACTGGTTCCTTGATTATAGTGCAGTTCAAATGTCAAGTAGTGTTCCATAATCGAAATGCCACGAGTCAATGCAACTTGAACAGTTACTATCGTTCTCCATATACTGGACAGATTCTTGTTAACTGTACCACAAATACAGATTTTAATCACAGTTCAGTAATTGTTGAGTAAAATTTAATGCTTAAATTGTCTTGTCATTTATTAATTGATGTCATGGATACAGCTATCACTCTCTAATAATGACGTAACGATATGCATTTCAAATTAGGCATCAGCAAATTTACATAGACCGTCAATACAATTAGCACACTGAATAACCATTAAGAGGAAGCTTGCAAACTGTTTCATATTAGCTTCAAGAACCATTTATGATAATTATACGACAATCCCTTAAAGCAATAAATGTAATTAGTACTACCGATCCTAAATATGGCTGACCTTAATAACGGCAACACCCTTATAAGATTTTTTGTACTATTTTCTTATTTAGGTAAGGGTGCAACAATTTATTCACATTTTTTCCAACTCCACTTCTCACTGATTTAAAAATTCATAACAGGTTGAAAGGTGCGATGTAAAGAATGAATTATTCTGAAGATGCGCCATGTAAAAAGATAGGCCTTTGTTGCATTCTCTTATTGCATTCACAAGCGCGACGCCAGACACGTACTTATTAACATGTAGTTAATATTGTAACTAAACATAAAATAAGGACTTGGTTAAAAAGTGGTTTTTGAAAAACGAACTTTGAAGCTGTTTAATCCTTAAAATAACTACGAGTAGTTGATCTACTAAAATACCTGTTTTATATTTTTAAAGCAAGCACTTCTGTCTGTTACTTATATATTGCATGATTTTTATATAAATATCCGTACTCAAGAAAAATATGTACACTCATGAAATTTAAAACTTGGACACCACAATTTCTGTAAACAAAAGTTTGCACATTGTGAAGCGGGCTTAAGGGTATCATTTACAATTCTAACAGCAGGTAGTCTCAGCAGGGGTTATCTTATAGAAGGACTGTAGAATGAATCATTACACTAAGCACGTTTTAGAAAATAGGTAATTTACGTTGCTTACTTAATTTTTTCTTTAAAGAATATATTTGAAGGTATCGCTAATTAAACACCATAGCTCGATTAATTATCGAATCAAAATTTTGTTTAGGAAATGTTTACAAAATAAAATTAGAAATAATTTTGATTTAAAAACGTCTACAAGCAATAACTTTTAAATTAAATCAAAAACTAAACATGGTTATTTGGGTTGACTGATTATTACTTATTTTTAAATAAATCTAACCTACTAATTATTGTAAGTTATTAAAAAAAATCATTAAACTCTCTATTCATAATATTTAGTCCTTACAAAATGTATATTTTATGACGTTTCATTTTTTCTGTAGTTAATATAAAAAGTGAAAATAAAAACTAAGGCAATTCTTATTGTCAACGTATATATTTAGTTTTTGACAAGAATTTATTACATAATTATAATTAAGATACCAAGTTATAGTTTAAAATTAAATGAAAACTTTTTTTTAAATAAAGGTATTACTATATAAATAAATATAAGAAATCAATAATGGGTGTGACCTCCATTATTATTGATACATTCTTGGAGGCGTCTGCTCATTGACGCTATCAAGGTATCAATATAATTAATATTAATCGTTTCCCATGCGGTATCAATGGCTGCAATTAGTGCATTACGGTTTACTGGTATAAAATTTGGCCCTTGTTGTCTTCGGATAACAGCAAGTATTCGAGCCCAAACATTTTCGATAATGTTAAAATCTGGGCTTTTTGCTGGCCAGGGTAACAGCTCCAAGTTATTTGCTTGTATCCAGTTGCGCACAACCTGCGAAGTATAGGGTCATCATATCCCGATAGTTAATTATCGAATGTTCCAAGAAAATATGTGTAAATAGTAAATGGAATCTACTAACGTAACGTTAAGTCGTTAATTATAGTTACATAACTCTCCTTTCATAAGATATAGTTCATATTAATATGCTTATTGTAAAGCTTCGTACACACCTGAACAACAAACCGAGGAACAAACAGAACAACGAACCGAACGGCAATCGGAACATTAATTTGGACGGTGCTACGTACGAATTTTAGAACAGATTCGCAAGTCCTGATTGTTCCACGAACGGTTTGCGGCGTTCCCGCAACTTGTCGGTTTTTCTCCGACATCAAAGAAAATGCGCGCGAATGCGTTTGCAGGTTTGGACGAATCTAAACAAAACGGCGAACAAACTTATGCGGGAGAATTAAATTATTTATTTTTGTCCTCCCTTTTGTGGGTTTGTTGTGTTTTAGGTAATATTATGGAGTTGACAGAAGAAAAATGTTTTAAATTAATCAGTGTTTAAGAATGCAAGAAAAAATGATGTCCCTATTAGCATCATTTGGGCGGGAAATTTCAAAATAAAAAAAAGCGAAGTAAATTATAATTTTTACTCTTCTTTGTGCGTAAAAATTTGGTTGGCACTATCTTCTTGTTTTCCGCAATTTTCTCTTCTCAATAATAAATATATATGAACTGAAAACTACTGAAAATAATTATGGGAACAGCACAAACGTTCCGTTTGTTGTTCGGATTGTGGAAATCATAAAAGATCGTTTGTCGTTCTGTTTGACTTTCGGTTCGTTGTTATGTTTGTTGCTCGGTTTGTTGTTCAGGTGTGTACGAAGCTTTACAACTTAAGCAACAATTTTTTGGCGAATAAAGATTAGTTTGTGATGTAATATTAGAAACACAAATTTATATCATATCAAATTTATGACAACTTAAAACCAAGAACGTGTATGTTATTGCTAAGAAATTATTAAGGAAAAAGCGCAATTGCAGTGTAAATATTTATAATTAGATATTTTCGAAAGTTTATAAGTCCTCTATTGTAATCTTAATACTTAAAAGAAAATCCTGTCCATTAGCATTATAAGGAAATGGCTTTTACTTTATGAATAAGTTTCAATAACAATAGAATATCCTTGCTTGTTTAATTTACTTCCTTTGAGTCATATTGCTCTAAGGGTTGTTACATTGGTCATTAGAAGTATGTAATAAATAAACAATTACCTACTGTTTGAGAAGGGGTAGTGTGAACAAATAAATAAAGTATAGTATTTTCGCTGTAGCTTTGCGGTTAAGTGATTAGGATTTCCACTTGCAAACTGTATGCTTCAATATTTGTGAAAGTCAGTGGTACTTAAAATTTCTACATAGGTATTCGTCATTAAAATTGCAATTGGCTAGAATGTAACAATTATAAAAATAAATGGTTTAGAACCCTGACTTCTTATTTAAAAGTTTACATTTGAACAAAAGGGAGCTCATTATTCCATTGTCACCAAACAATACTTAATGGTGTTGTTTACCTGTTTATTGCTCGAGGCGATTAGACATGCCCAATATTTTAGGTAGGTATAATATAAAATGTTAGAAGAGGACAACACTATAAGAGTATGTGATTTCTGAAATTAAGCGCTAATCACTTAACCGCAAAGCTACAGCGAAAATACTATAAGAAATGTAAATTTCATTTTAGTTTAAAATTTCAAGTGTTGTGAAAATGCCACCTCATCTCGGTGCTGATTTAAAAGCGCGGATTGTTTCGGAATTAGCGGCGGGCCGTAGCGTGAGTGAAATTTCACGTATGTTAGATATACCAAAAAGCACCGTAGGGCATTACCGATTAAAATGGAATCTTGAACACACTTTGGAAATAGCCATCGGAAGTGGTAGACCTAAAGTATCTACACGTGCTCAAGATCTCGAGTTGTTTCATTACGTAACAGAACAACCATTTGCTACATACTCCAGGGCTATAGCAATACACATTTTCCCGGATGCCGTATAACTGCACAAAAAGATTAAAGGAGATGGGAATAAAGAAGTATAATGCTGCTGCGAAAGAAGTTCTCAATGACGAAAATATGAGACGTCGTGGAATTTGCAAGGCGATATGTGAACGAACCTTTGGAATTTTGGAATCGAGTGATTTTTAGTGACGAAAAACGTTCAATAGCCCCAACGATGGACCACTAAAAGTTTTTAGAATGGAAGGAACTCGTTACGAAAATAATCACATATGTCCTAAAAACGAAGTGGTTATTTTTCTGTGAATGTGTGGGTTGGGTTAGCGCGCGGGGTCCAGGAGTTTGTTGGGCTATCGATGGACGTCTTGATTCTGCTGCGTATTTAGATATTTTGGAAACTATTATAAAACCTTCAGTCGAAGTGTTTTATCCAGACGAAGATTATATTTTCCAACAAGTAAGTATTCTTATTTCACTATACTTTCTCCAAAAAATAGTTAGGGATCTGTTGAATTAACATTTTCATAATGTATTTTTGTTGTTAAAGGACAACGTTTGGGTTAGAATACTTGCTGTTATCCGAAGACAACAAGGGCCAAATTTTATACCAATAAACCGTAATGCACTAATTGCAGCCATTGATACCGCATGGGAAACGATTAATATTAATTATATTGATACCTTGATAGCGTCAATGAGCAGACGCCTCCAAGAATGTATCAATAATAATGGAGGTCACACCCATTATTGATTTCTTATATTTATTTATATAGTAATACCTTTATTTAAAAAAAAGTTTTCATTTAATTTTAAACTATAACTTGGTATCTTAATTATAATTATGTAATAAATTCTTGTCAAAAACTAAATATATACGTTGACAATAAGAATTGCCTTAGTTTTTATTTTCACTTTTTATATTAACTACAGAAAAAATGAAACGTCATAAAATATACATTTTGTAAGGACTAAATATTATGAATAGAGAGTTTAATGATTTTTTTAATAACTTACAATAATTAGTAGGTTAGATTTATTTAAAAATAAGTAATAATCAGTCAACCCAAATAACCATGTTTAGTTTTTGATTTAATTTAAAAGTTATTGCTTGTAGACGTTTTTTAAATCAAAATTATTTCTAATTTTATTTTGTAAACATTTCCTAAACAAAATTTTGATTCGATAATTAATCGAGCTATGGTGTTTAATTAGCGATACCTTCAAATATATTCTTTAAAGAAAAAATTAAGTAAGCAACGTAAATTACCTATTTTCTAAAACGTGCTTAGTGTAATGATTCATTCTACAGTCCTTCTATAAGATAACCCCTGCTGAGACTACCTGCTGTTAGAATTGTAAATGATACCCTTAAGCCTGCTTCACAATGTGCAAACTTTTGTTTACAGAAATTGTGGTGTCCAAGTTTTAAATTTCATGAGTGTACCTATTAAATTCTTATAGATTATGACGTCATACGAAATGTAGTTGTTTATTACTGTACGTATTACTTTGTAGATATTGTAGCACCCAAAGCAGTGCTAATAGTTACTTTATTAACAAGTGCAGAAAGTAACAAATAATCGCGACGAAGACATACAATAAAACAGTACAAATTAAAATTCATAAGGTTTCGTGTATATGTCAGTTTCTTTAGTGTATAAATAATAGATAATTGAATCAAAAACGTCGTCCGGGAATGGAATGGGAACGGTAACTCTGGTCGTGGAAGGTTCTTACATAGATAATTGTATGCATACAACACAACAACTAATACAAGCTACACTATAATGGTATATTACGTAACGAGAATTGTAAGAAGCATATTGCTTTACAATTCGAGACTTTACCTATGACCGTATGAGGCTGTCGCAGAAATAGCATTATTTTACAATTCGACAATCGTTTTACGATTTTTCTCCTGCTTGAAAGTATGCACTGCGGTATACCTCCAATGTTTTAAAAGTACAAAAATATTTTAAAAATAAACTTTTTAATTAAATGTAAAAATAGTACAAACATAATGCAAAAGTAACTCCTTTTAGAAATGGAATACGAGTTGTTGCAATAATTAAGATTAAATTTGGTGCTACTGTATTACTAAAATAAATTCATAATTTGAAATCAAAATTTAAATCTTTGTTGGGTACATAAATATTATACTTAAAATTATGAGTATTCCTACTTATATTCAAAAGTGTGCAGAAGAAACTGTCACTTCCTTACTTCCATTAAAATCAGTAACCCAATATAATGATGAACACAAAAAATTTATGAACTGGTGTAAAGGAAAATGCAGTTAATGAGTGTAACAAACCAGTTTTATTAGCTTACTACAAATTAAAATCAAATAATATCAAAGCTTCTACACCTGTAGTGGATATATTCCATGCTAAAATCAACACTAGGTATGTATCACAACCCAATTCGATCGGTAGCGACAACTTGTCGCTTTTTTGAAAAGGCAAAATGATTCTTAAAATAGCCGCTAATGAAAAATTTTTACTAATGAAGGTATATTTTTATGTTTCTCGTAGAAAATTTAAAAAAAAACTCTTAAACTAAAGCGTAAACTAAATACTAATACCATTGAAATGCTAATACTTAAAACTAAATATAATTCTATAAATATCATTTACCAGAATTATTCGGCAATTTATTGATCAACGCTTTTTACCTTTTAGACTGTGCCGATTATTGCAATTTTCATGAGCATGCTGAAAAATTGAATTAGTGAATCTTACTACAGATAATGTAGATTTTATTAACAATACTACATTAAATGAATGGAAATTTCCGGTTTTCGGATTTTTCCCGTTGGTTTGAAGGCAAGACCCATCGGCATGCCGAATTTCAAGTCTCTAAGACGTCTGGAAGTACCCGTTTAATTTCGGAGACAGACATGAAAAAAATAGGCGCTTTTATTATATAAGATGATTATCATAACGTTTAACAATACAGAAAATAAATCAAACCGTACATTTGTTATAAATAATAAAGCGTGGATTGATGAGGTTATTGCATATTTTCAATCATGACCACAAAATGTAGGTCACACAAGAATTAATACATAAATTAAAGATTATTTTGCTGTCATTAGGTAAAAGCACTATTTTCCCATAACAATGCCATCTGTTGAAAAACGGTTGTTTTTACCAAGTATCAAATGGCCTTAAGACAACCGAATAAATAAAAATCTAACAGTGACTTATATAACACTTATAATAATAAACCCAGAAAGTTTCTCTATGTATTAGTTCTTTCATTCACAAAAGTAAATTAATTATACCGCATTGTTTATTTATGATTTTATTCCAAAAAAACTTTGAACTGTTATACAATTACAGCAGTAGCGCACAGTTCTGTAAGTGCCACCCCTGCAATTTACCACAAAAATGAAAACGGTTTTCGAATTCTCATCCCAAAAAACCCCCGAGAACCCAATTTTGTGCAAATAGTACACCTATCAAGAAAATTATCAAAGAAAAAACTAATAAAAAAAAATAACTTTAACGCTCTGTATTTCTGAAACTATCAACTTTTGGACTAAGGTACAATTTGGGTTAAATCGGCAGAGATCTACACTAGCTTTATGTACACAAAAACCAGGACACCCTGTATATGTAAAAAATTTTATTTAAGGTATTCTCATTATATTTAATCTTCATAATAATCCGTATCATCATTGCTGGAGGAAGGAGTCTTCAATGTTGTCATTTTCACTATGATTGTTATCATTACCATCTCCCGAAATTATGTCATTTAAATTTTGAGATTATTGCAAGACTATTTATAAAGAACAGGTTATTTTTTAAAAACCACCGATTTCCACTAGGATTGTAAAAACTTGGACGTTGATTAGTGGCGTTATTCCAAATTTGGATTAGTGGAATATTTGGTTAGTTCGTTTACCTATTTCTAACAGAACGGTAGCAGAAGGCGGCAGCGAACTTCCTTCAAAATTTTTTAACTTGTTGAAAGGATTAGAATCATTTTGTGGTTTATATGCATTAAAATATTAAGAACTTTTCCACTGCCCGTTAGAGATTTTATCACCAATCTTAGTTTAAGATGTTTAGCGGGTTTAATACGTCCACTGCTAGTAGCATAAATTGTGTCTTCTGAAAGTGAGTCAATTCTGTGAAATGTTCGTCTCTTGAACCGTTTAGTAAATTTGAGAAAATATCTTACAGTTTCAGGAATTGTGCACTCCCTGTCAAGACTTGGACATGTGTCGTTTTCGTCCGTATTAAAATCTCTAGCTAGTTGTTGGTGAACCTTTAGATTCTCTTCAGTTATATTGTTAACGTACAATAAGCAGTTGGTTCGAACTTTTTACTATTATAGAAGTGAAAAGCAATGAAGAATAATGAAACTGAAAGACGTGAAACTGAAAATAGTGTTGAGTGGCCTAGAAAAATAGAAAGAAAAGGAAGGAAAGAGGATAATGTTTGGCTTGCTAAGGTGAAAGGTAAAGAGCATGTCATACATAAAGGAAAATTAATAGAGAACGGAGACCGGGGACGATATCACGGTAAGTACAAAACAGATTAGTTAATTTGAGAAGACAGATTAACGCAAACCTCCACAAACAAATTTGTGTCATAATGCTTTTCTGAAGATACACGTTAGAAGAGTCCAGAATTATTTGGTAACCGTAGGTAAATCACCAAGACACGGTAGATGATTGCATATTAACAGGCCGAAGAAGTTCCCAGATGAGTTGGTTAGTCTTGTAAAGACGCACATCATGACATTCCAACCAAGACAGTAGCACTACTCTAGACGTAAAAATCCGAATCAATATTACCTTCCAGAAATTTTAACCATTAAGGAAATGCATTCCATGTTTATTTCAGAGTACAAAATAAATAAACCATACAAAATTTACTGGCATACCTTTAAAAACTGCTTCAACATACATTTTGACTTCCGTCGTTCAGACACATGTGCTGAGTGCGATATTTACACGCAAAAACTGAATGATAAAACAGTGACAGGAGAAGTGCTGCAAAATATAATAACGCAAAGAGAACTACACCTAAGAAAAGCAGAAGCCTTTTTCTCTTTGAGGAGAAAATTCAAGGCACAGGCAGGAGAAGTAGAGTGTTTGACGTTTGATTTTATGCAAAACCTTCTACTGCCGCATATTCCAACTAATCCAGTGTTCTATGCTTGTCAGTTATGGTATTACATATTTGGTATCCACAATGTTGGAACCAATGAAGCCGCTATAATACCTACCATAAAGGTATGGCAAAAAAAGGCTGCAATGATGTAACATTAATGATGAATAAGAAGAACGAAACTGCAGTAAGTGTCGGTGACAGCTACAGTGGCTTCTAGAGAAGTTGTATAGTTCATAATAAAGTTCGATTGCCTGAAGCCATGATACTTAAGTGAAGCTATTCGAGATCAGTGAAAATTTCTCCTCTGAAAATAAACAACCTCAAAATGTTGCTGCAATACCTTGAGAATCCAAATAAGGAAGTCTTTTATGGGCTGCTTTTCGAAAATAAATGAGGATACCGAAGGGGGATATAGTAATGTCGATGAAATCGACGAGAATGACAATAGCAGCGGATGTGAAGACGTATAAGTTACAAAATGTTTTTTCACACATTTCTGTTGGGAGAATAAAGTTTCTTTGCATTTGCTTACTTATTCACAGAAAGAAATCAATGCAGAAAAAGATTTAACAAAAACAGCACATGTCCAACAAATTTTTGTTTCTGTCATTCAAAAAAATTTTTTTAACAGTACGAAGATCTTGAGTGAAATTTCAGTATCAAAATAACTTACAGTAAATGGTTTCACTTGATAACATATCAGAACTTTTCTGACATTTTTTGTTTCTCCTAAAAAATACTGATTTTAGACATGTCGTTTTTGTCTTCAATTGTTTTTATAGTAATAGTAAAATAAGATTTCTAATTATTTTTGCTATTTTTCTCAAAAATGTATAATGCTATTGTACAATTTTTTTACGTTGTTGTATGGAGAAAAAAATGCTTTACAATAATCTATCAAAAAATATACAGGGTGTCATTTGAAAAAAAAGTTGACTATGGTAACTTTGGCATAATATAATTCGGACTGATATAGCTCATCTAATGTGGCTTAAGACGTCATTTGCAAATATATAGGGCTTATAGTATTTTTTCTTACAATAAAAAAAATAAAGCCGCGAACACAAAACTGAAGCACTCGGTATATGTTCTACAAGCTGAATATCGGTAAAATATCCTTACATCGACCTTTCAGGTCTATTCATTGCTTTTGCTGCTTTCGACTTGAACATTCACTAGATGTTACGGGTAAAGGTTTACTTTGGAGATTAAAGGGTAATTATATATTTTTTTGAGAAACGACTAGTTGTAAATCTCGCGCAGGTGAAATGCAGCAGTTTATAGAATTTCAAAGCATGTACGGGCAATAGTACACTACGGGCAGAAGGTAGTAATCGTATGTAAAACTTTTTTATTATTGGTTTTTTGAAAAAAAGTTATTTTTAATAAAAAGTTTTGCATGTTCCGAAACTTAAAATCATCATATATCAATTTTTTTAAGCCGTATACGAGGTTTGTCAAAAAATATGAATTTTGCTCAAGAGTAAAGTATCATTATTCATTTTTTTTACAATACAGAAGAATCTTATAACGAAAAATTGTTTTGAATTAAAAGTTAAATCCAAATATTAAATTACAGCATTTAGAATAAAAGTTCAGGTTTGGTGATTATTTACGTTTTACATTATAAATATTTGCAGTTATAAATTTCAATATTAAATTCTGATAACATTTCCATCTGTTAATGTTTTTGAACAATCTTCAATTTTAGTTCAAAAACATTAACAAATGGAAAGGTTATCATATGTTTAACAGTTAACACAGATAAATTCAGTATTGAAATTTATAAGTAATAAAAGATAAAAATTTATATTTCACATCATAAAGGACGTAACTGCAAACTCACTATGTGTTATAATTCTAGTTTTAATTTATTTATTATTAGGTAAGTTTTATATTTAATTGTCATTGTTGTAATGCCCCTAGCGAAATTAATATCTTTTAGGCAAAAAATGCTAACAACAATTAGCGAAACGACGCTATTATATATAAAAATTAAATTAAAGAATTTGTTGGTTCGATTACCTCTTTTCATTACGAAATTCTAGTAATTGTAATTTAATTACATAGGAATTTCCGGAAACATACTTTTATTTAACCATATTTTCTCATAAAATTGTAATATAATATTTGTATTACAAGAATTATAATAGATTAGTTAACATTGTTAAGCTGGAACTCTAAATATGAAACAATATTTTAAACGATCTCTGGTGTACGCTGATCTCTTATACAGCCATGTCCGATGCTGTAATAGCCAACAGTTAAGGAATCATTTTACCTTTGAGTTTACAACCGTGTCCTTACTCCTTATTATCACACCTTATGAGGCAATGGTTTTAACAAGATGGCCCAATGAGTCATACAGCAGAGAGATCAATCTGTATCAAGCTGTAGATCAAATGGATTCTCTGGGGTTGGAAATGAGCTGACCTGAAGACGAGTTACTAGTACAAAAGAAGATTTGATGTGTATTATTTAATGGAGGAATCATACCCACGAGGAGGACAGGTTGGGTAACATAGTTGTATTGAGCCGACACGGAATAATATTCAATTTTGAATTGGACTGATCATGAAAAGGATTGGTCAGTAAATTTTGAGCCAAAAACAAAGAATAATTATTTATCGTTTTTAAGTGTTAGTGGAACATATTTATGCATCGTCCAGGTAGTAGTAAAAATATTAGTAGTAGTTTGTAATATTATTAAAGTAGTTGTAAAAAACTATCACGTAGATAAAAAAATTTGACGTTTGAATTGATATTTCTGTAAAATTGTTTTTGTGAATTTGGAGTTGTTGCTGAAAATTGTTTACATTAATTTTAATATTTGACTTTCCTTGTACCGGTTAAAAATTAAATATTTTATTAGCATTATTTTGCACATGTAAAATTCATGAACATTTTTTTTATTAAAAAGTAACTGAAACTTTAATGCGCTAGTTGGGATGCAGATTCAATTAAGCATAACACAATTTTAATTAAAAGATCTAAAAGGTGAGTGCTTGGTTTATTCACAGCAATATGGATAATGCTTAACTTTGTGAACATTTATCAAAATGTCATGATTTATAAAAACTGTAGAATTATTTTAGTCCAGATAAAATGTCGTTTGGGAAATAATTGCGCAAACGGGAAAATCTCCCTGGGCTTGTATGGCGGTTTTTGGTGGTGAATATAAATCTGAGTATTCGGAATTCTAAAAAAGTTTACTTACCTTACATATTGAAAACAGTTTTCACTTTTCAGCAGCACTTTACACGTAAAAATACAGTTTTTTAAAACTAGGACCACTTTTTCTTCGATATCTCAAAAAATATCGATTTAAATGAATCGCCGCGTTAACTTCTCCGCGGTTGGATGGACTCCTGAACTCGTCAATTTCAATCAATTTCGCAAATAACTTGTGTCACAAAAATCCATTTTTAATGTTTAATGTAATTTGTTTAATGGCGACGTGAGTACCGACGTGTCGGCTTCATCACATACTGCAATATTTAAGCGATTATCGTGAAATAAGGCCTATTAATTGTAAAAAGTGTATAGAATTAAAAGTGACAAATCGGATAGAAGTAGTTAAGGTCAGTAACCAACCTATTAATATAGTCATAAGAAGAACAAAAGTTAAACGAGGTTAGGTTAGAAGAAACGTGTTTTAGTTTTCGAGGGGTTGACCCGGACTAATACATGCTATTTCGCGACGAAGGAGTTACTAAAACGTATTTCAAACATTTGCAAAATTGTAAGTACGAAGACCGATAACAATTCTAGCCCGTGCATACAATTCAGGTATCAATCGTGACCGTCATATATAAACAGCTTTACAACTGACAGATAAAAGCCCATTGAACTGTAAATTTAACGAAAATATTAAACATGAGCCATACAGATACGGATGAAAATAAAAGAAAAAGGGAAGACATAACAACGAGCGAAGAAGAATCATAAATCTTTGGTAAAAGCAAGAGAACGCTTAGGTCACCAGGGAAAAACAAGAAGCAAAATTCGACCAAATATTAAGCATGTTACAAAATTTAAAGCAAATAAGAGCCGATCAACAAGAATTTAGAGAAAAGATAATGAACCTAGAAACAGAAAACGAAAACATAAAGAAAGAAAATACTAAAATAAAAATCGAGAATGAACACATAAAAACCGAATTGCGAGACACAAATAGAGAGAGAAAAGAAACGAAATAACATTGTAGTAACAGAAATCGAAATAGATACAAGATCTTTAACTAATATAAAGGACGTAATGACGATGTTCGTCCAACAATATTTAGAATTAGACATACCCATTAAATCCGCATATAAGATAGGACCACAGATGAGTGTGTTGGAACTAGAGAATTTTGAAGACAAAATAAAAATCATGCAAAATAAAACGAAAGAGGGCGCAAAATTTTCATCAACACTGATTTAACGAAAAAAGAAAGAGATGTAGATAGGCAAATCCGAATGAGAGCGGCACAGGAAAGGAAACAAGGAAGATTAACTAAAGTAGGTTATCACAAAATACTAATAGATGGAACAGAATGGAAATGGAACAATGAAAAGGCCGTTTTAGAAAAACACTCTACAACAAAAACAAGTCAAAAACTAAATAGCACATCGCATGACAGATATAAGGTAACGAGGGCAAAGGACACGGACAAACAGAAAATACACATAAACGATAAATATAAAAGACCAAAATTGGAAAAGCAAATAAAAATGGGAACATGGAATATTAGAAGTTTAAACGGGAAAGAACAAGAACTTATACAAGAATTTGAACAAGCAGGACTAGACATTTTAGGCATTACGGAAACAAAGAAAAAGGGCATGGAATTGTAAATATGGACAGTGGTCACCTATTAATATATAGTGGAGTAGGAGTAGAAAAAGAGCAGCAGAAGGAGTTGGTTGTATAATTAAAGGAACTTACATCAAAGATATAATTAAATGGGAATGTGTATCTTCGAGAATATTAAGAATTGAACTTCAACTAGACAAACGATGCAATACAACAATACTAGTAACCTACGGACCAGATGAAGATGAAAAAGCACAAAAGAAGGATGAATTCTGGGAAGATATGTCTTATATAGTAGAAAATATAAAAGATAGTAGAATAATAATATTAGGTGACTTAAATTGCCGAGTTGGCAAAAGAAATGACAACAAAATAGATGCAATTGGGCAACAAGGTGAAGTACACAAAAATAAGAATGGAGATCGATTACTACAGTTCTGCACAGAAAACAATCTCATTATAATGAACACATTCTTTATGCATAAAGATATACACAAATACACAAGAGAGGCGCCTAGTAAAAGTGAAAATCCATAATAGATTACGCAGTTGTTAACAAACCATTCAGGAAAGAAATTAAAGACGTAAAAGTAAGTAGAGGAGCCGAAATATTCAGTGACCATTTCTTGGTAATAACAAAAGTAAGGTTTGAAGCTAAAACACTGGAAAATAGTAGAAACACAAGACACATAGGAAAGAAGGCAATAAGGGCGTATAAATTAAAAGAAAAAAGTGGCTGTGAACTATGAAAAACGAGTAGAAGAGAAAATAGAAGTCGACCTAAAACGATGGGAACAAATGGATTTAGAAGGATTGTGGATGTGTTTTAGAGATATACTTTGGAAACAACAAAAGAAATTTGTGGAATAAAGGGAGTGACCAAAGGAACGAAACAAACTAAATGGTGGAACAATAAAATAAAGGAACAAATAAAAATTAAAAAAGAAAAATGGAAATCTTATTTGACCAACAAAACGGATAGAACGTATGCAGAATATAAGCAGCAACGCATAAAGGTTAAAGAATTAGTCTTACAAGCGAAACAACAAACATGGGAAGAGTTTGGTAAGAAAATGGAAGAGGACAGTAAAGGAAATCAAAATTATTCTATAAAACACTAAAAGACTTTAGAAAAGATAAACAATATAGCTTAAAACAAGTGAAAGCAAAAGATAATAGAATTTTAACTGAGGGAAAGAAATTATGGAAAGGTGAAGGAATATTTTCAAGATCTGTATAACAAAAATGACATAAATAACACACCACAAGAAGAACAAATTAGAGACAAACAGGAAGGAAACGAGAGAAAAATAGAAACAGATGAAGTGTTAGCGGCAATAAAAGAAATAAAGACAGGAAAAGCAGCTGGTCATGATAGTGTTACTGGGGAAATGTTAAAAAACATAGGTGAAAATGGGATTACATTGTTGACAACAATTTTTAACAAAGCGTGGGACACCGGAAACATACCTAATGATTGGAAAATAGGAATCACCGTGCCACTTTTCAAGAAAGGAAACGCCAGAGACTGCCAAAACTATAGAGGTATTACATTACTGAGTACTCCCTTCAAAGTGTACGAACGCATATTAGGGAAACGGCTTACGTTAGAAACGGAAACACAATTAGCAGAAACACAAAATGGCTTTAGAAAAGGACGCAGTGTACAAGATAATATTTTTGTATAAAACAAATGATAGAAAAAGCAAGACTACAAGAAATAGAAATATGTATGATATTTTAGATCTGGAAAAGGCATTTGATAGAGTACCGCAAAAGAAGTGTGGGAGAGTCTGAAAAGGAGAAATGTTAGTCCGAAATTAAGATTGGCAATACAAAGTTTGTACGACAACAATATAAATTACGTAAGAAAGGATAACATGGAATCAGAAACATTTGAAATAAAAGATGGCTTAAGACAGGGAGGAGTGATGAGCCCAATGTTATTCACATTGATAATGGACGACGTAATCAAAGCAACAAGAGACAAAACTAAAAAAGTACACGTAGGAGAAAACAGATTAATGATTTCGGAATGCGTGTTCGCCGATGACGTAATGATATGTACCGCTAAAGAAAATGACTTAAACGAAAACTTGAGAATATGGAATGAACAACTAACAAAAAGAAGAATGAAAATAAATACAAGTAAAACAAAACTAATGATAACAGGTAATATAAACAGAAAATTAAACATTGAAATAAATAAGGAAAAAAAAGAACAAGTGGACAGTTTCAAATATTTAGGCGTACTAATAGAGAAGGATGGAAATGTGGAAAGTGAAGTGACAGAAAGAATTAATAGTGCTGCAAAAGTATACCATAGCCTAAATAGTGCATTCTTGGGAAGAAAAGAAATTAGTAGAAAAACAAAATGACTATATACAAAACAATATTTAGACCTATCCTAACATACGCAAGTGAGAGTTGGATTTTAACAAATGCATTAAAAGCAAAATACAAGCAATAGATATGAAGTATTTACGAAAAGTTAAAGGAATAACCAGGAGAGATAAAATACGAAACGATATAGTGAGGAAAGAATTAGAAATTGAGTCGATTATAAAGTTCATAGAAAAACAACAATTAAAATGGTTTGGGCACATGTGTAGAATGGATAATAAGCGACAAGTGAAAAGTGTATGGGAAGCAGCAATACAAAAAAGAAAGAAAAAAGGTCGACCCAAGAAAACCTGGAACGAGGAAGTGACAGCAGTGCTAAAGAATAAAAACAAAACATGGTTGGAAGCAAAGAATCTAGCAAAAACAAGAAAATTGGAGAAATTTTGTACACAACATATGATTGGGATGTAATAATTAATCTTTAATTTTAGTTGAAATTGAATTTGTAATTTAAGTTTTATACCTTACACCTTAGGGTAAAAGGTTTATTGATTATATATATATATATATATATATATACATTAGCAACTTTGCCGACAGGTATGTAAAGCAGTTACATAGTCGATTCTTGAATAATTATAGCCAACATAACAGTTGGCAAGTATAAAAACTTCGAATCGCCTGCAGTAAAGTACGCAAGAGGTTGTACAATAGCAAACAAACACTGAGAATCACCCGACAGCTGTTTCGTCCTTTGGGACTCATCGGGAGTGAGAGAACTCGGAGTGTAAGTTCACTATTGTACAAACGCGCGCTGTCGACTATATGCCCTACTGGAGGGATCACAATATTTAAACGATAAGTTTTTCGACATCTAGTGTCGACTCGTGAAAGCGTTCACGTACGTAAATGTTAGCAAAAGGACGAAACAGCTGTCGAGTGATTCCATGAGAATCCACATTGGTCAGTCGTCCGCATTGCAAAGGAGGCAAAAGTTTGCAGGCAAGTGGCAGCAAAAGTCATCAAGCGGTACAAGGAAGACTTTACCATAACACGGAAACCAGCAAGTGGACGACTAGAGGGTTTTCATTCACCAAAAAAGGTGCAAAAGGCAATATATGCGATGGTTAAGAATCCGCTGATATCAAACCGGAAATTACCTGCAAAAGTCGACTTGTCGGAAAAGACAATTCGAAAAATTAAAAAAAAGAATGGATTTAAGTCCTACAAAGTTCAAACAACTCCAGATCGTAATGCGGAGAAAACATTAAAGCCAAGAAACGAGCCAGAAAGTTGAGAGCAGATTTTTTTCCAAAAACGTCAATGTTGCGTGATGGACGATGAGACTTACGTCCTCGCCGATTTTCTCAACTACCTGGTCAGGAGTTTTATGTTTCCTGTAGACGATGAAATGTTCCTAAGAAGTTTAGAACTAAAATAAAGTCCAAGTTTCCAAAAATATCTCGTTTGGCAGGCGATTTGTAGCTGCGGTGAAAGCCAATCTTTCATTACAAATGGAACAATTAACTCCGATATTTTACGCGAAGGAGTGTCTCCAAAAAAGATTGCGGCCTTTTCTTAGTAAACATAAGGTATCCACATTTTTTTGGCCGGATTTAGCTTCGTGCCATTACAGTAAGCAGACAAAAAAATGGTACAAAGAGAATCATGTCAATTTTGTACCCAGGGCTAACCCACCAAATTGCCCTGAGCTTCGCCCAATCGAGCGGTACTGGGCTTTGGTGAAAAGAAGCTTGAAGCAGACAAAAAGGCTACAAAATCGATTGAAAGTTTTAGAAAAATGTGGACCGTAGCGACCAAGAAAGTGTCGAGCACCACCATAAAAGCCATGATGGAGACCATTCCCGACAAGCTCAAAATTTTTATGACGATAAGTTTGATTGATTTTTTGTTTTTCTTAATTTTTTATATAATAAATAACCTATTCAAAACTAAATTTTTTTGAAAATTTATTTAGCGGTTTAAAAGTTATGCAAGTTTTTCAATGTTAATGTTTTTCGCCCTCAGTCCTTAAAGATACAAGAGAAGAATTATTTAAATATTAACTGCGTGTTATGTTCCATATTCCACTAATATCCACAATTAAATTCGATTAGTGATCTGATATTACGATTACATGGTACGTACAGAAACTTTCACTATTAGCAATATACAGGATGTTACGTAAATGTCCTGACAAATTTTAAACACATCATATTAATGAAAAATGCAATTAAATTTTCTTATTGAATTTTTGAATCAAGTAAATGTTTTTCAAGAGAAAAGAAATTCCTTTCACTATCTTCTAGTTTAGAAAACCAGTATTCTTGAATGCAAGTGAATAGGAATCAAGTTTGAATTTCGCGGGAGCGTATACCCTGATGCCGCTAGTTGCACGTTGCTTTTTACCAATCAAAATAGACGTAGGTACCACCTGTTATTTGATGCTTTTTGTTACGCCGCCAATATGACTGTCAATAAGTTCGACGAGGTAGAATAAAATTTGCACGTCTTGAGGAATCTTTACTTGTCCAAAATTTGACATGGAACTTTATCGTTGTTAAAGTATCTGAACCTATTTGAAGAGCAGATATTCTCAATTAATAGATATAATGCAACGAAAACGGTAAAGAAGAAGTGCATTTGTTGTAGTGGATCAAATGCTGCTGGAAACAGGTTCTGTACTACCTAGATGTGGTGAAGCCGGGCGCTCACAATACTTAGATGTTGAAGAACAAATTCTGCAAGAAGTAGAAGAAGATTCTTTTCTTCCTTTGAGAGAAATGACCGACGAATGTTGCTTCACGTATAATGGCTTTTCCATAATACTCATCATTGGGCGGATACAAACTGACACCAACTGCACCAAACTAACTTTCAAAACCGATTTTCCATAAATGTATGAACAGGTATTATTAGTCCTTTTTGAATGGCCCATATATTTCACAACAGAGATTAACAGCAGGATATATTTTTTACAAGAAGTTTTACCAGAACGATTGAAAAATGTACCCTTAGTCATTCTTGTTGAAATGTAGCTAATGAATAATGGTGTTCTTTCTCATTTGGCGCTGTCTTTGGGCAACGAAAGATCACCGAACTTGTTGCCATTTAGTCGTAGAGAAAAAATGTGTAAATATATGTAAGTAAGTAATGTTTTGGTATGTGAAACTAGAAAGTAGTATGGATTTCTATAATTTATTGATTAAAATTTACAATTATAATATTTCCAAATAACACAATCATCTTTCAAGGTTACTGATATCTAAGGCATTGCATATCTAAATATTGCTACATTTAAATGTTAACATTGCTACAAATGTTTGTTTCCAATTCTGTAATTCGGAAAATTGCAATATTTTATTTGATAGAATGATTCGGTTTAAATCAAATCTTACAACAACCGCTGAAAAAAGTCTTAGAAAGCGATTAAAATTCAACAACGGCTAAAGGGTAATTGTATAGAAATTTTCCTTTCAAGATTATAGTTTTTATTGCGTTACAGATGGCGCACGAAAAATTTTTGATGTTGAAACTTTTGTTTAAAAGTGCATTTTATACTTTTTCACCGCAGGCAACTAGAATTTCATTTACATATTTGAAAATCTATAATGCTTGTCCCTCGTTTTATATCAATCTACGTCCTTTCCCTTCTTTGATGTGCCACAAAGAAAATTTTGACCAATTTACATATTTATAGATACCCTTCTGCTTTATAATTTTATCAAATAACAATGCACCAGCAGATACGAATACGCCGCAATATTTTGGGGACAAATTTCCAATTTTTTCCACACATGACTAGAAATTATTCCAACGCCTGTTCTCAACAAAAGGTCTAAAATCAATGTTGTTTTAAAACTTTAACAATAATGTCTCTCACAATGGCCCGATTAGAGATGCAGATTAGGATCGTAGCGTTCGTCTCGTTATAAAGAGAACGCAGCCCTTGCAACATCTTGCCTCGAGCTCAACTCAGCTTACACTCGACAACTTCATTTCGTCATCACCTGACACCCTCTAATTATGTATTTTATACCACAGCAACAGACATGTACCCTACCTTTGTTCCTAAGCCTGCGGGAAAGATAATAAATATGTAAAACTATTTCAATTTTGTATTAAACTTAATATTCAACACAATGGGGGGATTAACGTTAATTTTCAATTTTGTTAAATTAATTCTCCTTTTGTTATTTATTTTGTCAATGATGTTTTGTTAGGTTTCGCTGTAATAGCTAACTAACTTTCAGCAAAAACAATATTCAACCAATTCGTTGCACATCTTAGTTTTAAATTGTATATACCAGCATGCTCCGCATCTGTATGTTTCTAATTCTACATTAATGTTAAAAAAATTTTAAATCAGCAACAGATTTATTATCTTTTAGTTTCAATCACAATAAATTTTTACAATATAAAAATAGTGTAAAAAAGATTTGTTAAAGGTGTATCAGAATGTTTTTCGTTTTTGATGTTAAATAAAAACCAACAATATCAATTAAAACTCGTTTTATTTATTGTTAAATTAAAGAACAGTTCTTAAAGTTTATTTATGAAAAACAACCGTTTGCAACCATTCACTTGTTGATACTCATTTAACCTTGAACTAAAATTTTCAATCACTCGCTGGAGCATCGCTCTTGAAATAGAGTTGATTTCTTTAGTGATTCTTTGCTTCAAAACATTCAGGTTGGGTGGCAATGGATTGTAAACTTTTCTTTTTAGGTAGCCCCATAGGAAAAAATCAGCAGGCGTTAAATCAGGGCTCCTCGGTGGCCAGTTGATGTCTCCTCGACGGCTTCCAGAGAATAAATCGTGAAGAGCAGCTAATGAGTCATTTGTAACATGAGAAGTGGCTCCATCTTGCGGGAAAAAGGTATTGCGATTATATCCTTACTGGTTTTGCACTTCTGTAGCCAAAAAAGTCCGGATCATATGGCAATATCGAACAGAACAGTCTGTCTACTAAACTTAACCAGCTAGCCAAGCGTTTAACACCACTTCCCTCCCCCTGCCACCAGCGGTTCGCGCGTATTGGTCAATTCCAAAACGAAAAATATTTTGAGACACCCTTTAGATTCAAATTTTTTCTCTGTTTTTGTTGTTAAAAAATAAATGGAGATACGCAGACCATTACATAATAAGGTGTGCGATTTAATCATGCATTTAAGTAAACGAATACGTTAATGATTATGCTAAAGTGTGAAGATAATGGGATAGTTTAATGGAATGAAAAATTATTTGGTAAAAAAGAAATAATCGGTTTTTCGCAATCGAATTTTGGATAATTATCAATGAGTATATGCCCATACTCTCTAAACTTGTTTGGATGTCTAGATGTGTATGGTTCTTTTAGAGTACTTCATTAGTCCCTCAAGGATTCCCTTTTGGTGGTGACTTATTGAGTTTGGCCATTGTCATTAAACAAGCTACTTCAAATCATACTCAAAGATCCAAGTTACATCACTTGTTATCACTCTGATGAGAACATGTTATATTTAGATGCTTTGTTGAGATCGGGTTTTTGGATAACATATATTCTTAACATATTTTGACACCAGTTTTAATCTTGATCAGGAAAAATTATCTACATTCATGTTGATAGAAGATGATGATATCCTGAGGTTACTGTTTTCCATACGCACAAGAAACAAAATTTATACAAATGTAGGGATCAAGAAGGATATGATAGAACACTTACTGATTCTCATGCCGCTGAAAAAGTAGTCTACAGACATTGTAAAATTTACAGAAAACAATAAACACAAAGAAAGCTATGTGGCAAACAATTGCCGAGGAATTGAAAAGAAATGGGTATATTGTGTCCTACATTCAGATTGAAAACAAATATAAATCATTAGAACGTTCATTTAAGAACATGACTATCCAAAATAAAAAAAACTGGTCGTAATAAAATCAGATGCCCTTACGAGAGAGATACAAAGATACAATTCAACCATTACTATTATCGGGAAACAAAGGAGATATTGGCTACGAGACTAAGCAAAGTACAGTTTCGTCTGAAGTGGATGAAATGACTGTAATACTTTGAACATACCTGTAAATGATGACATAACAGTGGAACGTGCATCTACTGTATCTATAGATCTTATGCCAATGGATAACCCATCGTAAGGATGGAGCAAGATCTGCTAGTAGCACTACCGATACAATTACACCTAAAAGTAAAAGAAAAATGGGTACTACAGCAAGAATGCTACAAATTTATCAAGATCATCTCCACCACCTAGTAAGAGACATCCAAGAGGACAACAACAAAAAATCAGAGATACAGAAAGAAACATTAAATGAGTACAAAAAAATAAGAAAAGCGTGGAAAATTTCTGCACAAAAAACTCGCCAGCAATTAGTAATTGCTAAAAAATTAAGAGAAGAGCGAAATCAAATATTGCCTGAGTTAATGCAAACGAACAAGTGACACGACGTTGCATTTTTTCAAATTCGAAAAGTAATTTTTTTTAATATTGTACAAGAATTTTCCTAGTTGAAATTTCATGTATTCGAAGCATAGTTATAAGGTTATAAGACTGATCGTTGTTATTACTTTGTATTTCGTTGTTGTTTATTTATATATGAATATCCGTAATAACATAACATTTTTTTTTTTACTAACATTAATTTAAGTTTTTTCCAAAATAAAAGGCATATGTCAAATAAAACCGTAAACTAATTTTAAAGGTTTTAGCCCCGGTATTAGCAATAGCGTTTAAGGACCACGTACTTAAAAAATATTGTTTATCTTCAAGCGTTTGAAAATGTTGACTTTGTGTAACTCTATAGAAGCCGTTGAAGTGATTGTTTTTTTCTAGTCGTAGCACTCAAAAAGCAACATAACGAAATTATTAATTATGATGTTTGACACGAGCCGCCACTGTTCATGTGCATGACATTCCCATTTCCAAACTGTCATTGTCAAAACGAAATGCAGCGGATGTAGCAATGCAAAAGCGCCGTAGGTACAAAGATTCAACTCATTATTGCCTCGCTTGAGGTAAAATAGCAGATATCATTTAGAGTAGAAGGTCTTTTTGTAGCGAATGATATAATCTACTATTATCTTCAAGCGGTCGAAAATGTTGACTTTGTGTATCTCTATAGAAACCATTGAAGTGAGTGCTTTTTCTAGTCGTAGTTGAAATACTTCAAATCTTAGGAGTTGAAATATCCATAGTCGGCTCGACCAAATCAAAATATATGCTCATTGAAAGCATTTATAGAATTTGTGTGTGTGCATGACATTCCCATTTCCCAACTTTCATTGTCAAAACGAAACGCAACGCATGTAGCAAAGCAAAAGTGCCATAGGTACAAAAATTCAACTCCGTATTGTCCCGCTTGAAGATAAAATAGTATATTCATTCAGAGTAGAAGGTCTTTTTGTGCAATACAATACTGGCACATACACAAATGTGCAAAACAACATCAGACTATTGCTCCAACCACCACGGACATGTAGAATTTGGTGTTTTAACTTCAATATTAAATTGTATTAACGTTGCTTCTAAAGCTACCTAATTTCCCGACTTCAATCTTAATGATATAATCTACTATTTTAATTTGTTCTTACGCCATCGTCAATTATACTTTTTTGAACGTTCGCTTCGATCGCGTTTTATTATTCCATTTTTGCTAAAAAATCCAATTTGCGCAAGTACCTTGCATATTCAATGAATTAACAGTTCACACAATTCAATTCGTCTATTTATCCCTGTTTCTTCAAGTCTTGAGGCTTCACTAATATGTTGGTGTTGTGCATCAAAATCTGCTTCTTGTTCATGCACAGGAACTTCAATCTTTTACATTCGCCATATTATGTAATACACAACAGGCATGTATTACTCGTAACATTCGTGGTATGTTCCGTAATTTAAAGTGGTACAATAGACCCGTTCAGAAGTGACGTCACAAACCAACCGCTTAATTCAACATTCGGTACCTACTTTGCAAAATTGTGGACGAAAAAGTGAACCTTAAGTACAATGATTTAAGGTTTATATTAAAATAGGTCAATAAGAGGTGGTTGGTTTTTCAGTATACAGGCATAAATAAGAGAAATCGTTTACTAATTTAATATTACATTTTCAAATAGCATATGCGCAGAAAATCAGCTGGCGGTAACAGTAATTTTAGAAATAAGAACCGATACGCAGCATTTGACACATCCTATCAAGGATACTAAAACTTCGCCCAATATCTTAAAAAATTGACTGGGTCTTTTCAAAAAAGAAGTATTTTTCTTCTAATACATGTTAAAATTATTTTCATAAACTATGATAGCTCCTACCACTTTAGGTCCCTTTTGAACGACACTTACGGGTTTTGCAAAAAAAATCAACATAGAAACAACAACGTCATCTGCAAATTTCAGATTTTTCTCAACCTTATGAACCTTCTACATGAGTGCTTGTAAAGAATTTCAGGCAAACACCATAGCTGTTGTTAAGCCAACGTTTCGATTGGTAATGCCCAGTCTTTGTCAATGCCTCTAACGATGATTGTTATAAAACGAACCTGAACAGTTTTTTCTGGGTCCAGTTGACATAATAGCTATTTAGGCACCAAGTGCGTTACTATAATGATTACGCCCGGAAAACCATGAATACAGCTTGAGGGCTTTAGCCCGAGAGATGGATATGGTTCGATGGCCGATTGGAAAAAAAATTATTTCGCATTTTTTGCTTAGAATCAAACTGTAAACACATATTTTCATTTTTCGCCTCGTGGTATAAATCACCCTGTAGAAGGCTTAAAAGGTTGAAAAGCAAATGAAATTCATAGTCATCTGCAAAGTTAGGTTATAACTAGTATAGTTTTCTCCTGATTCGAACAATAGAAAGTGGATGGTGTACAAGATGACTTAGGTATCTTGTTGATTAGAAAGTCTTCCTGAAATTCTATTAATATGAAATTTGGTATTTGGGCATAATCGACTACTGCATGTCTAACTAAAATATTTTCAGAATGATGGCAGTTCGGGATGTATCAGAAATTGTCGCAAATTTTTTCTTTTTAAATGGAATGTACCCATTTTGACTTCATATTTTAACCCAACATTAGAATTTTATAATCAGCACGATCAAATTGTTAAGACATCTGTCATCGTTTTTTGATATTTGTGCAAAAAATTAGATTGAAGATGAATAAATGAATTTTTGGGCGATCCTAACAAAAAATGAGTTCTGTTTCGGTCCGCTTTTTGGTCGATCTGGGGTGGCGCCATCTATCGAAATTTTCTTAACTTAGGTAAGGATATTGGCATGACACAAACTCATCTGAACAAGATACTATTTTCTATCTTGATTTTTAAATGATCTGCCGATATTTTAAATCGTTGGTTGACACCTCTGTTGCATCTCATTCAATAATCTAAAGCCTCAGTGATAAACATATTGGAAGTGAAGACTATTGAATTAATTCGATCGTACGCATTAATTATGAGTACCAGAGTGTACTCTGAGTATTAGCGATCTATGAAAAAGAATTGAACCTGTAAGCCCCGGTTTTGCACCGGATGTGGTAATTAAGTTGAGGGAGTGGGGGGTCACAGCTTCAAATTCTGTTCATGAACGCACATATTTTCAGTTCATGTTGGCGCTAACAATTAATGCGTAGATCAACTTTTTAAGTTGTAATTTGAGTTTTAGGACCAAGGTGTAGTCGAAGTTAAGTTTAAGCTTGGCTGGTCAATTTTCTGAGATCGTGCAAAATGGTATCATTTCTCATAGCTTCTTAAAGACGAGGGCAGTGGCGGAGCGTGGGTAAGGCGGAGGGGGCGGCCCGCCCCGGGCGGCAGCCCGCGGGGGCAGCAAAATGTCGCCGGTGAAGGTTGAGATCTGATCTATGATTCATTCATTACATGTGTCAGGTCAGACACACTATAATGTTCCATTTTTTATCAAAAATTTTGCGCACTAACTATTTTTTAATATTTATTTAAAATAAAAACTGCGAAATCACTGACAGAGCTCTTTATAACGTTTGTTTGTTTACATACGAACGGCAACTTCGCATCACGCCGTGCCACCGGCGCGCGCGGAACCGAGTTGAGCGGCACTCTTTGTTGCAAAATCTTTTGTTTCACGCGTCGGCCCGTGTCGATGCTTCTCTTTCGCACTCATTGAATTTAGTACTACGCATTGTACTGAACTTTGTTTGTTTTAGTGCATCGTGAAGTACCGTTACGCAAGCACGCATTATTCGTATGTTTGTTTCGCGAGAGTTTCGGATACGGAACGACAGTCATTTTGATTGTGCTTCGATCTTTTTAAATACTGTTGAATCTTCTAAAACTAAACATTTAGAACTTTACCCAATCTGTGAACTAGTTTTTGAAAATGAAAAGAGTCAAAGAAAGCGGTGCGGAATTTCGCAAAAAAGGCTAAGAAAAGAAGCAGATGCGAAGAAGTCTCAAGGTGCATTACTGAAATATTTCAGTTCCAGTTCTGGTTCGAAAGCCACGTTAACGTCTTCGGTGGCATCCTGCAGCAGCGGAAGTGATTCCAGTGTAAGTAGGTATATGATTCCTCCATCTAGAATCGTGCATGGCCTAGAATTACTCCAGTTATTTTAGACATAACATGTATGGGCTGGTTCGCTCGCAATAAATTGCAAAGTTGTAAGGTTCTCTAACTTTAACGTTAACTCAATCCGAAAAAGTAAAAAAAGCAAAATGTGAATGTATGTATGTCCGTCTATTTTCAGTTGTCAGCTCTAGAGCCTAAGCCGCTGAACCAAATTGGATGAAATTTTATATTAGGGATGTTTTGTAAATGTCTAGGAATATTTTTTTGTTTTTGGATAACTTGATTATTTATGGTACCTGTCATACAAATAAAACATAATTTTTCATTTAGCTCAAAAATGGCGGCAACGATTTTTCTCAAATTTCTCGTCATTTTACCTTTATTAACATCTATAACATGGCATACTTACTCAGTCAGTTTTTACCGGAAAACTTTAAAAAAGGTAGCTGCCATACAAAATCAATTTTATTTGTAAATTTTCCTATAAGCCTGACAAACCGCGCCGTCACCAAAACCACTTTTGTTTTGTGATAGATAAAATACTTATTTGAAATTCGAACGTGTCCTCCAGCGAATATTCATGGGAATACATAACTTATTTTACAGGCACAAGAAGAAGACGTGCTTGCCGTCGCAGTTGGGAGTAGTTCTGGTCCCACCACAAAGCAGGGTCAAGACGAAGTCTACTCACCAGAAGTACCTCAAGCATCTAGTCATAAGCCTGCAGAAAAGTGAATGTTGCCAAAGAAGACATAATTGAAATCGTGCCTTCTGCTCCTGCCGAAGTCAAAGATGTGAATCTCGACGATGTAGGTTGCTGGCCTTCTCTTATGACCGACGAAGTCAGAACGCTTCTAGTACGTCGCGGATCGGACTCAGTACAGCACATCGATTCCAAATTTGCCGATGTTGTTCGCTCAGGGACTTCAACGAAAGGCGGTACTCGAAAACTAACCAAAGAGTGGTTCTACAAACCATTATCCAACGGCGAAAAGGTTCTCCGAACATGGATGGTGTACTCGCCTTTGAAGCAATCCTTGTATTGTTTTTCTTGCAAGCTGTTTGGCAATTCCGGCTCGAACTTCGCATCTGAAGAAGGATTCAACAAATGGTGGAAGCTAAATCCAAGAATAGGAGACCATGAAAATAGCCTAGGCCATGAACAGAGCTTCTTGAAATGGAAGGAGTTGGAAGTTCGCCTGAACTGTAAAGCAACCATCGATCAGAAACAACAAGAAGTTTTCGAAAGTGAGGAGAAGAAGTGGAGGGATGTACTGTACAGGTTGCTGAATATTATCCAGTTCTTAGCCAAACAGAATCTGGCCTTCAGAGGACATCGAGAAGACATTCGAGGAGATGATAGTGGCAATCGCGGAAACTTTCTGGAGTTAGTGCACCTCCTAGCTAAATACGACCCTCTTCTAATGGAACACCTGACAAAGATAAAGCTGGGAGCAAGAGTCTCAGTTTCGTATCTATCTCCAGAAACCCAGAATGAATTTATAAACTTACTGGGACAGCAAGTTCGATCCACCATCATCCGTCGTATTCAAGAAGCTAAATATTATTGCGTAATCTTCGACAGTACACCAGACATCTCCCACAATGACCAAATGAGCCAAGTTCTGCGATACGTACATATCGAAGGAGAAAAGTCGCCGTGGTAGAATCTTTCATTGACTTCTTCGAACCAAAAGGAAAAATGCAGAAGATCTCAGCAACGATATAATCGCGAAGATAACATCAGACGGACTGGACATACAGAATCTGAGAGGACAGGCTTATGACAATGCTGCCACAATGTCAGGGATCCACAATGGAGTTCAAGCCCGGATTAAAGCACTGAATCCGAAAGCTCTATTCGTGACATGCACAAACCACTCACTAAACTTGGCTGGGGTACACGCTGCTTCTGAATCAGTGGATTGTCAAGATGCTTAAAAATAAGTTTGAGGTAGTTCTTGAGGTACTGGAACAATTAACAGATTGATCTCAAACTTCCGAAACAAGATCGGGAGCCAGTCTTCTCCTGACAGCCATGCAGTCATTTAACTTCCTAACTTTTCTTGGCTTTTGGGCTGCAGTGCTACCTGAAGTAGATGACGCACAGATTTACCTGCAGCAACGAGGACTAAGTGTGGATAAGTGTGCTCAGAAACTCAGCGCTTTGAAAACCCTCTTAGTGGAAAGTAGAGACCGTTTCATGCAAGAAGCAATTGATTTTGCTAAGACTCTCTGCGAAAAACTCGGAATCGAACTCAAAACGAGAAGAATTCGACAAGATTATTCAAGAAATGACGACTCGATTCCAGCAACTTCAAGAAATATTGGACAAGTTCGGATTTTTTAATGCCAGCGAAACTTTTGGACAGCAAGTTCGAGTGTGATCTTTCTCACGTATTTGAAGACATCGACAAGGACGAGTTTCAGATGGAGCGGAAGCGTCTCCAGCAGTTTGTTTCCTGTTCTGAATCAGAGGAAAATATAAGTGGTAAAGGACCACTGGAGCTCCTCCAGTTCATTCAAAAACTGAATCTTGGAATTTCGGTTCCAAATATAGTCATCTTGATTCGCATATATTTGACTTTGGCGATTAGTGTTGCAAGTTGTGAGAGAAGTTTTTCGAAGTTGAAGCTAATAAAAATTACCTCAGATCTACTATGAGCTCCGCTAGACTATCAAACTTGGCTATATTGTCGATTGAACAAGAATTGGCTGCTAATATTGATTATGACAAAGTTATTTCTGACTTCGCTGCTCATAAGGCCCGTAGAATCCGCTTGTAAAACCGCTCATCCTATTTTACCTTCAATAAAGGTACCTCATTGCACCTGACGATGTCACAGCATTGACAGACAATAAGTTTAAGGAAGTGGTAAAGAAAATGTTGATTAAGAAGGCTTACTATAAGATATCTGATTACGTTGAAGACAAGTGTGCTTGGAAATAGATTTGCTCTGTGCTGGTGGGTTTTCACCAGCTGGCTCATAAAACTGTACAGGTATATAGTTGTATATATACCTACTTATTTCCTTTTTTTGACATGTATTTACATACCTATATATTTGAACAATTATTATTGTAATCGACTTTTAAAAAGAAGGAGTAAAAATAAAAATAAAAACACCTCCCGAGTTTCTTGCCAGATCTTCTTGGTAGCAGGTTCTCCCAAAATCCGATCTGTAGGCCTATTCACTAACTTTTTTTTGACACTTATCATCACCAAGCCATTTACCCATACACTACCACTTTAGTATAATACTATTGTAACCATTGTCGTGTAAAAACAGCAATGGATAAGTAAATAGTACAGTGATGATCACTTACAACTGTCAAAAGGGTTAGTGAATAGGCCTACAGGTGGTAGAATCATTATTTTTTTTTTGGACACATACTTACCCAATAAGTATGTTTTAAAGTAGAAGTAGTTTTAAACTAGTTAATTTTTATTTTCTTCAGTATAATGTAATTTTTGTTTTTGACGTCAATAAGTACCTGTAAAGGTCTACATTGAATAAATGATTTTGATTTGATGTGAAATTTAATTTTAATTAAGCACCTATAGAATGGGGGCGGCAAAATGGGTCTCCCGTCCCAGGGGCCAAGATGGCACGCTACGCCACTGGACGAGGGCACTTATTTGAGTATGAACCCAGCAAAAGCAATTATTGTTAAATCACAGAAAAATAAACATTATTTTTCTGTAGTTACATGTAGACACATTATTTCGTTTAACATTCGTAAATTAAACTAATTAGCGCTTTAACTATCGCAGCCATTGCAATTATTATTAATTTATAGTTTAAACACAAATAATTATTTAAAATAACGCAAACATATTTTATTAATTAAATGTTTTAAAATTCTACTTATAATAGACAGAATGGTGCAAACAAAACAATTAAAAGTTAAGCCGTTTATTCTTAGCTTTAAAGCGGAAAATTTATTTTAGTTATTTGCGAGGTGAATAATTATAAAGTATATTTATTTAAGAACGTTAACAGGAGCAGTATTTCATAAAAATAGTCCTTTTGTAACAAACGTTATCAAAGGATATTCTCTAAAAGCAGCTTATCGCAGAAATCTCTTTATTCTGGTTATACACTTAATTAAGCAATTTGTGTACTGTTGGAAAGGCTGAATCTGACAAAGGCGCATTGAAAGTTTAATCTGCTACTAGTGTTGCTAGTGCGCTTTTGTATAACCCAACTTCCATGTACGAATTTCAAATTTGCATCACGCACTTATACTTTCTTCACATAAATATGGAGCGGCAGATGACAATTACTTGCATAAACAACCATCTCTATGCATAATAATTTTCTGAGCAAAATCAGAACAACGCATTTGTTAATTAATACCGTAACACGAAGTTGACTCAATTAAAATGTAGTAACAAAGTTAAATATCTTCATTTATCATGATGTCATTCGCGGCATTTAGCGAACCGTGTACTTTAAGTGCAACTTCAATTTATAAGATTTATGTTTAAAAAGTTTTATTGTAGTATTTTTATTCTCTGTCGTTTATATCTAATCGAAAGTAACTTTAAGCGTGCTTAGGTTTTACGAGAAATGTATTCTGACCGATCAACCATGAAGTCCGTGGATAACTTTTAGAACATAACCACCCAAGTTGATTTTAAAATGCGCAACGTGTACAGTGTAGTAAATAAAGCTATGTCATAAAACACACTTATTTTATCTACAGAAACGTGTTTTATAATTTTCCAACTTGAAAATGAAATTAGTGAATACTGTATACGTGTTACGTTACTATTTCATCCTTAAATATTGTCTAACCTGGTTATAGAAGTTTCGTAGCTTTCAGCTACTAACAATTCAATATATTTGCACGGGTACTGGGGGAACTGGTCGTCACTTGTGTTTTACTCGTAGTACTTCTCATCTTAGATACATAGCAGCACAACTGTCTAAAACATCTGCTTTGCTCAAATCTGTTATGCTAAAAAATGTCAAGCTGTCTTTCAATAACCAGAATTATTAAACTTGACGGTTGCTTTTCAATATTTTTATATTTATAGATTTTTTTGCGTGACTGCAACATCTTCTTTCAATATCTGAATTCAAGCTACTGTGCAGTATTCTTTAGTCGATAATGGTACAAACATATTGTAGTAACAATGCGTTATAGCTAGAGGTAACACTATTATACTTAAGAATGTGCTAAATCATTGTAATGCGTAAACTGTTTTACTTAGTAATTAATTAGGAATTGCTTGATGCTATCTTTGATTAAAAAATATCAAATTGTCAAAACAATCGATATGTACTCACATGAAGTACCTACAAAATTACGTTATAAAGAAGTTTGGAGGCATTGTATAATTTACTTTTTTCTTCAAGCGTGCTAAAATATGAATTTTACTATACCGCATTGAATATATAGAACGACTACATTATTTTACGGCGTACAATAATATTATTTTACGCTCAATTAGTAACTTAGTTTGCCGGTAGAGGTATTAGCACTTTTTAAGCAGAAACGCCATTTAAAATTTAAACTTTTAAAAATGTCGCAAATTGAAGGAACTCCACCTAAAATAAAACAAATCGCCGATGCCTTAGTTGAAAATTTGATCCCCAACAAATCGCGCAAAATATATGATTTTGCTTACAATAAATTTTTGAAATGGGCGCAAGAAAATAATATAATCAATTACACAGAAAATGTTATGTTAGCGTATTTTTCCCATTTGGCGGAAACTATGAAAAGTTCGTCATTATAGGCACAATATTCCATGCTAAAGTGCCAATTAAATATTAAACATGACATAAACTTAAAAATTACGCAAAATTAATTTCCTTCTTGAAGCGCCAAGCTGATGGGTATCAACCAAAAAAGCAAAAGTTTTCTCAAAAGAACATTTTAATAACTTTTTACAAAATGCGCCAAACAATGAATATTTGGCCATGAAGGTAATTTCAAATATAACTTTTCAATCGCTAAAGTAGATACTATTTTCTTAGATCGTATTAATATTCGGAGTTAGTGGGGCATGTCGTTGCGACGAACTAGTCAATTTAAGAATACAGGATATCGAAGACCTGGAACGTATAATACTAGTAAAAATTCCTAATACTAAAACGAATAAGTCACGGACATTTACCATAGTTGGAGATTTTTATTTAAATTTATGTAGACAATATATGACACTTCGACCTAATGACATCAACATAACAAGATTCTTTTAAAAATACCAAAATGGTAGATGCCACCGTGTCGTTATGGGGATACATAAAATTTCAGGTATACCAAAACAAGTGGCAACTTTTTAAAACTACCTAATCCAGAGGAATACACTGGTCATACACTGCGACGAACTTCAGCTACATTGTTAGTTGACAATGGTGGAGACATTACCACTCTAAAAAGACACGGTGGATGGAAATCTAACAATGTAGCTGAGGGATACATCGAAGACTCCTTTCAAACAAACGTGAAATTGCCAATAGAATATTAGGGTGCGATGAAGGTAACACATCTACCGTAACATCAGGTGATCTTAACAGGCCTAGTACTTCCACCGCAACATCGAGCATATCCCAGTCAAGTGAATATGAAATCCATCACGACTATAATGACGTCAATGTCAGTTCTAAAACAGCAAGTAGTGGATTAAATATTATTAACTCGACATTACAAAATTGTACCTTTAATATTACTATAAATAAGAAATAGGTATTTTTCCACTATATAGTTACTACAAAAGAATGTTTGTTTTAAGTTTTCATCTGAAATAAGAGTTAATTATTATTATTGTTGTATTGTTAAATAATTATAGCTTTCTTTCTTATTCTACAAATTAATACAAAAATTTTCCTTTACAAACTGTGTTAATACACACAACAAAAATAATGTTGTTTGACAGTCATGTTTGACAGTTGTAAAGTTGAGTTAACGCTGTTGCCTATTCATTCTAAAACCACCTCAATTACTTCAAGAATTTGGTTTTTTTTACGCTTGAAGAAACAATAGTATATGCTACACGGAGTCGAACGCCTTTTTGTGTTTCGCAATACCTTCGCTCAACACAAAAAGAATGCGTTCTACCCTAGTAGCATAATATACTATTAGACTAGTTTACTGTGTCCTCGGCAAGAAATCAAAAAAAGAGCACAATTTCAATTGTTTTCTATATTACATCGACACACAATTGCACAATAAGTATGTATACTAGGTGGGTAAAAAAATCAATTATTTTTTTTTACAAGTGACACGGAAAAATGGGTTGTTAGACACCTTAAAAAAATTATCACCAAATATGAGCTCTTAATTTTAATAGGAAGATCCTCCGCATCGCAGTTTTTTATTTTTCTCAGTCCAATAGAAAAAATTCATACCTCATCATTAATTAATTGTACAGAAAATGTTGTGGGAGAATTTTGTAGGAAATTTAACGCTCTACAATATCTTATATTTTTTCCGTAAACCTTACCATTTGAAAGATATTGAAGATTTAAGTTTGATTATTTTAAGACAAATTTCATTTTTGTTTATGAATTTTATAACTCGACAATAAATAACTACTATAAAATGCGCAATACAAATTTTTGTAGAAAATTAACTGCTCTATAAAAATGGTGTCTTATGTTTTGGCGATTCAATTAAACGTTCAAAAGATATTCATCATCAAATTTTCATGTGTACTGATTTTAAGAGTTTTTGATTACATATTCGAAAAATTTCATTTTAGTTATGAATTTCATACAAATTTCATTTTTTGTCATTAATATAAGTATTATTTGAGTTTTATTTTCAAAATTTTTGAAAATTTTTTCTCAATAATTCTAAACATTTTATTTTTAATCATTAGAAATCACGACCATGTTTTTTTTGAAAACGTCTTCAAAACGTTTTTAAAAAATTTTCCACTACAGCTCGATATTGTCCTAGAGAAAATTTCTTCTCTAGAGAATTTTTGTTTTGTATTTTATTTCTTCTGTTTGCCTTGTGAACTAGCGCCACCTACATTTTTCTTTATCGTTATGTTGTCTTCTATTTGCATACATTTTCTACAGCATTTCTAGTATTTCCACAACTTATGATCTCGTGATAGAACGATTAAATATTTACAAATTCAGCAATTACTACATGAATTTATATGATATTTATCGAAAAAAATATGGATAAGGAAATTCATTTGATCGGAAAACACATGCAAAAAATTTCAGAACGTAAATTGCCAACAGTGAAAGAGGTTATGAGTTTTTTTATCAGCTCAAAGTTTTAAAATGTTCTATCAAACATAGTGCTAAAAATGCAGCTGATCAAGTTATTGAACTATTGAAAAACAACCAGATTCTGACTAGTGAATCAACTAATGTAATAAAAAAAATACTTTGCTATCATAACCGATGGTTGAAATTGCAAAACTCTTTTGTGGGAAAAAAATGATCAACACAAAACAAAAATAAAATAAGATTTCAGAATGAAATTAAAGCATTATTTGATATTGTAGATCATAAATCATTAAAACTGCTTGATGATGATATTCAAGAGCTATATTCAAATCAAAAAAGTGATACCCGGAAAAAAATTCTTTCTAATAACCCAAATAAATCAAACAGAACTATGAATATGATGGAAGTAGATGAAAGTCGTAAGTATTTACAAAATTTAATTATCATAAATGTTAGTAATAATTGAAAATAAATTAAATTTATTATAAATTATAAATAATAAAGTATATTATTGTTATTCTAATTAATTATATCATAAATGTCAAAATATCAATATGTTCCAAGTGAAAGAAGTCAAGTTACAAATTTCGGTTCAGATTTCGAGTATGTGCCTCAAATACCAACAACACAAGCAAAAATAAATATTTTAACTCCAGAGCTAATGTCAGTGGTAAACATGCAATGTTCATTATTTCTCCAGTTCTATCAAGTGTTGGTGTTAATATAGAAGATACAACTCTTAGTTACAGAACAATTAAACGAACTCGCATGCTCTTACGAAAAGACACTGCTATAGGACTAAAAGATAACTTCAAAGCTCATGCATTGGAATGTCAAAATACTGAATGACATTGCTGAAATTTGTGGATCGGTTACCGATTCTTTTGACTGCTTTTGGTACTGAACAGTTACTTGTAGTTCCAAAAATGAATAGTGGAACGGCAAAAAATCAAGGAGTAGCCATCTTATCGACCTTAAATCAATGGGGAATTATTCGTTACATTAAAGCGATGTGTTTTGACTCGACTGCGGTTAATACGGGTAACTAATCAATGATGATATATTTAAAGAAAATTTTATTTTCATCCTTCTAGTTGAATTATTTTCATACATAAATTAGTGCCCATTATTTATAATTCTTTATTTATTTAGATATTAAATATGCGTTACAATTTTTCTTAAATACATACTTAAAGTGTAATTATCTATTCTTACAATACAGGAATCCATGACGGTACATGTAAAGAAATTGAAAAGGCCTTAGGAAAAGAATTAATTTGGTTACCATGTCGCCATCATATTTATGAGATCATTTTAAGGAGTGCATTCGAAGTGTATTGGTCAGTATCATCCGGACCAAATGTTCCAATATTTGGGAGATTCAATAAATTTTGGGACACAGTCGATAAAACGAAGTATAAATCTGTTGTTGAAGATATTATTGTTGCTAATATTGTTACGAAGGAAAAAAATCATCTATCTACATTTATTACGCGATACTTACAGGTATTATTTGAATATAATTTTAAGTGTATACGAAAATTTTCGATGTTTTACGAATAAATGATTAGAATTGTCATTAATTTTTCTTGGAGAAATGCCACGAGACCAAGTTTCCTTTAAACGTCCTGGTGCAATTCATTACGCAAGATGGATGGCAAAGGCAATTTATTGCCTAAGAGATGGATTTGTCCTTTCTAAGAAAAAATTGGATGGTCTTCGACAACTTTGTATTTTTATAGTTATGGTGTATGTAATAGCTTGGTTTTCATCAACTTCTGCGACTTCTGCTGCTAATCACAACTTAGAGTTCATGAAAAATTTAATTGAGTACAGGCAAATTAATCCTTTGATTTCCTCGGCTACATGTGAAAAAATGACTTTACATTGATGGTACTTAAGTGATGAACTTGCCATTGTATCACTATTTGATGATACCGTTCCATTAAACATAAAGAAGAATATTGTCGAAGAATTGAAGAAGTCTTAACACTCGCGAAGGTACAGATTCTAAAGCAAGAAGATTTATTATTGATAAAAAAAAATTTGTTGATTGAAACTTTTTGAGCTCTTTGATCTGCCGTATGATTTTCTTGACAAAAATATTGATTTATGGACTACTGATGACGGTTATAATGAAAATAAAGAATTTTTCGCACAATTGATTGTGTTGTTGTTAATGATGTGGCAGATCGAGGTGTCGCATTAGTAAGTGAATATAACCAATGCTTAACAAAAACGAAGAGCAATTTCATTTTTATTGCAAGTTGTTAAAGAGCATCGAAAAAATTACCCTACTTGCAACAAAAATTGTTTGAAAATTAATAACTCAGTTGAAAATTGAAATAAAAATTTTTTTATAACTAATTGGACATTTTTTTCTCTAAAACTGAAACATATAATATATTTATAATGAAAACTTTGATTTTTTTATTAATAAATAATTAACTAAGCGATTTTTTATATGTAGACAAAGATACTTGAAAAATATCTTGAAGTTTCTCAGTTGATAAAAACTAAAATTCGTGTAAATTTTCTCAAAACTTATAAATTAAATTGAAATTTTTCGATTATCAAATCAAAAACTCTTAAAATCAGTACACATGAAAGTTTGATGATGAATATCTTTTGAACGCTTAATTGAATCGCCAAACCATAAGACACCATTTTTATAGAACAGTTAATTTCCTACAAAAATTTGTATTGCGAATTTTATAATAGTTATTTATTGTCGAGTTATAAAATTTATAAACAAAAATGAAATTTGTCTTAAAATAATCAAACTTAAATCTTCAATATCTTTCAAATGGTGAGGTTTTTCTGTACAATTAATTAATGATGATGTATGCATTTTTTTCTATTGGACTGAGAAAAAATAAAAAACTGCGATGCGGAGGATTTTCCTATTAAAATTAAGAGCTCGTATTTAGTGATAATTTTTTTTAAAGTGTCTAGCAATTCATTTTTTCGTGTCACTTGTAAAAAAATAATTGAATTTATTGACCCACCCTAATGCATACGCTTCTTAACGACTAATTACTCATTTTACGAGGTACAATGTACATACATAATATAAGTTAAAGATATTGGCAGTAATATTAACATGCTATAACTGCTAAGAATATCATGCTCAAAAGTTCACAAGCTACAATTCTCAAGAATTTTGGAAACATCAAAAGAAACATTGTTGTTATTGTAGTTTAATGAAGACATTTTGGCACAATAAATATTGTTTATTGTTTCGAAGTAGACTGTATAATGACGGTTTAAAACGAGTATTACAAACAGAATATTACAATTCATCCGTTAACTTTAATAGTTACATAAAATTTACAGATTTATATTTAGGGTAAGAGAAAATATACCGCCGCCCTTGAAATATTTCAATTTAGTATGTAAACTTACTCAAAAATTTATATACATACAATATACAAATCATACAAATAAAATCATTTAACGATTAGATTTGCGTTAGCCTAAAGGTAACGCACATAATTTGTTTACACTGCGTTTCAGGATGTCATTGGTAGTTTCAACTGTTACCACACCCACAACATCGTCTTGACCTAGATGTACACTTACGATTTTTACAAGCTTCCATTGTAAAGGTAGCGTGTTGTCTTCTTTAATGAGAACCAGTATCGTTACATTTTTCATCTTATTGTTTCCATTTTACGCGATGCTGCAACTCGGATACGTATTCTTTCTGCAATCTTTTCCAGTAATGCTGGACCATTTGCTGTATTTCATTGTAGGTACTCAGCATCCAATACAAGTATTACTGGTAACGCAGTTATCGGTCTTCCAATTAGCAGTGTGCCGGTGTTAGCGGCGCAAGATCATTTGGATCGGAAGGAGGTTAAGGTTTGGGAACTAAGGATGCTTTCAATTTGTGATAATACAGTGTAGAAAGCTTCAAATGTTAACGTAGTATTGCTGACAACGCGATGTAAATGATGTTTAAAAAATTTGACACCCCCTTCCCATAATCTTCCAAAATTTGGAACATGTGGTGGTACAATTACATCAATATCAGCTAATTGAAATAATCATTGATGGAAAATTATAGGAGTTGCGGTCATAGCCGGGAACATTTGGCGCTAGAAGTCATGGGTCTTACAAAATCTCTTTATAATATATTTCTTTTGTTAACTGTAAGTACATATCCGTTGTAATTTTGTTCGAACTTTAATGTAGATTGTAATTGTTTGTAATCTAACCACCAAAGTGACAACTTTGTGACAAAATCATAATTCGAATGGTGAGTTCTTCGGTGACATGTCGTTTTCTTCTGATTCAGAAGTTTTAATTGACATTTTCTTTACTTGCAATTTATGGACAACTAGGTATAAGACATATGAAAATACCTTGATTGCCTCAGCACAGAATAATAAATATATTCACTGCGTTCATACAGAAATTTCACTTAGTGTTAATTTTGGTCTTAAGTAGCGTTCGCGCTGTACTCACGCGCAGCCAGGAGTAGACAAGGTGTAGCTAAAGTAAATTCGTCGATTTCCGATTGTCCGGTGTACCACGAAATACCACTGCAAAGAAATAGTAAGCTTTCTATAACTGCCCCGCTCAAGTCATGAATAATATTTTTGCACGTGGATGCAGCGCGCAATTTCTGTTGGATCACCGACTTCAAACGTTCCGACAACGATATGAAATAGCTTACCAGAAGTTAATGAAGTGGAGACTTCAAAATATGGTTCATTAATTTTCCCAAAATGTTTTCTTAACATATTTTGAATATTTGTTAACTAGAATGAAGCCAAAGGTATGGAACTCTAAATTGCAGCGTCTACCTGTAACAAAAGGAAAACACCAAAAAACTGCAACAAAAACTATAGTCGGACACGTGTTTCAATAGCTATACTCAGTATACTATTGGCGCGGAGTAATAAACCTGTCAGAATTATCGAATCTCCGTATTGCAGTGGCGTAGGTACCTGATACGTTTGGAAAATCATATTTTAGTAGGTAAATATATTATAATAGTAAAATCTACCTTGATATGAATTATTATGTGGTTATATGTTATTTATTTTATTTGTATAGTAGATCACATTACAAATTTTACTTCTTACGTATTATATACCATTATTTTTGTATCTTGGTATAATACCCACATCTACGGCTATGATTCTCGTTTCGTCAGTACCTGGGCTGATGGCAACGTGTTTACACAGATGAAACTATTGTTCTCAGATCCTAGATGGGTCGATATGCTGCAAGAGCGGCACAATGATCGTATTTTGGTTAGAATTTATTGGTTTTTACTTAACCGTAGAAGTACCGCTTTCACAAGAAAATTATGATTTATTACTCCGCGCCAATAGTATACAGACTATAAGCTATCATCATCAGTATCGGTTAGCTATTGAAACACGTGTCCGAGTATAGTTTTTTGGTGCAGTTTTTTGCTGTTTTCCCTCTTGCTATAGAATGAAACCGCCTTCACTTGGGCCTTCTATTCAATTCTTAGAGCAACTATTACTTTAAATCATAAGGTCAACATAGCAGCATATCTGAAACTAATACTGAAGAGAAAATCAGATGGGTTTAGAAGTAAAAAGTCAAAAATTTTAACTCCATAAAATATCCAGGATTTCTTAAAAAATGCCCCAGATAGCAAATATTTATTTATGAAAGTAGGTACACATGGTGTTAACCTGATCATTAATGCACTAATATTTTGTTTCAATTCAAGTAGAACCTTTTTTTCTAATTTTACCAATTTAAAATGCACTAAGCAATGTGTGCGTATAAATAAATGGGGCGGAATACCAGCGATAATCGCCGAATATTTAGATCTGCCTGATCCTAAACAATACACGGATCACTATTTAAGATGAATGTCAGCCACCATTCTTGTGATGACGGTGCTGATCTGCTGGCATTAAAAAGGCATGGTGGTTGGCAGTCGTCAGCAGTGGCCGAAGGCTATGTGGACAATTTATTACACATCAAAAAAGACACTTCTTCAAAAATTGCACCAGCAATACCAAAAAATACCGGTGCCACTTTTATACCATCAGACAATAATAATACTTTTAGTACCATTTCTACGTTGATATTAGATAATAATGTAACTACTAAGTTAACAAACAGAATGCGACTAATAATATTTGCGATCCTTTCTTGGTGTTTAATAACTGTCATGTGACAATTAATAATTATTATAAATGAATTATGAAGATTGAAAATAAATACATACCTATAAAGGAGTTATTTTTTTATAAGGGTTGCAGAAAGGAAGGGGGAGTGAATTCTAGGGGCTTAGGTTGGGAGATATAGGGGCCTAGAAAAGAGAGTGGCTCAACTCGGAGAACTAGTATAGAGTGTAGTCGAAATGGTGGCAAAGTTAAAGGTAAGGGGGAGAGGTAGATAAAACTATACGGGAAAGGGGTGAAAATTTTAGGAACTGAAAATTTGGAAAAGTGAAATTTTTTGGAGGTGAAATATTTTAGGGGTAAAAACTTTTGGGGATGTTTGGGGGGTGGAAATTTTAGGGGCGGAAATTTTTGTGCGAAAAAAATGGCAAAAATTTAGATGGAAGATGCTAATGGAAAGATGTGAAACGTTTGTGAGCGATTGGAATAGATAGTACAAGGATTGGCGGGACGGGGATGGTCGTAGATAAAGTATAGTACAAAACCCAAGTAGTAAAACAGTTACGCCCTCGTGGCGTAATACGCTATTTACAACTCTGGTTGTGTAATAACTATTAAGTCTAATTTATTAAAACAAGTTGATTCTCTCGTTAACTGTGACTTAATTTGAGCACGCTTAATTTTCAAAATGGCGAAATTTTCGTCGGCACTCATTGTATTATCACAAATTCAAATATAGCAACTCAAGTTTAAAATATAAATAAATAGGTACTTAAAATAAATCAGAGGATATTATAATTAATAGGATCGATCTTACTCACGTTTTATTGTTGCGTTGCTGATTATAATTCGCATTGTGGTCAATAAATTCGGCTTCTTAGGATCTTTCGAAGTAGACTTTAAAACGACCATTACAAACAAAATTTTAGAATTCTTCCCTTAACTTTAACATCCCTTAACTTTAACGCCTGAGAATATTCAGTGGCGTGCTTGAATAGATAACATTTATAGAATTATATTTAGGATAAGCCGTAACAAATATAAACAAAATTCAAAGCAAATACTACGTGTTAACGTAACACGCACCAAAATGCATTTGCATTATAACAACTTTGTCGACAGAAGTGTAAAAGCAGTTCCATAAGTCGATCCTTCGATTATTGTAACCATCTATTGAACAACTAAATAATATATAATAAAACATATTTGTTATAAAACGTTCCAGAGATTGAACTGTAATATGCAAACGTATTAGATTTAGAAATTTAATAAATTAATCAAATACTGTCGATCTTATGGATCTAAACATTACTAAATCGCTAAAGTTCACCAAATGGTGTTAGACGACCGCCGAATTAAAGTGAGAGAGATAGCAAAGGCAATGAAAATGTCCAAAGAACGTGTTTGTCCCATATTAAAACAAGATTTAGGCATGAGAAAGTTGTCCGCGCGTTGGGTGCCGCGTTTGCTAACGACCATAAACGTGTTCGAATGAACATTTCCAATGCTCTGTTGGCGCAGTTTAGGCGCAATAAATCCGAGTTTTGGCGCCGATTAATTACTGTAGATGAAGCTTGGATACACCACTATACGCCTGAAACAAAAACACAGTCAAAACAGTGGACTGCAAAGGGGGAACCGGCTCCAAAAAAAACAAAATCTGTTTTTTCGGCCGGGAAAGTGATAGCGACTGTTTTTTGGGATAGTCATGGAGTTATCCTAATCTATTATCTTCAAAAAGGGATAACCATTACCTAAGCATACTACGCATCATTACTTGATAAGCTGAAGGCAGAAATTGCGGATAAACGGCCACATTTGCAGAAAAAGAAAATTCTGTTTCACCAAGACAACGCCCCGTCTCACACGTCCTCAACAGTTGCCATAGCAAAAATCCATGAATTACGGTTTGAACTGCTTGACCATCCACCTTATTCACCAGATCTAGCCCCAAGCGACTTCTTTCTGTTCCCCCAACTAAAAACTGCGCTCGGAGAACAAAGATTGTTGTCAAATGAGGAGGCAATCACCTTTGTGAACAATTATTTTGCAGAGAAGAACGCCGAGTACTATTTGGACGGATTAAAGAGATGAGAGCATCGCTGGGAGAAGTGTATAGAGTCACAAGGAGACTATGTAGAAAAATAAAAATAAATTTTAAGATAAAAATCCTTGTAGCTATGTTAGGTCGGAAACTTTTCAGACCACCCTCATAATTGTCAGATACTAATAATTTATTAACTAAACAAAGAAAATTTTCATTTTCATTTATAATAATATGATATCAAACGGTCAATTAAAGTTTTGTTATCCAGGTGATTGACAATAGTGTTTCTACAGTCACCCAAAATTATGGCACGTCACGACAACGGTAAGTGTTAAACATTTTACGATGGCTTAGTACTGACACGGGAGAAAACTTATGATGTAAGAAAATGTATTATACGGCCATCGTGTTATTAGAAGTATATTGGGTAAAGATTTTCAATAATTGGCACGGTGTAGATTTTTAGTTAAATCGTTTTATGTAATTTTAATTATCAAAGTTACTATGCAAGTGCAAAAGAAGTCTGGCGTAGTTCTGCATTGTTTATGCAATTTTTACTTATTTGGTACGGGAATTATGGTTTTATTTTTAGAAAAACTGAATACAATTTCTTTTTATGCCGTGCTTATAATTGTTTAAGGTCTATAGAATTTTTAGGAGTGTGTGGGTAAGTCTGTATAAATATAGGAAAAATGAATCCAGCCTTCTGTCCTGGTGGAAGTTCCTCCAGAAGGGCAATCGGACATGCATGTGGTATTGCTGGAAGCACAACTTATTTTTATCGAACTGTTCTTCCGGTAGTACTCCCGGTCTTCCAGTAGTACTATGATTTTCACAGTGCCGTAGACGCAACATTTTGAACCCTTCAAATTCTCGGTGTGAGATAATATTTGGGTAAAAATGCGCATAGCGTTTTCGCAATGTTGATGAATTTATAGCCTGCATCTGACTAACTACAGATTTCTACAAATTATTTTCTATTTGTTGAATGTGGTAGATACACTCATGAAATTTAAAACTTGGACACCACAATTTTTGTAAACAAAAGTTTGCACATTGTGAAGCGGGTTTAAGGGTATCATTTACAATTCTAACAGCAGGTAGTCTCAGCAGGGGTTATCTTATAGAAGGACTGTAGAATGAATCATTACACTAAGCACGTTTTAGAAAATAGGTAATTTACGTTGCTTACTTAATTTTTTCTTTAAAGAATATATTTGAAGGTATCGCTAATTAAACACCATAGCTCGATTAATTATCGAATCAAAATTTTGTTTAGGAAATGTTTACAAAATAAAATTAGAAATAATTTTGATTTAAAAAACGTCTACAAGCAATAACTTTTAAATTAAATCAAAAACTAAACATGGTTATTTGGGTTGACTGATTATTACTTATTTTTAAATAAATCTAACCTACTAATTATTGTAAGTTATTAAAAAAATCATTAAACTCTCTATTCATAATATTTAGTCCTTACAAAATGTATATTTTATGACGTTTCATTTTTTTCTGTAGTTAATATAAAAAGTGAAAATAAAAACTAAGGCAATTCTTATTGTCAACGTATATATTTAGTTTTTGACAAGAATTTATTACATAATTATAATTAAGATACCAAGTTATAGTTTAAAATTAAATGAAAACTTTTTTTTAAATAAAGGTATTACTATATAAATAAATATAAGAAATCAATAATGGGTGTGACCTCCATTATTATTGATACATTCTTGGAGGCGTCTGCTCATTGACGCTATCAAGGTATCAATATAATTAATATTAATCGTTTCCCATGCGGTATCAATGGCTGCAATTAGTGCATTACGGTTTACTGGTATAAAATTTGGCCCTTGTTGTCTTCGGATAACAGCAAGTATTCGAGCCCAAACATTTTCGATAATGTTAAAATCTGGGCTTTTTGCTGGCCAGGGTAACAGCTCCAAGTTATTTGCTTGTATCCAGTTGCGCACAACCTGCGAAGTATAGGGTCATCATATCCCGATAGTTAATTATCGAATGTTCCAAGAAAATATGTGTAAATAGTAAATGGAATCTACTAACGTAACGTTAAGTCGTTAATTATAGTTACATAACTCTCCTTTCATAAGATATAGTTCATATTAATATGCTTATTGTAAAGCTTCGTACACACCTGAACAACAAACCGAGGAACAAACAGAACAACGAACCGAACGGCAATCGGAACATTAATTTGGACGGTGCTACGTACGAATTTTAGAACAGATTCGCAAGTCCTGATTGTTCCACGAACGGTTTGCGGCGTTCCCGCAACTTGTCGGTTTTTCTCCGACATCAAAGAAAATGCGCGCGAATGCGTTTGCAGGTTTGGACGAATCTAAACAAAACGGCGAACAAACTTATGCGGGAGAATTAAATTATTTATTTTTGTCCTCCCTTTTGTGGGTTTGTTGTGTTTTATGTAATATTATGGAGTTGACAGAATAATTTAAAAGTTATCAAAAAACTAAAGATGGTTATTTGGGTTGACTGATTATTACTTATTTTTAAATAAATCTAACCTACTAATTATTGTAAGTTATTAAAAAAAATCATTAAACTCTCTATTCATAATATTTAGTCCTTACAAAATGTATATTTTATGACGTTTAATTTTTTTCTGTAGTTAATATAAAAAGTGAAAATAAAAACTAAGGCAATTCTTATTGTCAACGTATACATTTAGTTTTTGACAAGAATTTATTACATAATTATAATTAAGATACCAAGTTATAGTTTAAAATTAAATGAAAACTTTTTTTTAAATAAAGGTATTACTATACAAATAAATATAAGAAATCAATAATGGGTGTGACCTCCATTATTATTGATACATTCTTGGAGGTGTCTGCTCATTGACGCTATCAAGGTATCAATATAATTAATATTAATCGTTTCCCTTGCGGTATCAATGGCTGCAATTAGTGCATTACGGTTTACTGGTATAAAATTTGGCCCTTGTTGTCTTCGGATAACAGCAAGTATTCGAGCCCAAACATTTTCGATAATGTTAAAATCTGGGCTTTTTGCTGGCCAGGGTAACAGCTCCAAGTTATTTTCTCGTATCCAATTGCGCACAACCCGCGAAGTATAGGGTCATCATATCCCGATAGTTAATTATCGAATGTTCCAAGAAAACATGAGTAAATAAATTTTCATTAAACTTTGGTTTAATTGCTAGTTTAAGTTTAATTAGTACATTTATCATGTTTCATTTAAAAAAAATGGGCGGAAATAAAAATAAGTAGATAAATAAATCTACTAAACATTAATTACGATTTAAATTAATGCACACCGAACGTAATGACAGCTTGGACATTATCAGTGTTACCACCGTTCGGAATAAAAATTGGTCTATTTCTATAAAAGAACTCATTTGGGTGCTTTTATAGCTCTGTAAGCGACCTAAAATAGAAAAAGTTCCTTAAAGTTGTTTTTAAGAATGTGAAGTTTTATATCTTAATTTTTCTAAAGAAAAAAATCAAAAGTATTTAACAAAAATATAAGGTTAAGAAGTTTATCACCGTACATAAAATGTTGAATTAGATGCTATCAAAAAGTACATAGTGTTCAAGTTAAAAATCGTTCCTGTGAAATCGGAATTTGAATTGATAAATATTTGTTAGAAAAGTAGTTTTGGTTCGAACAATTTTCATTTTTTTTTAAAGCTATAAAAACTGTACGAAGTTTTGCTCACCCGGTATGGTAAGTTTTAACAATTTAATGAACAAATTTATTTGTACACTTAAATAACTGGTTCAATGAAGACTAATAAGTCGACATACATACAAGAAAGTAAGTTTCAATTTCAATTTGAAGTTCATTTCGAATGTAGTTTATTGTTTCAATCTAGAATTGTCTCGTACATTTATTCTTAAACCGGCTGTCATATAATTAATAAATAATTAAATGTTTATATTAAAGGATACAATTCTTCGTTAACAATAAGTATATAGTAGAGCGAGAAGCATTGCAATTTAAGTTAGTAAAGACAAAATTTAATATACGCTTATTTAAATTTGTGGTTATGTTCTGTTGCTAAACAAATTATACGTTAAATCCAATTTTAACTTATTTTACAAAAGTCATTAAAACGTAAAGCAATTAAATTCGTCTAATTCTAAATTTACACAAGCCGATTTAAGATTACGACTTGTAGAAGAGAATGAATCAATATTATTTTATGTGGAAAGTTTTTGTAGAGTGCTTGAGTTTATTTAAAATATGGTTTAAAATAAGAATTTCTTCGTAATGAGTTTGTACAGAATATATTTGTCCATATCAACATGATGATTAGTTCAAAAAAACCGCGATTTGACTATTTATTTTTTAAATTGGACTCTACTTGAATGAATAAATAAGTACTCGATTTTAGTTTTAAAACATAAACTTCATTTTTATGTTCTAGTTTGAAATATGAATTTTAAAATAACGGCAGTTTAAACTTTATTTGGTCTCAATTTATGTTCTTCGTAAAAGAGAAGAAATTTTATTAATCCATAACTCCATAAATATCATATCAGTTAGTAGAGTTTTAGGAAAGTTTTGTATACGGGTACATTGTATTGTCTAAGATATTTTCTCATTATGTGCCTTAAGTTGGACAAAGCTTGTTGGTCTTGTCTAGTATGAAACACTCTTCAGCCGTTTCCATAAAAACTATTTTTAAAGTTACAGTCTGAACATGTGACGTGGCTCTACCTTGTTAAACCGGATGACCGAAACGTTGAGATTTAGAAAAACATAACGGTATAAAGTCATAAGTGCCTCGATTATTATTAAAGAAGCAAGGGCCATTAAACCATACATTACATTTCATAAATTGACTATAGCACAATGAAATAGGCGTTCTTTAAGGTCACTAGGATTTGTTTGCGCTTATTCATATAAGCAGTCAGATGAAGATGAGCTTTATTTATCATCCAAAGATGATCAATGAATTTAGTGTGTTACAACATCTTAGGTTAATGTGCAATTCAAAACATAGTTGCATCGGTTTAAGAGCTGTTTAATCGGTTACACACATAATACGTCATACACAAAAAATATATCGGTAGCAATACAGAATATCGTACTCTTTCGGTGATACTCACACATATAATTATAAATTAATTAGCGACACAGCGAACAGGTAATAGACAAAACTCGATAACCATTGCTATTGAGTGAGACGGGTTCTTATCCACCTTGAGCGTCGAACTTATCCCTCTAGCTACGCACACAGAGCGTGTGGATTCAAATGAAACAATGAGTAAATTAATTATAAGCGCCACCTTGACTTAAAATGTACTTCATCAAAGCAGTCAAGGTTACCTTGATAGTAATACGAACAAACAGGATAAGAAACCGTCGAGTACAAGTAATTTGTCTAGCGACATAAAGTTCTTCAACATTAAACATAATGGAGATAAGTTACTTAAACTAGCATCACATACGTGTATCATTCATTCAGGCGTCCTTTTGGAGCGTTCGGCATCAATAGTTCTCAGTTGTAGTTAAGAAATGGTTTGGTACTGGTAATCGTATTGTTCGGATACACACGCTAAAATTGAAATAGTTGCAAAGCAAAGCACTGATGGCGAGTTAAGGTTGCGCCACAGTATTGTAGGAAAACCCTTTCCGGTGTTAAGGCGAGACACCCCAAAGTCGCTGGTTCCAGCTATCTTGCGTGACAGAACTCTACTCGGCACCTCCTAACAGCATAGGTTTATTTTCACATATCACTTCCTCGAATACAAGTAAAGGTTGAGAGGTTAATCCTTCCAATTACAACAGCATAAAGTAGTAACGGTTCCAGAAGACAACCCACAATTTCTGGACGTAATCAAATCTCAGCCGACATCAAGCAAAGTAATAATTAGAGAAACCCAATGCAGCAAACGGTTGCCACGTGCTGAAATATAGGTCAGTATGCTCACCTGCAAACATTCATTCTAAACCACATTCCGATTAATTTATCATTACATATCCGGTGTAATTTACGTTTCACAACAGACAGATGGTTATAACAACTTCGGATTAATCCATCACTCGTGTTTAGAATATCCTTTCGCAGTTCGTTTTTTTACAAAACACGACTGTCCTCGTTGCCATTCAAACACCAAAAAGGAAGAACGTGAAACGAGCGCAATTGGATTTAGATGTTGACTTCGTCCTATTAAACTCGCAGTGAAAGTAGACACGGCCGTAATAAGCAAAGTAACAGGAAAATGTTAACGTTAGTAAAGTAAAAGCTACCAATCGAATGAATGTCTATACATTGTGGTCTAAACGAAGGAGCCTAAAGCCTTCCAGTGCTCTTCGAACACCTTCCCCAAGAAGGTGCAATTGAGAACCTGTCGATATTGTCGCCAGCTGTAAAATCCTACTCTCGGAAAAGTTAATTAGTTAGTTCAATTGAAACGTTAATACTACGAATTGTGTTTTTGAAGCTTACCTATATATCCGGTGCGTTATTTATATAGATTGTTTATTATTAAGCGAGACTACTGCTTAAGGATACGTGACGACATCCGACAGTCTTTCTCTTTCTCACTCTCCTGTTACTATAGTAATTTTGAACTGTCTGTCTTCCTTGTATGGTTATTTTTTTTTGTTGTCAATTTGTTTGATCTAGCGTATCTTGTATTAGGATTAAGTAAAACCTTTTGATCTCCTTTTATCCGGTTTTATTTGTTTCTCTTACCCAGCAGGTGGCGCCTTGTTAGGACAGCGGTTTAATTTCTTTGACCTCTTTAAGGGCCCCTCCACTCTACGACGACGCCGGGAAGCTGCTGTTCTACCTAAACAATTTATTTCTACAAACCTACTACGATAACCGATCTGTACTTTTTTTCCTTTTAGTGTCATCTATTGACTTTGTATATTTGTAAACTAAAATCGTTACAACATATCAGTTAGTAGAGTTTTAGGAAAGTTTAGTATGCGGGTACATTGTATTTTCTGAGATATTTTCTCAATATGTGCCTTAAATTGGACAAAGCTTGTTGGTCTTGCCTAGTATGAAACACTCTTCAGCCGTTTCCATAAAAACTATTTACAAAGTTACAGTCTGAACATGTGACGTGGCTCCATCTTGTTAAAACCGGGTGACCAAAACGTTAAAATTGAGAAAAGCAAAAATAGAGTATCGACATAACCGTCTAAAGTTATAAGTGTTTCGATTATTATCAAAGAAGCAAGGGCTAACGAACCATACATTGCATAACATAAGTTGACGCTGGCATAATGAAATAGTCGCTCTTTGAGGTCACTAGGATTTGTTTACGCTTATTCTCATACGACTGGTTGTATGATGAAGATGAACTTTATCTATCATCCAAAGATGATCAACGAATTTAGGTTTTAATCAAAATTTCTTAAGAAATTAATAAACACATGCGTCTTAACCTTATACTGGCTTATACCGATTGTGGTGGAGTTATTACACAGTTAAAGCGACACGGAGGTTGGCGGTCCGGTACAATTTCACAGAAGAATATATAGAAGATAGTGTTCAGAACAAGTTAAAGACGGCTGAAAAAACTGAAGGAAAACCATCAACATTCACTTTTTTGAATCACCACATCGAAGAACTCAATGAAAACAAAATTATACGTAATCCTACGGTTGAAAATTTAACAACGCAGATGTCCAATAACACGGAGCTTATTCTACATCGACAGAATCAAATAGTTTCCAAAAAACTGAATTTATCTTCCATTCAAACTAACAATTGTAACAATACTAAAGTAGATCTTCATTTTTGGTTAAATAAATTGTTGAATTTTTGCGTAATGGAATAATTATTCTGTAGAGCATAAAAATTAAACAAATGCTCTAGAGCAGCAAAGGTACCTTTACACTATAATGAGGTAATTAATATGCTTAAATTCCCTTGACAGCACAAATAAATATTATTTAATTTTTTTTTAAATTCTACATCTGTAAAATTTTATTAAAAAAAATAACTAACATAGTAAAACAAAGAGAAATTACTGAACTAGTTTTATATCAGTTTTATATAATATACGTAAATTATTTTAATATTATAAATTTAAATAAAGCTTCTGTAGTTAACAGAACCTGGTAATGACTGGTATATAAAAAGAATTAACAAGTTGATATTCTAAATAACCTTCTGGGTTACACTAAATAGTTGGTATTACCAGAAGTTGCGGGAAAAAACTTCTGGACCCTTTTGTGCAAGGAAAGGATTTATAGATGAAACGAAACTACAGGTTCCTAGTTTTAGGCGACGTTTCGCTCGCTTAATTAGTGGGAGCTTCTTCCGGCCAGTGCTAGAAGTAAGAAGATGACATTCATATCATACGGAAGAAATAAGATTATTACTACGGCTGGCATCACACAATACGGAAAAATTAATTTATTTTAATTGATTTAAAGATGGATTGAAAAACACTGACAACAAATGACCAAGAAATACTTTAGAAATTGAATTCAATTCAAAGATATGCTCAAACCATTGAAGTCGTACTCAAAAAGCATGTATTATATAAGAGACACGTAGCATGAAATATGGATTGTTCATAAGTATTGAATAATAAATGCTCAATGTAGCTGTAGAGCATGAAACAAAAAAAACTTTCTTTGACATTGAGGTTCGTTCGAAGCAAAGTGCAAAGAACCTTTAAATTCGTTCGTACAAACTGCAAGTCATTCAAGAACAGAAACCTGAAACCTAACATTTAAGTTTAAATACGGTGATACGTCTAATGGAAGTTAAGTGGAAAATTTTCCATTTTTGTAGAGAACACAGAAACGGTTGTATTCAGTATGTGGACGCCGCAAAGCAAAGTACTTGCGAAAAAGATCTAAGAAATTTTGTCCATTGCCTATTATAGTAAACCGTCTTGACGTTTTTGTTTTCGTTTCAGTTAGTTTGTCAGTTAATTAATTATGTTCTTAAAGCGCATAACTCATGGGATCTACAATTCCTGGCGATTGCGACGATTACAACAACCTAGAATGTTTACGAAAATTAGTAACTAACCATAATCATCAAATAAATGTCATCTGGTGATTCTGTGATAAGTTTGTCGAGGTCGCTTCTTGAGAGTACCTTTAATTTTTTGAGTTTGTAATGGCCGCCTTTGTGTCGTTTTTTTTCTAACTATCTTCTTTTTATGAGTTTTGGCTTGATAAATTTCGGTTTTGTGCAATTTTCCGCCTGGTGTTTAGACAACAAAGTGTTAGTGTTGGAATTTCGATTACGGGATTGCGTATAAATCGATCTTCTTCTTGCGTAGAATCCGTCAATTACTTCCGTTTATTTTATTTCGATAGATAGCGTGAAAATCGACTTCCTTCTTGCGCATAATGCATTATTCTACTTCCGCATTTGTTTGGCTTTGACGGTATACACGTGATTTTTATTGTTACTGAAGGTGACATACTTTTTTTTATTAAATAAAACAGTCTAATTATCTAATTACTTGTAGGTTGATGAATTCCTTTGTTGTGTACAAGCTGTAATAAGTATATCTCTATTGTGCACACTATCGAAAACCGTAAGTCAAACAAATTTTCTTTAACTACAGAAGCGCTATTTTGGTATCATTTTTCGAAGTTTTATCGGAGAGAGCAACCATTAAATAACTGTAGGCAAAATTAGCCTATGAGTTGCGTTTCATTATTTACTTATACTGCTGGTGTTACCTATCACAATCTTTGTTCTACGGGGCAGGAGTTTATCGTGATTTCTCTACAAAGGAACCGCTGTACCTTCCACTTATACACCTGTCCATCGTGACCATATCAGTTAGTAGTCAATTAATTAACTTTCGTTTTTCCTGCATCAGTATTAATTGGAAATTTATCTGAAGCACCTGTTGTTCACGCATTTCAAATAGAACAATTTGACAGTTGTGTACTTTAGTTATAGTTTATGTTTTGTGCGTATAGTTTTGAAACTTCCATGATTGTAGTTGCATGTGTTTTAGAAACCGATCAGTTTAATTCTCCAGTAATTGATCATTAGCGCCTTTTGTGATAAACTTTGTACACGCGAGCCTCTCAACATAACGGTTCCACATATGTTGGCCCCAATGTTTTGCTATTTGTTTAAACCATTTTCACGTTTAGTAACTATAACAGAAAGACCATTTTCTGCCATTTTCAGGTAAAATACACTCTTCTGCACACAAAATCAATTTATTTTACAACGCTTGCTAAACTTGTTTTTATAATTCCATAGTTACTAACCATTAATACTTTTTGGTTACTTTGTGGAACTTACAGATTAACCGTCTTTCTTTGGATGTTTGAAGGTAGCACATAAAATTTTGTATGCATTTCGTGCATAATTTGCAGTTTGCTGCTCTTATGTATTAATATGACGATGCGAGTAGTAAACTGCTCCTTTATGCTCTTAATGCATAAATAACTATTTTCCGCTACTAGTAAAGAACATAATATTTTTGTAAAAGAGAAACGATCGATTTCTAGACCTTGCTTAACCGTAAGTAGTTAATAATGTTTCATTATTGACAAAGGTTAATAATACAAAATGATGGCAAATTTAAATTGCGTGCCACAGAATAGGTTGACAATCTTGACAGTTCGGAATCTGTCTCATAAAATGTAAATAAATACCAATACAAACCGTATAAACTGATTTATGTAGATGGATATTAAAGAAATAGTGTGTAAATTGAGAAAAATATAGGTAGTTCGTTAATCGTTAACGAACAGCAGAGTCTACTTTTAGGTTAAGACAGCAAGTTTGAAAATAACTTTGTTAATTTGTTAATTAATAAATACAATTTGTGCGCGTTATATGTCTCTATTCTTATTTATGGAAATCGTAATTAATGGTGCAGTTGTGCACTTCATGGCATTTGTATTTGAAGAACCATCTTTTGGGTTGTGGTGGGTAAATTGATATCCATATTTTTGAACAGAGTTATTCACTATATATTACCCACCCCTTTTTTATCGTTATTATTGCTTGTAGAAAAAAAGTTATATATGAAATTTGTATGGTTCTTACATAATTTTCTTAATACGCTATCAATAATTCAGTTACTCGCCGTTTACAGGGCAAAACAAAAATATGATTTCCCTTTGTATTTGTTACTATTTATTTTGTTCGCCGCAGTTTCCTACCGACCCTTGCTTTACATTGACTCTTCAATGCGAAACGTCGCAATTATACTGAAGTAGAGTTTTTCTTTTGGAATCAACTTGCTATAAGCAAGGGTCCGTAGGAAACTGCGGCGAACAAAATGAATAATAAAAATATTATATATTTTTTAAGTGTAACGCCCTGTATATTATTACATTATTCATACGTTGTCCTTATCTTGAGCCGTTATTGAGTTATTAATCATACAATAATACAGTTACTTAATTACGGAATTGTTAATATTGTCAAAGAAAGCCATGTAAATGACAAACGTTGTGTCTGATATTGATATTACATTAATTAAAACACCAAAATGGTTTATAGTGAAGCAGAACTTCGTTATATTCAAAATAATAAAAGGTGGGTAATTTATAGTGAATAACCCTGTACAGTTGAAGTTTCTTGACTATTTCAAATAGAAGGGTGTACAACAAATGTTGAAGGCTGTCACTCGGGCAATAAGGTTGAAGCAAATGCACTAGCAGGCTCTTGAACCATCTACTACTGCCGAGGATTTCCAGTTCCCTTGTTGTTTTAATTGCAGAGTGTTTCCTCCACTGGCAGCTAAAATTGTTGCAGAGGTTCTTCGAAAACTATGTTCGGTATACAACTGTGGGTTCAGCTCCTATAATTTGTTTGACCGTTTTACCATTTTCAATGGCCACAAATAATCTGAGTAATCCTAAAACAGATTTAGTTTTTAAATAATTCTTTATCCTATCTATCCACAAAGCATCCGTAACCGCAAATTTTCTGAACGATCCAATTTTGGTGCAAGCGGATGTTAATAATTATCATGTCGTCTTTTATGATCATATCAGACATAAGAAGATTGCAAAGCTCATCGCCTCAAGGATTGTTTCTTGTCCTTTCAGTACTCCTGAAAATACGCCAGGGGTACGTTTTCGGATAATAAGCCAACTTTTCTGATCGACACCATCCTTTAAATTTTTTCAACTTTTTTTCATAAAGACCTTTGGATTTTTCTGGCGATAAAGGTTCTGTTACCTTTTCTGCCATTACCCTCATTTCTGGCGGAGTACAACTAATACTTGCCACTATTACGAGTTTGTAGTTAGTTTATAATTGCAACACGCCTCAAAATATAATATTTATTTGTTTGAAATGTCAATTTCTTAACTACTTGATTTTTCTCGAATCAAAAAATCTTTCCAAGCATCCTTGTTTTAACTATTTTTACTCATGCCGGCCGTAGCGCTTGGGCTATAATCGTGACCTTCGCAACATTTTGTTAAAAGTAAAACTTCAATAATATAATTTCATTTTATTTAACCACACTTGTACGACTGCAATGGTCAAAATCAATAATATTTTTTCTTGTTATGGTTTGTAGGTAATAATTGAATTTGCATTCGTTTCAAGTGCGCTAACAATACGACATTAAGAAGAGGGCCGTCATTCATTTTTTTTGTACTCGAAGATTGGTCTTAAAATTTGCATTATTTAATAGTTTGAACTAATATTACAATTTGAATTTATTACTACCTAGATATTTGATATCGATAACTAGCGTTAGCTTCACAATTGTTTTTCTCTTCTGATATGAATTTGAGTATTGTACTTCACTTAATTTGGCGTTGTGACCAGTCTCTTTAAGATCACCTCAAGATCATCCTCATATTCAAATACATGTACACTCATGAAATTTAAAACTTGGACACCACAATTTCTGTAAACAAAAGTTTGCACATTGTGAAGCGGGCTTAAGGGTATCATTTACAATTCTAACAGCAGGTAGTCTCAGCAGGGGTTATCTTATAGAAGGACTGTAGAATGAATCATTACACTAAGCACGTTTTAGAAAATAGGTAATTTACGTTGCTTACTTAATTTTTTCTTTAAAGAATATATTTGAAGGTATCGCTAATTAAACACCATAGCTCGATTAATTATCGAATCAAAATTTTGTTTAGGAAATGTTTACAAAATAAAATTAGAAATAATTTTGATTTAAAAACGTCTACAAGCAATAACTTTTAAATTAAATCAAAAAACTAAACATGGTTATTTGGGTTGACTGATTATTACTTATTTTTAAATAAATCTAACCTACTAATTATTGTAAGTTATTAAAAAAATCATTAAACTCTCTATTCATAATATTTAGTCCTTACAAAATGTATATTTTATGACGTTTCATTTTTTCTGTAGTTAATATAAAAAGTGAAAATAAAAACTAAGGCAATTCTTATTGTCAACGTATATATTTAGTTTTTGACAAGAATTTATTACATAATTATAATTAAGATACCAAGTTATAGTTTAAAATTAAATGAAAACTTTTTTTTTTAAATAAAGGTATTACTATATAAATAAATATAAGAAATCAATAATGGGTGTGACCTCCATTATTATTGATACATTCTTGGAGGCGTCTGCTCATTGACGCTATCAAGGTATCAATATAATTAATATTAATCGTTTCCCATGCGGTATCAATGGCTGCAATTAGTGCATTACGGTTTACTGGTATAAAATTTGGCCCTTGTTGTCTTCGGATAACAGCAAGTATTCGAGCCCAAACATTTTCGATAATGTTAAAATCTGGGCTTTTTGCTGGCCAGGGTAACAGCTCCAAGTTATTTGCTTGTATCCAGTTGCGCACAACCTGCGAAGTATAGGGTCATCATATCCCGATAGTTAATTATCGAATGTTCCAAGAAAATATGTGTAAATAGTAAATGGAATCTACTAACGTAACGTTAAGTCGTTAATTATAGTTACATAACTCTCCTTTCATAAGATATAGTTCATATTAATATGCTTATTGTAAAGCTTCGTACACACCTGAACAACAAACCGAGGAACAAACAGAACAACGAACCGAACGGCAATCGGAACATTAATTTGGACGGTGCTACGTACGAATTTTAGAACAGATTCGCAAGTCCTGATTGTTCCACGAACGGTTTGCGGCGTTCCCGCAACTTGTCGGTTTTTCTCCGACATCAAAGAAAATGCGCGCGAATGCGTTTGCAGGTTTGGACGAATCTAAACAAAACGGCGAACAAACTTATGCGGGAGAATTAAATTATTTATTTTGTCCTCCCTTTTGTGGGTTTGTTGTGTTTTAGGTAATATTATGGAGTTGACAGAAGAAAAATGTTTTAAATTAATCAGTGTTTAAGAATGCAAGAAAAAATGATGTCCCTATTAGCATCATTTGGGCGGGAAATTTCCAAAATAAAAAAAAGAAGTAAATTATAATTTTTACTCTTCTTTGTGCGTAAAAATTTGGTTGGCACTATCTTCTTGTTTTCCGCAATTTTCTCTTCTCAATAATAAATATATATGAACTGAAAACTACTGAAAATAATTATGGGAACAGCACAAACGTTCCGTTTGTTGTTCGGATTGTGGAAATCATAAAAGATCGTTTGTCGTTCTGTTTGACTTTCGGTTCGTTGTTATGTTTGTTGCTCGGTTTGTTGTTCAGGTGTGTACGAAGCTTTACAACTTAAGCAACAATTTTTGGAATAAAGATTAGTTTGTGATGTAATATTAGAAACACAAATTTATATCATATCAAATTTATGACAACTTAAAACCAAGAACGTGTATGTTATTGCTAAGAAATTATTAAGGAAAAGCGCAATTGCAGTGTAAATATTTATAATTAGATATTTTCGAAAGTTTATAAGTCCTCTATTGTAATCTTAATACTTAAAAGAAAATCCTGTCCATTAGCATTATAAGGAAATGGCTTTTACTTTATGAATAAGTTTCAATAACAATAGAATATCCTTGCTTGTTTAATTTACTTCCTTTGAGTCATATTGCTCTAAGGGTTGTTACATTGGTCATTAGAAGTATGTAATAAATAAACAATTACCTACTGTTTGAGAAGGGGTAGTGTGAACCAATAAATAAAGTAAGAAATGTAAATTCCATTTTAGTTTAAAATTTCAAGTGTTGTGAAAATGCCACCTCATCTCGGTGCTGATTTGAAAGCGCGGATTGTTTCGGAATTAGCGGCGGGCCGTAGCGTGCGTGAAATTTCACGTATGTTAGATATACCAAAAAGCACCGTAGGGCATTACCGAGTAAAATGGAATCTTGAACACACTTTGGAAAGAGCCATCGGAAGTGGTAGACCTAAAGTATCTACACGTGCTCAAGATCTCGAGTTGTTTCATTACGTAACAGAACAACCATTTGCTACATACTCCAGGGCTATAGCAGATACACATTTTCCCGGATGCCGTATAACTGCACAAAAAGATTAAAGGAGATGGGAATAAAGAAGTATAATGCTGCTGCGAAAGAAGTTCTCAGTGACGAAAATATGAGACGTCGTCTGGAATTTGCAAGGCGATATGTGAACGAACCTTTGGAATTTTGGAATCGAGTGATTTTTAGCGACGAAAAAACGTTCAATAGCCGCAACGATGGACCACTAAAAGTTTTTAGAATGGAAGGAACTCGTTACGAAAATAATCACATATGTCCTAAAAACGAAGTGGTTATTTTTCTGTGAATGTGTGGGGTTGGGTTAGCGCGCGGGGTCCAGGAGTTTGTTGGGCTATCGATGGACGTCTTGATTCTGCTGCGTATTTAGATATTTTGGAAACTATTATGAAACCTTCAGTCGAAGTGTTTTATCCAGACGAAGATTATATTTTCCAACAAGTAAGTATTCTTATTTCACTATACTTTCTCCAAAAATAGTTCGGGATCTGTTGAATTAACATTTTCATAATGTATTTTTGTTGTTAAAGGACAACGCCCCTATTCATACTTCGCGGGTTGTGCGCAATTGGATACGAGAAAATAACTTGGAGCTGTTACCCTGGCCAGCAAAAGCCCAGATTTTAACATTATCGAAAATGTTTGGGCTCGAATACTTGCTGTTATCCGAAGACAACAAGGGCCAAATTTTATACCAGTAAACCGTAATGCACTAATTGCAGCCATTGATACCGCATGGGAAACGATTAATATTAATTATATTGATACCTTGATAGCGTCAATGAGCAGACGCCTCCAAGAATGTATCAATAATAATGGAGGTCACACCCATTATTGATTTCTTATATTTATTTATATAGTAATACCTTTATTTAAAAAAAAGTTTTCATTTAATTTTAAACTATAACTTGGTATCTTAATTATAATTATGTAATAAATTCTTGTCAAAAACTAAATATATACGTTGACAATAAGAATTGCCTTAGTTTTTATTTTCACTTTTTATATTAACTACAGAAAAAATGAAACGTCATAAAATATACATTTTGTAAGGACTAAATATTATGAATAGAGAGTTTAATGATTTTTTTAATAACTTACAATAATTAGTAGGTTAGATTTATTTAAAAATAAGTAATAATCAGTCAACCCAAATAACCATGTTTAGTTTTTTGATTTAATTTAAAAGTTATTGCTTGTAGACGTTTTTAAATCAAAATTATTTCTAATTTTATTTTGTAAACATTTCCTAAACAAAATTTTGATTCGATAATTAATCGAGCTATGGTGTTTAATTAGCGATACCTTCAAATATATTCTTTAAAGAAAAAAATTAAGTAAGCAACGTAAATTACCTATTTTCTAAAACGTGCTTAGTGTAATGATTCATTCTACAGTCCTTCTATAAGATAACCCCTGCTGAGACTACCTGCTGTTAGAATTGTAAATGATACCCTTAAGCCCGCTTCACAATGTGCAAACTTTTGTTTACAGAAATTGTGGTGTCCAAGTTTTAAATTTCATGAGTGTACATAGCCTAATTCAAATAAATCTATACCTTCGTCATCGATTATAATGATAAATACTATATGAAGCAAGATTAAAATTGATAGCAAATGAGTGATTTTCCAAATTGCACCTACGATTAATGAAATACAAAATAAAATAGGTAGATATATTCAATTTACATCGATGTAGTATACGAAATACTACATCAAAAGAAAGACATACTGATAATTTTTAGTTCGTGTCATATAGCAATTCCAGAATGTAAGAACGAGTCACGTGACATGCACAGAACACGAATAAACTGTCACGTTACAGGTGCTTTACATTCTGCGATTGCTTTACAATGCTAAACAATTGGCGCATTTTATTTTGAGAATAATTTTATGAATCCGAATAATATGACGTAGGGCTCAAATCCTTTGATTGTACATCAATAGTCGACGTTTTTAGTCTTTACTGCGTAGTCGCCAAAAGCTAAAAGAACATTAACTGTTTTTTTATTAAGAAACAAATTTTTTAAAAGTAATATGTAGCCTGTAAGATTTAGAGTGTAAGATGAACCTTTGCATATAACTGCTTACCGTTGTTTGTAAAGAAAATTAAATAAATAAATAAAATGTAATTAATTAAAGAAAAATTTAGATTTAGATTTTGTTATACCGTTGTTTCTTACAAAAATCATTTCCTTCTGTATTGAATATTTTTTCTGAATATAATAATAATAATGAAAATTATCTTTTTGGCGCATCTTATAATTTAGGTGATTATTTATTACAATCCATTCGTAATTTTACAACTCTGTTATTATTCCTTAATTACAAACATTAACGAGTTCTTTTTACTTCAATATTTTATACGATTTCAGAACCTTAGGTTTCCGTGGAATAGTACACACAATACGAAGATTTGAATAAATTATTCTCACTTTTATATAAATATAAAGTGTTATAAAACTAGATGAAAGCAAGTAGGATTGAACGCCGTTTGCTGAAAGTTTAGAAACGTCAATCATCAACTGACGCATAGGGATTCGTTCTCTCTTGTTTAGCACATTAATACTGTTTATATTATTTGCTTATATCTTCGTGGTTTAGAATATTTATAATTATAATTTTATTTTGTTTCAGGTATGTGTCAGAGCTTGTTAAGTACACACATTTGGGTAAGATCGCCACTTAATTAAGAAGTTAATTTCTTTTGCATTTTTGTCGCGACGTCGTAAATTTTATTATCTACAAGGTCTAAAGACATGCAAAAAATAAAGCGCTTGGAGAAATTCAATTTTCTTGCTATGACTCGACATCAAAGGTCGTACAGATGCTATTACCTCTACCTTTCAGCTCAAAGAATTTCCAATTCGAGGTATTACATTTTTTAGGTTATACGGTTTTTAATCGTTACTTTTTAAGACTTAATCTACACTTTAAAATATTACAGTTTCCACTTTGAACGCGTTTGTAATTTCTACGTTTCATTAGATAGTTGGAAATTACTAATTTATTTTAAATTGTAGAGTACACTTTTGTTCTAGCAAATTTATTTTTCGTTTACAGAGTTTTAACATTTACAATTAACAAACGAGGGATTTTGTTTCTATAAAATTAGAATGACAATTCGTAAATTACAAACGAAATTATTCTTACAATAAAAACAAACTCTAAAAATTAAACTTTCTTAATTTGGGTAAAAACGTTTTCGTTTGTGAAGTTTTTTAAATAATTATTTTAGTTTCAATGTATCGTACATGCATGGACATTTTCTTATGAGTTTTAAGGATTAATTTAACCCCCATTAACTTTGCAAACATCATTTGAATGATGAGTAAACATTAATTAGATTTTCTATACTAAAGTCTGCTCGTAATTTAATCAATAATGTTTGAAATTATCCAACATGTTTCCGAAACAAACATATTCTTATATGGGGAAACTACAACTAATACTTTGGCATAAATAACTATTGCTTTAATCGCAATCTAATTTAACAAGTTTAGTCTTAACGTAAAAAAAAATTTAAAAAGTTTTATTTGGTAGCACCCAAGATGCCAAAAATAACGAATTTCGTAATAAACTTTTAATAGTATATTATGCAACTAGTGTTGAAAATGAAAGATCAAATTTTCAACATGTGTTGTACTACGCTATTTTCCGACGACCACAATAAAACCCATTTTAAGTATTATTATTTTTTAATTAAAGATTATGGTAAGGTTACTACAATTTGCGTATCAGACTCACAATTATTTTCTGGAGTTGATGGTGTCTTTTCACATAATGGGTGCATTCAGAGAACGTGAGCGGATACCAATACGCTACTGAAGCAGTTGTGACGTCGTCTGACAAACTACTTAGAATCCAACCGCTCACCGTGTGTTCACCTCAAGTAGCGTAAACAAAATGCGCTACCAAAAATGGCGACCGCTCCGCAACATATTGTGGAAGTTGCGGTACCAAAATTAGACGTTTTTACAACAGTTCCGCAACTGTTACGTCCGCTGAATTCACCCAATGACGACGGTTGGCTGGTGGAAGATACAAAAGAGGACCCTACAGTTTCTACTATTTTAGAGATTTCTATCTCAATCTTATGATGGAATCGTTCACATAGAGTGCATTCAGAGAACGTGAGCGGATACCGCTACGCTCCCGATACGCTACTGAAGCAGTTGCAATATCGTCTGACAAACTGCTTAGAATCGAACCGCTTGCCGTGCGTTCACCTCGAGTAGCGTAAACAAAATGCGCTACCAAAAATGGCGACCGCTCCGCAACATTTTGTGAAAGTAGCGATACCGAAATTAGATGATTTCAGAACAGTTCCGCAACTGTTACGTCCCCTGAATTCACCCATATCCTTCAGTAGTTCCGCTCGATTGCCATTTGTCATGAAGTTTCAGAACCAGAGGATCACCAGGATCACAATTGTTACTGATGTTCTTCTGTATGAGCGCCCTGTGAAAGTTTCAGGGTTAGGTAGCTTCAAAAATTTAGCGATGTCTTGAACCAATTTACCAAATTCATTAATACCTACAAATTTTTTTCTGCATTTTCCTTTTTGATAGTTGAGAATGAATCTTTGATCTTTGTCAACATCAACTGAGTTCACGTCTTTGATGTCCCCTAGTTCACCTTTTCCCATACATCCACAAATTCCAAAAATAAGGGCAGTCTAAAAAATATAAAATTTAGTTTTGATGTTGTAAAACATTACTCAATTACTTCCGAGCGCGGTGTAGAAATCTACACTTAATAAATTTGCTCAAAATTGATAATTATGGAAAAAAAAGTAATATTGAGTACAAAACTATCTTCTGAGTTTCTGAGTTGCAATTAAAAGGTAAAAAAATAAATGCTGTAAAAGTTCTCATACTTGAATGTTTTTTATTAATTTTTTTATATAAAAAATATATAAACCCCTTTTTACTATCTAAATATTAAAAGCAACAGTTCTTTTGTTTGGTTGGTACTTGGTTTTGTTATTATTAAGAACGTGACAGTAAAGTACTTGATTTGTCGAAAATAAAACATACTCGAGAATCTCGAAAATTTGAAAAAAACAGCAATAAACGCTTAAAGAAAAAATAGTAATTTCGCTCGGTTAACGCCAGCAAACTTTTATGCTCAACAATTCAGGAGCAGACTTGCAGAACGCAGTTTGTCCAAACTTGTAAATTTTCAGGAGAGACAAAATACTGGTGCTTAGAAATGGTTTTAGTTACCGTGTTGCAGTTAGTGGTAAAAAATTAAGAAAAAATAGAGTGTGTTATTACTAGACTTGCAGACTGAAAAAAGTAAAATAGTTTTTTTTTTATTTAGAAAAAATAGATTTTTGGGTATTATACTAAAAAGACAAAAAATGTTTTCGATAAACAGTACCTTTATTTTTATTTATTAACATTAAATGAAATTGACGTCTTCCATATCGTCACACTCACAATCTTCATTTTCAACCACTGTTGATTCTCCATTTTCACAGCACTCTTTAAAAATAGGATTTAACCATTCCAACTCTGGATCATAGTTCCAATTTTCTCCTGATAATGATTCCAATAAATTTTTCAAGCTGTTAATTTTTTTCTCCTTTATCTTATGGCCAAAGGGAGCTCCAGGTAATTCTATTTGGTTGAATCTTGCGCGTGGTTTTAGTAAAGATTGGAATTTTTTGGTCTCATCTGAATTGCGATATAGCACTTCACGTTTTACCAAAATAATGTTGTTGGTAACACTCTTCTTGATTTATATTTATACTTATACCATTGACTTTTTTGAGGCACAACAACAAATTTTTAATATCAAGCAAATTCCAGTCAGATCCAAGTTTTCGTACCTCGCCCACTTTAGTGTAGATATTAAAATATGCATCTGGGGTTTTTATGATGCTGTGAGACCTTAATACTTTTTCCATGCGTCCAAAGATACGACGGCTGGAAGATAGGAGTGACCTCTGACCGGAAATATAATTTCTACTTCCCTTATATTATTTTCACCTGAAAACTTGTGGAGCCAAAACATCAAAGCATGTACGACGTGACTGTTTTTGTTTTGGCCTCCACAGCCGTCTGCAAAAAAACGGATTTTCGTCGCAATTTCAGAAAATTTACCTTTTTCCAAAAAATTTGTAATAGCAGATGATGTCTCAGTGGCCCCCCTACCCGCCTGATGCTCAATCCAAGTGTAGAATATTGGTTCCTAACAATTAAGTTTGGTAATACAAAAAAAGTATATTAACAGCTGTTGAGCGTAAAATGCCTCCTGAATAGGTATCTTCGGTAATACCTGAACTTGTTGTAAATCGAAGCAATATGAAATTGTATTGGGTTCTTCAACTTTCATTAGCTTATGGAATTGTGCCGCACGCAATTTGTGCACTTTCAGTTCAGTGTACATTTTCTGTTTTTCAAAAGGGCTTTGAGACATACTTATTGTAGTTTGTGTTCTTACGCAATAGCTACAAACATCAGTAGCGGGGCTGCCAAATCCTATATTAAAATGCTTACTAAATACCCGAATGAAATACTTGTAATTCACTTTAAGACTGTTCGGTGCATCTTTGTTATATAACTGGTAAAGTATAGAAATATTGTACTCCGAAGATAAATAGATCCTTCGAGACTTCTGCCTTCCATAGTGACTCTCTTTTCCTTGTAATTGACTAATAAGCGATTTCACAACATCCAATTATTTCTACAAACTTAAAAGCTCGTCTATCGCCTCCTATTTTTTCTTTTATAACTTCTTCGCCATTCTGAACCCTCTTGCAAATTGTATTAAGTCTCATTTGACAAACGTTGTACACAGCCATAATAAACTTCTGACAAACTTGTAATTTTTGTTGACTAACGTATACCTGAAAAAAAAAATGATACGTTACCACCTAGTATAATAATAACAAGAGGCCACCCATGTTTAAATTGACAACAAAAAAATGATAATCAATGATAATAAACATTGTTACAAAAACATGGTGTAGGTACTTTTACTGAATTTAAACTTACGTGATAATTTACAGAAAAAGAGTGAGATTTCCCCTCAGGTTTGCGACTTCTTTTTTGTTTAGGTACATCCAACTTAATGCAAGTGGCTAGTATCCCATCTTGAACAACTTTATTTGGACTTTTGTAGAAGATTTCCCGAAGTTTAATTACATCATCTCAACTTACTTGCCCACATTTTAGATTTGTATTCTTATGGATACACATTATATTAAGTTGTTGTAGATCAGGATCATGGTTTGAATGCCTGAAATAATTATATACATCTACACATACAAATTTTGAAGTATCTATTTTATTCATACCTCACTTGTTTCTTTCTCTCTCTGGATGTTAAATTTGTAGATCGTTTCCGACTACCACGGTCACTATCACCAACAATGTGCTCACCATCTACAGATTGCATATTAACGAAACCTTGCGAAAAAAGTTGCAAAATAAAGACAAAGTAGCAGCACTTGCAGCACTTATGTTATGAAAACAACGTGTTTACGGCAGAAAAACAACGTGTGTACTGCAGGAAACGCGATTTATTTGGCTTACGGACAAAATGCTTTTGTTTGTCAAATGTCACTGGACTAAATGCATTTTGCATGTCCAAGAGATTTTCTCAGTGTATTTTAGATAGGAAAAAATGTGATTTGAATGTCCAAAAGTATTTAAAACAATAGCAATTCAACACAATATTGCAACGCCACCTCCAGCTGAAAACATGAAAATTTTGACAAACTAAGTTCTGCAAGTCTGCTCCTCAATAATGATATTTCACTCCTAGTAAAATAATCTACTATTTTCTTCAAAAGTCAGGTAAGTGTCACTGAACTTGCAATGCTTAAATATAATTTCATTGCCATGACAATACTTTATCTCCCGCTCGTCAGCGACACTAAAGTACTTAAGCGCTTCTAACAGATAAAGTACAACTAAAAACCATGTATCTCACCTAATATTGTAGAGCAGACCGCGTTTTTTTATATTTATAAATCGCTTACATTCTATTGAGCCTTTAATATTCTTCTTTGTGTTTGTTTGAAGAAAAAATAGTATATTTTATGTAGAGCTTAAGTGGCTTTTTATGCTTTGATTGTCAACCACGTTCAGCAGTCAAATCAACATACTCACTACAAAAGCATTACTTAAGCTCCGCATTATATAATATACTATTATTTCATTCTGCATGTAATCAGTCCCAGTAGTCCAACAGCCAGGGACAAATGTTGTCGATCATTTCTTCTTTGCCGAAAACTTGTGAAATGCTTCAGAAGCCTTGTGATTGTCAGCTGCGGTTAGGTGGGTGAGTCGAGCAGTAGTCCTTTTAGGATATCAGCGGACAATCTTTCCACCTAGATACAGCCATCTAACGTTTTTATTTATTCAAAATAGCATAAATTGTTATCAGATAAATTTTAAATTGAGAAGAAATCACTAAAAAAATATGTGTATATTCCTTTCATATTCGTGCGATCAGCTGACCTATAATCCACCACTTTATAGTCAGCTGACTTTTCTTTTCGCGATATTGGGTTAACTATAGTTTTATCAATTTTCAAACAGGACGAAGTGATTAAACATAGTTTTTTTTCTACGTACGTCCTACGGAACCGCAGCTGACATTCACAAGTTTTCTTGAAACATTTTAAGAGTTTTCATACTAGAGAAATTTGGTCATGAAAATCTGTTGCTGGCTCGCGAACTACAGTTTCAGTCTGGGAAAACCGATAAGTAGTCTTGTCCTGTAAAGTGTTACTACGGAAAACACAAAATTCACCATCGCAACAACAGGTTAAAGCAATATTTTATAGAAACCGCCATTGCTAATCATATTTCGCAGATGCAACTTGAAATTTTTGATCCAATATTTTTAAATTTTGCTTTATATTTGGCAAAATGAAATAAAATACATAACGACATTTGTTCGACATTTGAGTTTCCGGACACAACTATCGCCTCGTCCTTAAACGTCTCAGTCGTACTGCTATGAATTCCAGTTCTAATGACGTTAATTACTATATTATAGTAAGATTCACGAATCAAATTAGCTATCACGTTTTCATCATTCAGTGTACACGTGAATAGTCATGTTTAGACGAAGAATACGATTACGAAACAAACCACAACCGCTCACTCTCTCACTCCTGAAGAGTCCCCAAATGGACGAAGCAACTGTCGAGTAATTCTATTGTACAAACTCTTGCGATTTTACAGCAGGCGATTCGATATTGTTATTTTTGCCAGCGTTTAGTTGATTGTGGGAATTGAAAAATTGACTTAACTGATGCTTACACATCTGTCGATAAAGTTATTTTAATGCTAATCTGTTTGCGATGTTCTTCAAATACTGATCAGCCAATAGCGATGTAGTAGTGAATAGTGCACGAGATTGTAGAACTCCGTAGGATGGTCACTGTTACTATAGAAGATTTAACTCAATTTTGCAACTGAAAATGTTTTTCAGTAACTACGCAACCTTTATTTGCACATGACTTACTGTATTTTCCACCTATTTTTAACCTTTTTTAATGACAATTATCATTCCTTACTTACGTTTGTTGAAACAGTTTTTTGTTGGTTAAGCTTACTCATTCCTTAGGTTTACACATTGTTTATCTTTGAACCAAGTTTCTCGTTGTTATTAATCTCGTCTCTTGTGATCAGCCACCCTTTATATTTTTCACCATTTCTTGAATGCATTTTCTGGTGTTACGAAGTAGTCCGAGCTCAGCCTCGAAATTATGCGTTTTAAACACCCTCTATACAACTTAAAGCTATATAAAAATACAAAATCAATCCCATGTAAAATGATCTGTTGAATTGGATTTTTGAGATCGCGATGAAGCCCAAAATTTCAAAACTGTAATTAACTTGTTTTCCTAAAATTTTCGGTAATTTCGATTAAATCAATTTTTAAAACGTATAATTCGTTTTATCGATAATGGGTAGAGCTAAATAGCTGATTTTTTTACTAATAACGTTGAAACGTGCAGACAACGAAGGCCCGTTTCAAACTTTTCAATATTTATAATTAGCTAAGAAAAAAATACTTTAGGCATGCGTGTCATTTTTCGGTAAAGCAAATTTTGGACATCGGACAACTATGTTTATTTTTCATAATTGATCGATAATAACGCGGGTTAATATGGAAACGAGGTTTCATATTTATTTTTTGTTAAAAAATCAACACAAAATATTAGTAGATACAAAAGTTATAGCGAATAAAGTGAGACTGCTCGAACGCGCGCTGCGACATACTTGAACCGGCGAATGTATGGCAACCGTTTGTAACTTTCGTTTTTTGATGAAAAATCTGAAGTCTTTATTTTCTCGTGATGTTCTTCAGGACTTTGTTATGTACGTGTTGTTTTACAAATTTTTCAATATCATCCGAAATAGTTGATATCACCGGTAGAGTGTTTAGATACTTTTGAATAGTTGAAGGTTGCATTGTGATTCCTTGAAATAGGTGTTCTTTAGCGTCCTTATTGTAGGTCTACTCCAGTGTAAGGTCTGTCCAGACGCCACCCCCTCGCGCACATTCAATTTTCCCGCTATAAATTCCCGCCACACATCTGCACTCTTCAAATAATGAGGAATATATGAAATATTTGTATAGTAGCCAGTAGCAACCAAGTACGGAAGCATCTTTTCTACAGCAAGAAGATGTTGTTTCCATTCACCAGCTCTTTCCGCCATGATGTACCAGTGTAAAATGCACATCGTATCTATATATTGCAGCCAAAATAAAGCAGTGGGATTATTTTCAAATGTTTTATGGAAACTTTGCCGTACATCTGATATTGAAATCAGCAGATGGTAAAGTTCACTATACGATAACGATAAGGACACGTCTTCTTCGCGTTCTTCTTTAAGGAGAGTTGACATTCCTTTTACTTCTTGAATTAACATTTCCACATTCTCATTTTCAGTGCCCTCATCAGTGTACCATGACAAAAATTCTTCCCAGTTCAATTCGAATACAGCAGCTTGTACTATTTCCTCCACTGATTGTTTTCATTGCAGTTCCGTTCAAGAGTACTTTTGATTCGGTTAACAAATCTTCTATGCCAGAAAATGCTTCTATACGACCGACTATGCCAAAAAAATTGAGACATATTAAATCACCCCATTCCTGTTACTACTGAACCATACCTTTCAGGATATTTGTGGGTCAGGCCATGTACAATTTCATAAATTGCCTCATCTACTGTAAGAACTATCCATTGTTTGTTAAATGTCTTTGCTACTTTTATCAAATAATCAATGTATTATTCAACGACTTTTACATGTGTAGAGGAAACTGACAAAAAGGGACAATGCTGTTATAGTAGATTTATTTTGATGGGCATGCGTAACTTGTAAGTTCGTGTAAAAAATGCTCCAGTTTAATAGGAATGCATCAGTGTCACTTATATCAAAATTGACTAGATTCCAAATAAGGGATAAATCATGATTTTGCTAGGAGTCCAATATTGGCAGGAGGTGTTTTTGTTCAAGACGTCTACTTAAGGCTTTATCCTTTGTAGTAAGATACGCATGTACACCTTTGTCAAAATCCACCACTCTGCAAAACTTTTTGTATTTTCTATTGATAATGTGTCAAATGCAATGAAATTGTTTCCGTAAGTAAGGAGCGTATTGATAAATAATATGTGTGGTACCGTGAGTCGTAAATCTATCTACAGTTTCTTCATGAAAGTCCAAATTATCAAATGCAAACTGAGTAAACACATTTGGTTTAAAATTTGTGGGAATAAACACTACGTTTTCAGTTGTTATTTTATCCACGAAAACGGCTATATCGTTAATAAAACGTTGGGTTTCTGTATAACTAGTGCAGCAAACGAACTTATTTAGATTGCCTATGACTTTTCTTCTCCTATTGAAAATATGAAACAATAATATTTAGTTAAAAATACACTCAATGCCAAATCTTTGAATTTTGAACAGAACCTATTGTTCAGTGTTTTTACTTTTCAGAAGATTTCATTTTGCTTTTCGAAAGTAGCAATAAGTTTACTAATTCCTTTCGAATCCCGATTCTTGATACAAATAAAACATATTTCCACGGGTGGTTCTTTGGTGCGATTGAATTTTGCTAATGAACTTCCAGTATTTTCCGTGTCCTTATTATAAAAAGCTCTAGTATATGACCTTCAACACTGAGAGTTTCCGACTAGATTTTTTTCATAAAAACCAGCTTTATCATCGAGTGCTTTTATGATAGCTACAGAGTGAGCATCTGACTTTCGAGACGATACATGAAAAAAGTGATTCGTATCGTTCTTCTGCTATTCCATGCACGGTTTCATTTGTGTTACTTTGACATATGACACATGTGACGCTGGGTCCCTGCTCGGGCGCCATTTGTGACGCTTGCTTCCCAATTCGGTTAGTTTCTGTAGATAACTAAAGCGGACGGATCTCGGGCACCAGATTTGATGACGAAGTTTGCTCTCCGTTTGTTGGTCGGGCAGCTACAGTTGAGGTTAAAAATTCCAGTGTTCTGATCGTCTAACGGGAAGCAGTTTAAAGAAATAAAGAGAATACACAAAAACTTCTTTATTTAACACGAAACAAGTTGCTATTAGTTTCACAGCAAAAACACAGCATAGTATAGTAAAGCACCACTCATTCAACCTAAAACCAGTCAGCGGATTTGACGGTTATAGGGGTGAGGGTTTTGGTAATGTGAGTGGTGTATTCAAAGCGCGAAAATGCGTCACCCCAAACACAACACACGGATAGGAACAATAAAGAGGAATGGCCAAGTTGACACACGAAAATGCGCTATGCCAACTTGGAATGGTTTGAGTGGTGAACTTAAGGCGCGAGAATGCGTCACCCCAAATACAACACACGGATAGGAAAAGAAAAGTTAAGGGAACATAAAGCGGTATCTCTACCACATGCGGGTCGGGGAGAGAATAGCCAAGCGGTATCTTTGGTGGTTAAATTAGAAAAAGCAGACTTGTATTCGGAACTAACTGTCGGTTTAACGCAAGAGCTTACGCTTATATAAAGCATAACTTAAGTTGGGCTTACGGGAGGGGACTGCATGCGCACAAAAGCTTAAGCGGGGCGTATCGGACTTTGTACAACTGGACCGCCCGCTATCTTTTGCTTTGGGTTCACAATTGATAAGATACAAAATTAATAAACAGTTAAAACATAACGAAACCTAACAATTAATTACTCAAATTAATTTAGTGACGGTGCGATACTTAGAAATAAAAACGCATCGTTACACACACAATGTGTAGTTAATACGGATAGATTCAGAAATACCTACAAAAGAATACTTATCTATATCTGCTTTTTGAATTAAAACAAATTTACGAAACTTCTTCATTTTAACAAATCCATACTAACTTTTAAATACATTAAATTATACAGCTGATACACATCAGTGCATAATAAGTTCATGCCGGCGCCGCGCAGGGTGCGATCGTCCACTCGCACTTTATTGGCTGTAACTTCTTCATCTACTAATATTTTGTGTTGATTTTTTCACTAAAAATAAATATGAAACCTCATTTCCATATTAACCTGTGTTATTACCGATCAATTATAGAAAATAAACTAGGTTGTCCGATGTGTAAAATTTGCTTTACCGAAAAATGACACGCATGCCTAAAGTATTTTTTTCTTAGCTAATTATAAATACTTAAAAGTTTTTAGTTCTACCGATTATTGAGGAAACGAATGATATGTTTTAAAAATTGATTTAATCGAAATTACCGAAAATTTTACAAAAACGTGTTTTTTACAGTTTTGCAATTTCGAATTTCATCGCGACCTCGAAAATCGAATTCAGCCGACCATGTTACATAAGAATCGATTTTGTTTTTTATATAACTTTAAGTTGCATAGAAGTACCATAATTTCGATGCTCTGTGCTCGGTCTATAGATACTAACTGTTTTACAGACACCCCAAAAATGTTGTTCGTCAATTTCATTTCAATTTTCGTTTTGAGCTGTTCTATAGGTGGACTTTCAGTTGTTTTTTGTTATACTATCATTGTGTCAGCAGTTACAACCGATCGAACGGCCGTATGTAAACACTTACACCAACAGCCACACATTAAGCTGAGTAAGATGTGTAAAACTATATACAATCTCTTCTAGCTTTATTAATTTTAAGTTCTAAAGATAATCATAATATAAGTTTAATGAGAAGTAGTAGTGAAGGCTCTATTTTTTATCTTTGCTCTAGAACTTTATTATTTTAAACATCTCACAAAGTAAGAACTCAATTTTGAACGTCAATAAAAATGCTTAAATTACTTGCAAAATTAGTTATATACTCCTTGAGTTGGCACCCAATAAAGTGCTTGTATAGCATTAATCATTTTAATATTCAAAAATGGTTCTTATATACTTAATTTCGAGCTACGCTAGGCGTCTCTTTTTTATAAATAGATTCACAATTATAATTGTGTGTAGCTTGTCGTTATTAATTAAAAACATTTATAAAATACTATTAACATGCTACAATCAAGCTTATAAACTTACAAAACATAGAAGTTTAACGTATAAATTATACGTAAAATAGGAACGTAAAAAAATCTAATTTGTACATCAGACCAAAAAAAAATCTTCACTTGTCATTTGGTAATAACTTAAATACTTTATTTGTTTCTAAGAATGAGGTTTCGTTCCGTATGCAAATGAAGCTATGAAGATAATAAATAACTGAATTTAATTTGCTTCGCGGTAAATATTTATCGAACGCCTCTAATTTTTTCTTACAAATTTTTACGGCCTATGCATAAATTTTAAAAAAACTAATTTACTTTAAGTTATGAAAGTCTTAAAAACATTTTTAACATGTTAATTCGAATTACTTAAATAGGGAATCTGAAAGCTTAGTTCACATAGGAGGCGTTCAATTGCTTAGGGTCTTTCTCGAATTCTATCTTAACAGAATAAGGGAGAATTAACAACAGAATAGGCACTGTAAGGAACTATTATTACGGCACAATTTAACTTGTGCAAATCGTTCTAATTAAAAATTAATTTATTCCCGTCCTATAAATTATAGGATAAGTTGTAGCGAACATGTAATTTCGGAACTTTTCGTATAAATTTCGACTTGTGCATTAAAACTGTTAAGATTTTCTCTTAAATTTAAATAATCTAATGTGTTTTTTAATTTTTCTTATTTAAAATTGAAATTAATCAAAAATATATATTTTCTTAATAACTGAGTATTTTTTTAAATGCTCTCATTCAGGTTCTAATGGAAAAAAGTAAAAGGTGGATTGCATAATAGACAATTGCGAATGCGTTTCATGACAGATTTATTACTGTGTCTCAATTCTTTTGAATCTTCAAATGCATCTTCTAGGCTTTGTTCGGATAAAGAATTAAATGTAATTATTTTAAAGAGAGTTTTCAATTTTCCACAAATTTCATTTCAATTTTGAGTTAGAAATAATTAAAGAGGTTTAAGAAGATATTTAGACGAATCCCAAACTTGAATGCAGACAGATTATATGCTTCGTGGTTAATACGGCAATTTCGTCTTCTTCGACGTATTACAAATTCAAATCGAATGCAGCGGCGTTTGTAACTTAGGAGTAAAAAATCTATATATTTATTACTAAACTAAATCATTCCTCTGTATTTGAAAATTGGATTGATCCGATTGTGATCACTTTTAAAAGATGATTAAAGTAGACAAGCATATGCTACATGTTATAGTCAGTGGTTCTCAACCTTTTTTTATATAGCGGAATACTTTCGGTAGTGGTAGAAAAATGTTGTAACAGCATATTTATTAACATTCACATGATACAAAATTGATCAATTTTATAAGTAGTATATATCCAAGAGTTAGGGGTTTTCAAAACACCTATCAAAGAAACAAAAAAGATAGTTCATCTACAAATTAAAATAATATTCAATATCAAACAACTTAATTTAAAAGTGACTAATAAAAAATACATGATAAAAATAAAATATCAAAGAAAAATTAAAGAACATATTTTTTCAGATATTTTTCTATCAAAAACAAACTTGACTTTAATATGATACATATTCCCTCAAATACTTTAGTGAGATATTTGCGCCTGCTGAGTTTTACAGATGTCTGCAATATTTTTCGTGTTTTCCTGGAATGCTTGTATTGACGTTGTTCAAGTAATCAGCCAAATACGCCAGTTTCGCACGTCATACCTTACTTTCGAAATTTTTGACAAAAGAATCATTATCTTCTTTTGGAAAAAAATACTAACAGTTCCATCTTGATAACCTTCTTACTTCGGTGTACCAAAGTAAGCACTTATGTGTAGATCCCATAAAGTTGGCAAGTTGTTTGAACAGACGTGTTTTGAATGGTCTTAATTTGATGTAATTAACCACATACATTACTTGCTCTATCACAGCTTTGAAATTTATTGGTAATGTTTTAGAAACCAAATAATCGCTATGCAAAAAAACAGTACGTGTCTATCGCGTTTGGATTTCTTATTTTGAAGTGACTACAAAATTCTTTAATAGAACCAACCATGGATGGAGCTTCTTCATTACAAATTTCTAGGCAAAAGTCCCTTATGCTGAACTCTTCCAGATATGGATTCAAATGTATCTTGACCTGTTATACGGTCTTTGAGTTCTTTTGATCATAAAAATTGATTTACTATTTCATTTATTCGTCAACAAATTGAACAAATCTTTGCTACTTAAATCAGTAGATTCGTCAATTTGCAACAATTTTTTTTTCCGATTGATAGTTTACTGGTGACTATTCTCCCAATATTTTTGATATTTCCCTCTGCGCCTCAGAACCAAACATGATTTTATACGAGGCCGTTTGTGCTTTATCGGAAATCGTTGCTATTTCCTGCTCGTTTGTTTTGTATTTTGAAATATTCCTTATTTATTAAAGCTATATTAATATGTTTTGGGGAGAACTAACGTTTTAACTTAGCAGGAACCATTACACTATAGGCCAGTACTCCACATACAACACATTTTGGAATATGACAATCTTTATTTCCAGTCCAAGTGAACCCGAAACTTAACTATTAAGTTATCGAATTAAGGTAGTAGAGAAAAAGAATGGTATATACGTAAAGTTGTAGAATTTTACTTTAACTTAACTTTAGAGTTGGAAACCCCCACGTAAAAATAAAATCTCTTATTGTAATTCGAACTAACATTATTTCAACAAAATTTGTTATTACTTAATTATTTAATAATTATGTAAATTATTTCGCGGAACACCTGAAAGAGTTTCGCGGAACGGGGTTGAGGACCGGTCAATTCGAGTATATAGCTACGCATGTAATAGTTTTGTGAAGTTGGCAAGAAGGTTCTGTAAGTATAAAAAAATCAACAGAGTTTGTAGTTCTAATAGTTCAAAACTCCTTGACAAAAAGTTACGCGTTTTTAACACCAAAAAAATTTAAAAATATCTGCTAATGAATTAAGTAGCCTACCGACAAACCCATATTGGAGGGCTGAATTCTGTTCGGATTATGTTCGCATTATCTGAAAAAATTGGTGCAATAAAACAATATATACAGGGTGTTGCTATATTTGACCGACAACACTCTACCCCAGAGAGCTCTTGTAAATTGGTAAATTTTGATATAGGAACATGAACCCTTAAACCGCTCAGTTGCTGAGATACAGGGTGTTGAAAGGTATCGTACATGATCTCGGTTTGTTTATTTCATTAGAAGGGATTTTTATTAATTTTAATTTTGTTTGCCGAATGACGGATTCCTTCTTATTCGAAGGCAGAATTTAAAATGCTTTAGTACCTATAGACGCGCCGTTTTGCATGCAGTTGCCGATGTTTTATCGCGCCAATGCTAATATAAGAGTTTAACAGTTTGAGTTGATTAGTAACAGATGATGTCCACACATGATGTTTATTCAATAGTTCGTTTTTTTTATTAATAAAGCCGATGCCAAAATTGTATATCATCAGTTTTCTTATGAGTCAGTTCTTGTCGACGACAAGATCCCGCAATTCCGGAACTATATAAAAGCAACCTGTAATTAAGAAAATTGATATTTTGATATCTAAGTTTAAATACAATTTTCCTTCATCATTAAGTATACAAGATTTTGAAAGCTTTCTTCAGTTATTTTTAGATTTTTTGGACAATTTTGGTTAACACTCCTCAGTTTCAAAAGTGTTTGTAATTTAATGTATTTTGATATATCGATGTGTTTAACGTGTGCCACTGCACGTAGCATAGAATATTGCCATCACAAAGTAAATGATTTCACGATTTTCGATAAATCAGCCATATACCATAAGAAAACATTTACTTTTCTTTTGTCGGTAATACATACATTTTGTATAAACTGTCATATATTCTCTTAGATTTTTTCTGGAATAAATGTAACCTAACTTCATTAGCAATTTTCTCGAAAAATATTACACTAATGAAAAAATTGAAAGAACACTTTATTGTCCGTAATAAAGTGCTTATTCCAAAATTCATACAGAGTGATCGAAATTTCTAAGATTGACATTTTTTCTAAAAAAACAACCTCACAGCTGCCCCAGTATCTACGCCTCTGATTAATATATATTTTTTTAATATATCATCAAACTGTGAACGATAATGACGCATTTTACCATATAAATTTCTGATTTTATCAATTTTAAATTGAAACCTTACAGGGCCGTACCTCCTTAAGTAAGCAAAAGTTTATAGGAAAAACTTTCTTAACTTTTTATGATTAGTACAGCGTAATATAGTTTGCGGCCTATTATTTGGATCACCCAATTTTAAAACTCTACATTTTGCTTTCTTCAGGAAAAAATTGAAAAAAAAGTATTTAGAATGTGTTTTGCAGTTTTTTGTGTAGTAAGCTGGAACTAATTACCTTTTAGTCGGTATTAGGGTTACCAACCCCTAGCTCTAATAGTTTTCGAGATATTTTAAAATTTGATAGTTTAACAATTTACGATGTACTATTGTCCAAGTTACCTGTGAAATATCCCTAATATGGACATTATCTTGCAACTTTCAGTTTTAAATATTTACCTTAAAAATATTAATTTTTTTCAGAAAAATAAACACAAATGTGCTTATGACTAGTATCCCGGGCTCTAAGAGTCAGTCGAATTACGCACATCGGTCACAATTTACTGATGTTTAACAACAGCAACCGTTATTTGGTACTTCAAAAATCGAACATACTGTAAACATCGACAAACTTTAACTTGTTAACTAAGAATGTAATACAAATCGCTCTAATAGTAGTACGATAATTTCGAAAACCATTATTTTTAGAATTTTTTAACAAAGTTACCAATGTTTACAGTGTCATCGATTTTGCTGAAACTAATAACGGTTGCTTTGTTTGTGACAGGTGGGCGTGATTCGACTGACTCTTAGAGCCCGGCATAAGTCATGAGCACATTTCTGTTATTTTGTTCTAAAAAATTTTGTTAAGGTTAATATTTAAAGCTGGATTGGCCTATACATTAAAAATGTTTGCAAGATAATGTTCATTTTACTGATATCTCACAGGTAACTTAAATTCCAGTAAATTGCAAATTGTTAAACTCCCAAATTTGAAAATATCTCGAAAACTATCAGAGTTAGAGGTTGGTAACCTCTAATACCAATTGAAAGGTAACTATTTCCTGATACCAACACGCTACAGTAATACAGAGCAGTTTTAAGTCGTTAGCGTTATGCGGTAGTATTTAAAACATTCTGTACATCATAAATAGTAAATATTGCAAAAGGGATGTTGAAGGTTCTTAGTAGGGTGATGTAAAACAAAATTGCTTGTTCTTATTTACCTTGAAGTTATGGCATTTTTTGGAGGGTCTGCTAATCAGGTAAAATCGATTTATCTCAGAAACGGAAGTAAGTAGGTATAGGAACATGTTAACAAACATACATTATTTTTTATCCTACAATTCAAAAATAGAAAAAAATACCGGGTGTTCCATTTAAAATAACCCAACTTTGATATAGTACGTGTTTCTGGAGCATCCTGTACAATCGAAAATATTTTTAAAATGTGGTTTCAAATAATCTCGATATATGTATGCCTTAAGATTTCTTACATTATTTGTCGTTTTAGTGCTACAGAATAATTCGTTGGTAGTGCTCCACCCTGTATATTTTTTATAGCTCAACCATAGTTTGACAAGTTTTGTCCGTGATATAAAACAAACGTTTACCACAGAACTCCACATCGCCCCGATACTAATAAACGTCAAAGAACGAATAGAAAGTATGGATATGCTGTAAAAAAACATTACAAAATTTGTAAAATCAATATTTTTGTGAATATTCTAAGATTTTGAAATTCTATCTAGGTTAACGGCTCTTTTGTCTTGATAAATTATGCCCAAAATCTAATCCGATTTGCACCATTATATATAAAACTTATATGCAAAGGTTTATAAAAATCTGTACGAAGGTTTTCCTGACATTTTAGTAAAAATCAGATACCTACGTTCTAAGAAAAAAATTCACATTTATTAAGAAAAGGTGCACCGCGAAGCAGTTTGTAAAATCGAAGTAAGAATTTCAGTATCGTCCAACAATAGTTAAATGAATGTAACTGCTAAACCGTTATACGAACGCTACCGACGAGAGTACGTCGGCCAAAACGAGGTATCGCGCACCCAAGTTCCTTAAAACAAATTGAAAATTCTCACTCTCACAAAGCGAAAATGAAATTGCGGTTTGGAAAAAAATGATTTAAACAAAAACTATAGACAATAGAATTTTCAACAACTTTTCTCCATCAACTTTTTTTGCATAATTGATATTGGCGGAGATATTGTTACAACAATTATTGTCACGTGATTGATATATCTCAGCAATTACTTATCGGATAAAAAAATATTTTAAACAAAAGTTATGAATAATTGATATACAAACAACTTTCATTTGAAACAAAAATGTGTAAAATGAATATTTTTCCAAATATTTTAAAAATTCAAAATCTGTGTAGGTGTAGCCTTTTGGCTACATAGATTATACCTAAAATCTAAATAAGATCCAAGTACAAAGTTTCATAGACTTTTTATAACAAATACTCTATTCCACTACGGCTGGAATTACACACAAAATCAGTAATCAAGACTATTTAAATTTGTTTTCCACAAAAGCAAAACAGAAAATTAAAATTAAGAACGTGAACTTGTAGACGTTAAACAAAGCAAGAAATCCTTAGAAATTACTTTTTACGTACAAACAAAGGGTATATAAACGCGCGCAACCTTATACGTGCTTTGGAAAATGATGCATTTTTGATTGCTTTCGAGAATTGGGAATATAAAAATAATCGAATAATCCGTTTATAGTTTTTGTTTAACAAAATCTAATTTAAAATGTACAAGCAATCAATTTTTAATCATCCAAATCTAAGGTTTCGAAAAATAAACGTTAAGAATATATAAATGTTTTTAATCGTCCAATTTAGGAACGGTTTGTTTGTTAAATCGTTTCGAAAAGTGCATAAGCTGAAAATCGTAACGTTTAGAAGAGCGGAATAATTTTAATTCATGCTTTCGCGGTCCTAATAGCAACTTTCCTTCTAGATGTTAAATTACGAGTCGATCAAAGCATTTGTGCTCATCTTGATCAACCCCTTTTGATGCTTTGAATGGTTAAAACTCTACCTATGAACTTCGATTAGACTTAGTTTCTTTCTTCTTTTATTCCTTTTTGGCTCTTTTAGTTTTACTGCGAAAATTTTCTTAATCAAATCTAACGTAGTACATCAACTGGAAAGTCTCAGATGGGATATAAAACCGTATGTTCCTATAAAAGTTTTCCGACTTAAATATTTCTTTGAAACACATTTGATTGGAATATTTACAAAGCGTTTATTTGCCGAGGTCCTGTTTAAACGAAAAGCGACACTTTATGCTTGTTTCCAAAATTATTACTTTGGATGTACTACTCAAACATCGTTAAAAAGCGACACAAATTAACTTTCCAGTTAATATCAAGAAAGCTCTTGTACTTATTTGTCAACGAAACAATTAATACCTTTTCACATAAATTCTTGTCAAAGACAAATGTCTTAAGTTAAAATCCACCCTTCATTGTGTGGTTTCTGCTCTTGAAAAACTAAATCTGGTATGTCCGCACGACTACTCTCGGAACAGATTCGTTGACCACTGATGCGTTTAACGAAGGACAGATTTCCTCATGCTGCTTAAAATGCCAACGCCATCATTACTGTCTGCGAAATAAATCGAAACAGCGACAGTTAAAGTTCTTATAAATAATACTCGGTATAAAGTAATAAAAAGCATAAGCAATCGTAAAAAAAGCAAAGAATGCAAGAATCAAAATTGAAGGCGAAAGTTGCAACCCCTGATCGAACCAATAAGAATTGGAAAACGTGCAAGGAATGTATAATTTTACGATTTGTGGTACCTAGAATTCGTTTGTTAGATTCATAAATCATTATTTCGTTTAGTGAATTGAAAGGAAAATGGACAAATAGAAAAGTTTCGGTAAATTGATTGAAATTCTGAATAAGAAGTTATGATAAATTGAAAAATTTGGTGGCACTAAATCGACGCTTTGCAAATACGTTTCTTTACTTTACGTACACAACTTTTGCATTTACCTTTTATTATGTAAAAATTTACGTTATTAAAGAACTGACTTTGCTTAGAAATACGGGAAAATTGGGTTACATCGATAATGTGCCATGCACTATACATTTAGGAGTAGTACATTGTGTATACAACGTCAGATTTCTCTTTTTTAGTAATAATAATTTTTTTGTAAGTGTCTTTGTAGTGTCCCGTGTTGTATTAGGATTGAAAGACGCGGGCGCCTATATACTTCCGCTTACAAAATAAGATGGGTCTTGAAGATATTTAATGCTTTGAGTACAGTTTTTAAGACAGTTACTTTTCGATATTAGGTAACTCTTGTTAAAACACCGAAAGTTAAAAAGATTTGTTGATAATAATAATAACAATAATAATAAGACGTTTGTTTTTTTTGGGTGATTAGAAGTTATAGAAAACAGAATTTTATTATAGTTTTGAAATTACACGCGCGAATTCTGTAACTCAAATTCACACAGCGTTTTTTGAACGGAGAGCAAATATGACGTAAATTTTCGCCTGGCAACGCATCCAACTTCAAAATTGGTATTCTGGAAGTGCTGGGCGTTTCGCTTTTTGAAAGCGGTAACCATTAACCAGCGTTTTGCTCAACGTTTTCAAGTTTCACGTCAAATGTAAAATATAAATAACATTGAACATGCAGAAAATCAGCAAAGGCTTCGTCTAGAAGCTAACGATCCCTTTGAAATACTGTCAGAATACAATTTTATTTAAATGATTTGTTGTTCTTTAAGGAGGGGCACCAAAAAACCACTAAGTCGTTTTTCAGGCAACGTTTCGTGCAACGAATGTGCACTTCCTCAGGCCTTTGTTTATTAAAAGGAATACATTTAAAGGAAAGTTATACACATACATATACATTATACTAATTATAGTGATTGACTCGACTACTTACTTAAAACAGAAAAATGGTCCGCCACTTGAATAAGTGTAAAAAACACATGAATATTAAACAAACACAAAATAAATTAACAATTAAATGTAAATAAATATCTCTAATAAAACACACACTCTATACGTAGAAATGAACAAACATGAATGACTAGATAACAATATGATAATGGGAATTCCTCCTTCTATTTTATTTTCGTGATTAAATTTCTATAAATATTGCTTAAATTTTGTGTGTCCGTATTATAATTAATGTTATTGTTGTGTTTGATGATGTATATCATCTTAGCTATTAGACGTTTTTTGTAATTACTTTCTACATTTAAAATCGTAGGATTATCAAAATTGAAATTATGACTCATCTCAATATGTCTGGTTTTTGTTTTGCAATCGTACTTTTTTTTTTTATCCGATTACGTGTTTTTGTTTGGTTTGGCCAACATAGCATTTATTGCAGTCACGACAGTTTATTTTATACACTACATTGTGTTTGTCAAGAATTTCTGTATTTAGTATTGGTTTGTGTGTAGATAATGTTGTAAATAGTATTGTTTTGTATGTAGCTGGCTATGTGGACGCAAGTTAGGTATATTAATAATTTTAGTGTAGGTATATTGATTATTAGGGGATTAGTTGGTGATGGTGTGTTAGTGTTATAATTATACTACAAGATTCTGTTAATAATATTATTTGGATAATTGTTGTTTTTAGTATACACGGTGAGTCATAAATGGCGGCACAAATTTTACCAGTATATAGAAGAGACTTTTTAAGTAAAAAAGTTCATATAGACCTATGACCTACACTGCATTGTTGTGGAGCTACAAGAAGCCAAAGTTTTTCTTATTTAAAATTAAGTTCAAAAGGTAATATCAAGTAGTTTGCGATCGTTTTTAGTTTGCGTAACAATTGATAAAAATCTTATATCAGTTCGTATTGATTTGAATTGACAGTTCGTATTATTTAAGTCGTTTAAAGTTTTTTAAAATTTAAATTTCTAAAATGGGAGACTGAATATGCAGACATTGTTTACGTGTACGGTTATTGCGATGGTAATGGGCGACGTGCGTTTCGAGAATACCAGCGTAGATTTCCAAACAGGCGTCAACCATCTTATCGAGTATTTGCTAGGACATTCCAAAGATTAAGGGAGACTGGTACAACAGTTGTAAAAAGTAATGGAGGCGTCCATGCAAATCGCAATAACGTAGACAATGAAATCAATGTTATTGATGCAGTATTGGATGATTCCAGAATCAGCACTCGGCGTGTTGCGACACAGTTAAATCTTTCTCAAATGTTTGTTTCTCGGGTACTTCGAAAGGAAGAACTTTATCCGTACCATTTTCAACGAGTACAATCTTTGCTACCACGAGGTTATGGCCACCGCGTAGAATTCAGTCGTTGGCTGCTACATCAAGTTATTGAAAATCCCGATTTTATATCAAATGTGTTATGGTCTGATGAAGCTCAGTCTACTCGAGACGGGATCAACACAATTCATAATAGTAACGTATGGTCCATCGATAATCCACACACCATCATTCAAACCCAATTTCAACAACGTTTTAGTATTAACGTTTGGGCTGGAATTTTTAGAGGAGGTTTGTTGGAAATGGAGATTTTAAATCGTCAAAGGATGTGGGTTCAACATGACGGTGCCCCATGTCATTATGAAAGGCAAGTCATCAGGTGGTTGAATACTAACTACCCTGGCAGATGGATTGGACGTGGGGGCCCTGTTGCCTGGCCTGCGAGGAGTCCCGATTTAAATCCTTTAGATTTTTACCTTTGGGGACATATGAAGCAGTACTGAAATTAACACACTTGAACAACTGCGTCAGAGGATTTTTAATGCGGCCAATGAAATTCGCAACAACGGTCAAGTTACTAGGGTGTACGATTCCCTTATTCGCAGAGCTCGTGCTTGCATTAGAGTTCAAGGAGCCCAATTTGAACAGTTTATGTAATCTTGGAATTTAATTAAGCATTTTTTGTACAGTTAATTAAGTTTTGCAATAGTTTGCACAATTGTCGTTTTTATTAAATATTTGTTTATAACAAAAGTTTTATTTCTTGTAGCTTCACAACTATACAGTTTACTACATATGTTTATGGGAACTGTTTTACTTAAAAAAGTCTCTTATACATACTGATAAAATTTGTTCCGCCCATTATGACTCACCCTGTATTTTTAGAGAAGTTAGATTTTTAGGGAGATATTTAGGACTACTTAGTTTTGTTATTTTTATTTTTCATAGATTTAACTATGTTTATTTTTTGGTGATGTTGGTGATTTGATAATTAATTGATGGTCCTATTGGATGCCATAGGTTTAAAATACCAGTCAGTTAATAATTTGTTGGTGTCTTGATCTTTGTCAGGAATCGACAACGCCGCAGCGTTATATAGATCGCTACAACGATTATGAAGAGTCGGTTAGAGTCAGTCACAGCTAGTAGTTGTTCGTTTGTGGTCAATGTCTGATGCCGCCTTATAATTCTGTTCATTTCTGTTACATTTGGTTTAAGTTTGTTTTCTTATATTTAGTTAATACACATAATTAATTTAGTTCGTAATCCATTACCTCCTATCAGGTTACGGGTCCAGGCATGCTATAATAAATTAATTAAAAGAATAAGTGTATGTAACGTGAATATTCAGTTGTATGTGGAAAAACCCAGTTGTCGATATTCGTCGTGTAAATAAAAATACAATCATTTTTATGTTCAAAGCACGAAGACAGCGAAATATACGTAAGTGTTAAACTCGTGTAGTTTTCCGCGTTCGCTCAAAGGTTCTTGAGTGCAGGTGTTCATACAACAATCGTGCATTATCAGTACTAAAAACTTTTATTCTTTGTGTACGTACTTTTAATTCAGTATTGAAACAAATAAATAAAAATGTCGTCGACCTCAACACGTATCGAATTACTCAATCGCTCAAATTATGACACGTGGAAACTCCAAATGGAAGCGTTATTAATTAAGAACGATGAATGGGGATACGTTAATGGAAATTTAAAAGGCCTGCGAAAGACCCGGACAACTGGGACACGGCCGACAGTAAGGCGAAATCGGACATAATATTATCAATCAGTTCATCTGAACTTAAACAAGTAAAAGGTTGCAACTCTTCGCGTGACGTATGGCTGAAATTGGAAGGAATTTATCAATCCAAAGGGCCCGCGCGAAAAGCTACCCTTTTGAAGCAGCTTATGCTACAAAAGATGGATGTGCAAGGCGATATGAAGGAGCATTTGAACAAATTCTTTGATGCTGTGGATAAGTTGGAGGAAATGGATGTAAAAATCGACAAAGATTTACTTTCCATAATGCTGTTATACAGTTTGCCAGCAAGCTTTGAGAATTTCCGATGCGCAATCGAATCACGTGATTCGCTCCCAGATGCAGAAAATCTAAGAATAAAAATCGTCGAAAGAGCACGAAGCAAGAACGAACGAAACCAGAAGTGCTGAACAAAACGTTCTCTACACGAAAAATTTCGAAAGAAACCGCCAAACAAAAACGTGGAAATGAAAGATGATAGTTCTACATTCAAGTATAAATGTCACAAATGCCATAGGGTAGGACACAAAGCCTCTCAGTGTTCGGTAAAGAAGAAGTCAGATCAAAATCCGACAACGTTTTACGCGAGTGAATGCAACAACGTGCATGAATTACTCGAATCACAAACAGCGTTTTGGTGCCTGGATAGTGGTGCAACTTCCCATTTGTGCAAAGACATTGAGACTCTCTCTGACGTTCAGAGTGGTACGGGCAAAATATTTATGGCGGACAAAGCGCAGCAAGTATTGTGGCAAAGGCAAAGTCGAATTACCTTGCGAAGTATCCGGTGAAACAAGAATTATCACGTTAACGAACGTCTTACAAGTTCAGAACTGCGAACGAATTTGATGTCTGTTCTAAAATAACACAAAGCGGTTATGACGTCGTATTCAAGAAAAACGAGGCACAAGTATTGGATGATGATGGTAATGTGCGGCTCGTCGCTCTTCGCAAAAGGCGATTTGTATTACGTCTGTGAAGTTGAGCAGAATTTCGAACACGTATCCGTTGGAATAGCATCGCGGTACCCAAAGTTACCCTTGGAAGTTTGGCACCGAAGATTTGGTCACCTGAACGTTGGGGATTTAACTGCAGCGTATAAAAAGCAGCTTGTCATTGGAATGGAATTAGAAAAGGACAATCCGAAGTTAGAATGTGAAATTTGCATAAAAGGCAAAATGTGCGCGTCTCCATATCCAAGTTCTCCGAAGAAAAATCTCGAAGTTCTTGAGATAGTTCACACTGATTTGTGCGGTCCAATGCGTATCGATTCGCTGGGCGGGAGAAGGTATTTTGCAACATTCACGGATGAAGCTACTCGTTGGTGCGAAGTTCGTTTTCTGAAGAGTAAAGTGAACTGTGTGAAACATTCAATTCAGTGAAGGCAATGTTCGAGACGAAAACCGGTAAGAAAGTGAAACACCTTCAAAGCGACAACGGGCGTGAATATGTCAACAACCAATTAGACACGTTGATGAGAAAATGTGGAATTCAAAGGCGATTTTCGGTCGCGCGAACTCCGCAGCAGAATGGGCTGTCTGAGCGTAAAAATCGTACTTTACTTGATATGGCGCGTTGCCTCATGATTCAAGAAATCTGTCGCCAGGTTTTTGGGCAGAAGCTGTGAATACCGCAAACTATTTGCCGTAACGGTGTCCATCGAGCAGTCTAGATGGAAAAACCCCTTATCAAATGTGGCACGGAACTCGACCAAAAGTGAGTCACTTGAGAGAGATCGGATGTAAAACTTATTGCCTCGACACTAATCCTAACAAAGGGAAGTTCGACCCTCGTTCTAAAAGAAGGAGTGTTAATTGGGATACTCCAGTTTCGAAGGCATACCGTGTCTGGATCTCGTCTGAAAGAAAGGTCGAAGTATGTCGCAACGTCAAATTCGTCAATGATTTCGGGAAACGAAGTGTTACAAAGAATTCGGTCCGGAGGAAGCCAATGATCCTGTAACCGGATGTCGAGATCATCACGAATGATAATTTAACGGAAGTCGGCGTACACGCCAAGCCGACAACTTGTGTCAAAACGAAGACCTGGTCGCCCCAGAATTTCTACAAACGGACTTCCAGGTAGATCGGAAGTGAAAGATACGATACTGTTCGTTCACCCGGTCCCGAAGTCTAACAACTCAGAAGAGGACGACACGCGCTGATAAACCCAAGTTTGCGAAACTTTTTGTGTGAGAGGAACCTTTAGATCTCAGCCGTTAATGGAGATCAATCCGAGAGTGGTTGGAAGCCATCGCGGACGAGATATCCTCCATAATTAAAAAATAAAACGATGGGACATCGTGAAAAGGCCGAGAGTGGAGTAAAGGTGATAGGAAGCAGAATTGTTCTACGAAACAAGTTAAATTCAGACGGATTAATAGAAAGAAGAAAAGCGCGTCTTGTTGCACAAGGATTTCTTCGGCAGACCCTGTTCATTTTAATGAACTTTTTCTCTCCGGTTGCCAGGTTAAGTTCTGTATCAGAACAGTAGTGGCAACGTCCGTTGAGACTCGGAATGCGACTGAGGCAATATGATGTCAGCTGCGCTTACTTAAACGGAATCTTAGAAGAAGAGACCTACATGGAGGCTCCGAAATACCTCCCGGAAATCCTGAAAAAGATTATCCGAAACGTCTGACCAACCAAACCGTGAAGGCCGAGGCCAGAAAGTGGTTGAGAAAATTTGAGTCAGGTGACATGGTGTGTCTGCTCAAGAAATCGCTATATGGACTTCGTCAAGCTGGCCGATGTTGGCATACCAAGCTGAGCGACGTACTCAAGAGGATTGGTGCAGTTCCGACAAATGCCGATCCATGTGTGTACACAATAGTCCAAGGGAGCAACCTCCTATATTGCTGACGTATGTGGATGATATTTTGATTTCGTCACCCGACGAAAGTCATGCTATTGAAATCGGGAAGAAATTGGGATGGCATTTTTGAACTTCGTGATCTCGGTCCAGCGAAATACTGTTTGAGGTATCGAATTTGAAGCGGATGATCGATCCATCACGTTACGCCAACGCCGGACACGTGGAGGAATTGTTAAAGAAATTTGGGATGTTTGACTGCAAAGCGGTAGTCACACCCTGCCGGACCCCAGCATCAAATTATGCGAACCAGAGGGAGAAGTTAGCGACGACGAGAGAAAGCCTTACCCTATAGGCAATTGGTAGGCGGGTTAAACTACTTGTCCGTTGCTACAAGACCAGACGCAGCATTTGCTTGTAGTTACTTGGGACAGTTTAACCATTGCTACAATCGTTCGCACTGGAATGCAGCTAAAAAGTCTTGAGGGTACCTCAAGGGGACTTTAGATGTCGGGCTACATCCTACTACTGAGATGGAATACCTCGTTGATCGGATTCGTGGATGCGGATTGGGGCGGCGATTCGACGAACAGAAAGTCCTACACCGGCGTCTGTTTCAAGCTAAGCGGAAGCCTTGTCACATGGGATGCGAAGAAGAAGCAGTCCAGTGGCCTTGTCATCCAATGAGGCGGAATACATGGGCTTTGCCCAAGCCGCAAAAAGCCACATATCTTCGGAAATTCCTAATCGAATTGGGACTCGAAGAAGACAATAGTAGCGTATCATTTGCATAATGATAATCAGGGGCAATATAGCTTAGCTAAGAACCCGGTGCACCACAACCGGAGCAAGCATATTGACATCCGCTACCGCTAAATCAGGCAATCACCTTGAAGAGGGTTAAAGTTACTCTTCACTACACTCGTACTGAAGATATGCCAGCAGATATTCTCACAAAGAGCGCTGTTTCAGCCTAAGCACCGAAAGTGCATGAAAATGGTGAGGACTGAATAATCGTCGTCCCGGGGGAGTGTCAGGAATCGACAACGCCGCAGCGTTATATAGATCGCTACAACGATTATGAAGAGTCGGTTAGAGTCAGTCACAGCTAGTAGTTGTTCGTTTTGTGGTCAATGTCTGATGCCGCCTTATAATTCTGTTCATTTCTGTTACATTTGGTTTAAGTTTGTTTTCTTATATTTAGTTAATACACGCATAATTAATTTAGTTCGTAATCCATTACCTCCTATCAATCTTTAATCATCTAAAAAAATACAATTTTATCAATCAGTTTAGATTAAGAAAGGTAAATGTGGAAGCTTTAGAGGATGTTTTAGAAAGAGAGCTCGTTAATGGATTGACCACCCGAGCAAAGGTTAGTAAGTTCAGTTAAAAGTAGGTATTTCTATTTACATCTAAATACTTTAGCTACTAACAGCTTTGAAATTTTTTGCTGGAGGGAGCTACCAGTTAGACGTAGATAGTAATCACACTATTGCAATTAGTCAGGTTTCTGTATCCAGGTTTTTACATGTGCTGGATGCTCTAAACAACCCATTGGTGTTAAATCGATATATACATTTTCCTAACACAATTCAAGAGTTGAGAAATACCATAGACAGAGGTATTTGGTTTACCTGGAATAATTGGATGCATTGACGGTACCCACGTTGCAATTGTTGCGCCAATTGAAAATTAACATTTGTACATGAATCGTAAAAGATATCGTTCGTTAAATGTGCAAATTATTTGTGATGACCAATTTAAAATCACAAATGTAAACGCAAGATATCCGGGAAGTACACATGATAGTTTCATTTGGCAAAATTCCAGTGTGTACAAATTTTTACGGAATTTGCCAGCAGTTCTTGGTTTCTAGCATCTTTCTCACCAGAACCACTACCTATTACATCTGAAGCAGAATATAATGTAGAAATGCGAAGGGTCCCTTCAACCATAGAACAGTGCTATGGACGACTGAAGAATCGTTTTAGATGCTTATTGAAGTGTAGAACATTACATTACAGTTCAGAAACAGCAGGAAAGATTGTAAATGCTTCATGATATCTGCATTGATAATAATGTACCCTTAAATGAGAGTTTTGCAAATGAAGACTTTCACAATAATTTAGCAGAAGGTCGCCAAATTCGTCAAATTCTTGTCAGAAATTACCTCAATAATTAGATGAAGTCACTTATTAACAAATCAATGTTTGAAGAAAATTTAATTAACTTTAAATTAATACAAACTTAATAATCAAAAAGCCACAGCAATTCGTTTTTACCAACAATTCTTCTTTTAGAAGTTTCAATTTTTTTTCAATAATCGGATTTTCAATAAAGCTCTCAAATTGCTTTCTTGGTGCCAGTTCCTTTGAGTTTCTGTGATGGAGAGCGAACTTTGTTGCTAACTCTTGACGACTGCTTCAGCTTCACTGGCTTGTGAGATGATGATGTCAACATCATTAACATTGTTTTCCACATCTGCTTTTCATTGGGTTCGAGTAGTATAATGCCTGCTTCATCAACATTTGTGTTACCTTCAACTATTGTTTTGCCGCCTAATTCAGAATTATTTTAAACGAAAAATTTTACAGTAACCTACCTATTGCGTTTAAACTCGATCTTCGAAGATTGAGTCTATTCCTTCAAATTTTCCAACTCCTGTTGCTGCAGCTTCTTTATTATTATTACTTTGCTTCTTCTTGGTGCGACATTTAATGTCACTCCAACTCTAGATAATTATTCAACAATAATTTAATATTTGAATTTAATTTAAAAATATATTACCTTTTTCCAATCTTTCCATGTTTTTTGAACACCCGGAGTAGTATTTAATTTTTCCGTAATTTGAATCCATTTCCCCTTCATGTCAGAGCTAGTATATTGATTGGACACTTTTTGTTTTACCAATAATATTCTTTTTCGCTGCATTTTCATTTTTTAAATAATAGGTACTTAAGATATTTATCAAATCTCATAATTAGGTGTGTCAAGTTTTCAGGTATCTAAGTAATTAAAATTTTTAATTTGTTTTGAAAATTTACCTTTTTTAAATAAAGTTACAGAATTCGCGCCCAGTTGTGGTTTCCGAGAACGTTAAGTTCAAATATAACAATATCATAAATGAAGCGCTTTATTATTTTAAATGGAACTAGCATTTTCATTTCATTTTAGAATTCTACGGTAATTGTTAGATGGAATTTTTGTATCATATGCTATACTTAAGATTAACGATCTTTGAAATATTTTTATATTTCTAAAGTTTTACCTAAATTCAGAGTTCTCTAGAAATTACGATATTTCTATTATTAATAAAGTTACTGGGTTGAAACTGCAACCAGTAGACGATCGGGCCTTGCAAATTAATCCTTGACGTTAACTTAATCAATGACAATAAGTGTTGCGAGATCTAGTTTCGAGTCGTGTTAACAACGTAACTCGTACGAAAATGCTTTGTACACTATTGTACAACCTCTTGCGAACTTACAGCAGGCGATTCGAAATTGTTATTTTTCCCGACACAAGTTGGCTACAACAATTGAAGGATCGACTCAGTCGATAACTCCTACAGGGTGTTCTAAACTTAGAAACGAAAATGCCTAATTACAATCATTTATAAGTTGCTTATTTTAGACACCCTGTAACTTATGATGTTTTCTGATCTATTTTTTTTATGCAAATTCGTTTGGTATCGGCATTCCTTATGTAACCGTTTTAGAAATATTTCGTATTTGTGTAATTCTTGTTTTATTGCAATAAATTAAACTAAGTAGACCGGTTGAGTTTAGAGCACCCTGTAAAGGTTATTGATTAAGTTATCGCCAAGGATTAATTTTCAAGACATGCTTGTTTATTGGTTTTAGAATTATGAAAAGTAGATCTACAATTAGTGCAAAAAAGTAATAATTACATAATGATAAATAATTTGTTTCTCTTCTAATTTCTTTAAATTTAAAGCTTTCGTAAGTAAATTATATAAAAATGGTATTAATGTTAATTTAGTAGTTTTTGTGAAGATTTTGCTGAGGACCCTTACACTTTATCCAGTAGGTATAATAAAACTCGAATCTTCTCATCAAAATCGGCATGTAAAACGACCAAATTAATTAATTAATGTTTATAAGTAATTCCCTTTCAGGAAACCTGTAAAAAGAAAAAAAAATGAAAATGATGATGGTAAAAAACAGAAATGTCGAATTTTTCTCAACATCATTTTGCTTTACCTCTACTCAAATCGGCTCTACTCCTATAAAATGGACCAATTTTAGACACTGTGTATAAAAAAAGTGGGGTCAAATCTTTGTTTACAAATTTGATCAAAAGGTAAGCATCGAAGAATATTTAAGCTATGCGAGAGTCACCCTAGGTCAATATTGCTGAAATCGTGAATTCTACCTACGAAAATTAATTTTTTTGGCACAAAACCAATATTCCTCTTAGCAGAAAAATATATTCCAAACAATTTTCTATTGCACGTAGTGAGTGTCTATTAGGACAGTACCGTTTTTCAAAATTGTGAGAGTATAAATAATTCAACGATAAAACGGTGCACGGTGAAAAGAAAAAGGGCAAAACACCAGGAATATCTTTTATATACCGTCTGTTTGTTCTACCAAAAGCGCCCAAGAGTATAGCGACTTTAGTGGTGTTATAATTCTAACAAATCATATACATTAATAAATGGGACGGTCTACATACAACCTGACGTAAAAAATATATTTTTTACATGCAGTCGTTCTTTTGTTGTGACGTCAACGACAATTTTTTTAAATTGTATGATACAAGGGTCATGTCGATCTAGTAGGCGATTATTTGAATTCTTGAAGATTTCCTCTGTTTGATTGTAATTAAACTTCATCATATAACCTTCAAAGGTTTACGTTTAAGATTTTTACTACACATCTTGTAAATGATAAATGATAGATATTTATTATGCGACGGTTTCCAAATTCTAACACCTCCTTTTTTCACATTTTTCGACGAATTAGAGTTAGTACAATGAAGCAAAAAAATGTTCGTCCAAAGGCCGTCCGTCCGTACGTAAACACGATGTCAAGAAAACCACTGATTCGATTTTAATGAAACTTGATACATAGATGGTTTTTATAATACCGGAGGTTTGGTTAGATTTTGCGTATAATTGTTGGTTATAATTGTTGCGAATACAGTTACACTCAACTTTGTTTAAGCAATTAATCAGTTACGCTGATTACGTTTTATTTAATCATACCTATTTAATGATACCAATTATGAGAGAATAGTTATCTATATATAATTCTTACTTAAAATAATTTTTTGTCTAATTTTTCTACTTCCTCTTTTTGGAGAAAAAAATTTTGTAGTTTGTGTTTTAAATCGGCTATATTTGTTTTTTGAGCAGTCAAAAACATTTAGCTATTCTGTTTTTGTTGTTTTTATCAAATTCATTGATGAGTTTTTGTATACCTACTGATTTAGTAATTTTTTTTAAACCTGGCCATTCGGTAAATTTTGACAAAAATGTAATAATATTGTTGTTGAGTTATTGATTCATAAGAAATTTGGTACTTTTCTTTGCAAAGGAAAATGGTTTATTAATATTGGTAAATATAGATTTGTACCAGGAGTTCTATTAATGTATTGATCATGCTAAATCAGATGATCAGGTCATTAGAATAGAAATTCTAACAATTTTTTTTTCAATACTTTAGTTGACCATTTTTGAGAAATTATTCTTAGAAATTGAAAAAAATATATTTTCTTGTTTAGCACAAATTTGTGACGTGTGACCTCAGGAGTCATATAAGCAACCGTCGCCGTCCTGCTGTTCTGTGGCTGAGAATATTACCTATAATATTACCACAGGTCTTTTACATTTTTTTTTGCCCAGAATAAGTGGTGTCTTGAATATCAGGTTGTGTTAACCTAAGTATGCGTACACCTAATAAAATCTTTGTGTACCAATTAACCAAATACATTTTCTTTTGTTGTTTGAACATGATATGAGATACAGAATAATAAGAGGAAACATTTTCTGTAGTTCGTCATGTTTTTTATTGTTAGAAAGATGCAAAAAGAACTGTCAGTAATACATGTGACAGGTTACGTACAAAACTTAAGAGACAAAAACTGATTGAAGAAGCTTCTTCTGCATTTGAAGTAGTCTATGAGTACTTAGTTAGAGAAAAAATCTGGCGTGGATCTTTCTACATAAGACCTTTGACGTCACAGCCAATGGAGTTCTGTTCCGCTAAATATAAATTAACTGATTTTGAACGTATAAACTATAAAGTGTGTCCATTTAGTGTTTAATTGTCCAATTATGCCCCCAGACTACTTGTCCGAAAAAGTGTGAGCAAATAGACTAAAAGTTGAACATTTAAAAAATATTTTCATTCATACTGGGTGATTCAAAACGTGGTAAAGTTTTTTTTAAATGGAACACCCTGTATATTTTTGCACCGTCGAATAACTCGTGAAATTTTGCGTACATTTGACCCGTAATTCATATCCGTAGCTTCAGCGGTTTTCAAATTATTGGCATTATTTCAAAACTTTTAATGAATGTACGGTATCAAACAAATTAGTGTAGCGTGGAAGTTATTGTAGAGATAAAAATTATTTTGTAAGGTGTTAAAGTCTGAGTACGGCCCGAAAATATGGTACAAGGCCACCGCAAAATTTGGTTCGAACTTTCGCATCACAAACACCTGTAAACTCAATTTTTTCAAATGGAAACCACCATTTTTATGTGACGAGTGAATTCTCCTCTAAACATCAATGGGAAAGTATCTAACATGTAGTATACCTGATATAAGCAGTTTTTGATTTATTCGATAAAATCAAATTTTTTTTTGTAAAGTAGACTTCGAGGATTGGGATAACAAGTTTCTTACGTTTAAATTGCTTCTGTGATCTGAATTTTTATTTCTACAATAACTTCTACGGTACACTAATTTCTTTGATGCCGTATATCTATTAAAAATTTTGAAATAATGTGAATAATTTGAAAACCACTAAAGCTAGGGGTATGAATTACGAGTCAAATGTACGCAAAATTTCACGAGTTATTTGACGGTGCAAAAATATGTAGGGTGTTCCATTTAAAAAAAATCAACTTTGTTTGACTACGTTTTTCTGAATCACCCTACAGAGGTATAAAAGCACCAAAATGAGTTCTTTTATAGAAAATTGAGTTCTTTGATAGAAATAGAACAATTTATATTCCGAACGTGTTAACACTGATTTGATATTAAACGTCAAAGTTGTCGTTACGTTCGGCGTGCGTTAATTTAAATCGTAATTAATGTTCAGTAGATTTATTTATCTACTTATTTTTATTTCCACCCATTTTTTTTAAATTAAACAAATGATAAATCTACTAATTAAACTTAAACTAGCATTTAAACCAAAGTTTAATGAAAATATTGCCACCCTAGCAATTATACTTCAAAATTCCCTAAACTCACGAAATTTTATTTTAAAATCAATCTGAAAAGCCCAAAATAGAAAAAAATAGTATAAAGAATTCGTTTCATAAGGCATTTTAGCAACTCGTACTCGTCTTATAAAATTCGTCTTCTGAAACTATTTCTTTAATATACTAATATTACTACTAAAAATATTATCTTTTATATTTGTAAAAAAAACTGTAGTTGTTAAGATGAGACTAGAAGCGTTTCTAATTACAAAGTTTCTGTATGTATGATCCCTGTTTGTATATGTACTATAAATGTAGATTTAATAATTTTCTATTGGGTAAGATATTCGAAAAGCCTCTTTTATAAACAATTTAATGTTTATATTGCGTTAAATTTAATAGCGCGAAAGATTAAACTTTGTTATACTCTAATGAAACAGAAATAGTTGATAGATAATGTTTTCCAAACCTAGGATTAAAATCGATTTCAAATACCCCAAAAATTTTGACTTGCGGCTCTGATTGTTGTTTTTTAGTTCCTAAGTTCCGAAAAATAAATTACAAAAACACCTTTTAACAGTATGGGATTTTGAGTTACTACGACCAATAATATTGCGGGCGCCTTAACGGCATTGTACAGTCATCGTCAGTGAAAATGGAGATGTCCAGGTAGAAATTGTATGGTATGGTCACAGTCTAAGGAAAAAAAACTCTATTTGTGATCGTGCAATAAACATTTTAATCTTCCAGGTAAACAAGTAAATACTTTACACTTCCTTATACACTTTTCACATATTGAAAACTGAAAGTTTGTTTATTTCACCACTCAAATTAAACTATTATTGTATCATTGATTAGCTCTTTGATTAATTTTTATTTTTTGTAACAGTTTTTCATTATTGTTGTGTTTATGTATTTTTATTGAATATTGCTGCATTATCAACAGGAATGACTGCAATTAAAAATTATAAATTTTTAGTTTATCGATATATGGTTATTACAAAATTCTTGTTTAAATAAATCTACTTATTATCGTTACCTTGAACTTTTTAAATAATTTCCAAGATGAAAATTTATAAGTTAAGCTTTTTCTCTAAAAAAAATGTAGCGAATTTGTGCTTATAATAATAGTAAATTGTTTTCATAAACATTTTTAAGTTATATTTGCTGAATAAAATAATATAACCGTTTTATGTACCTCGTATAATTTCACTCGTTTCCTTCTTTTTATGTTCAGACATAATATTTTTTAAATTATTTGCCGTTTGCGTGCAGCTTCATATTAGTTGGTATTAAATATTTCAATATGCATGTTGATTTCAATATCAAAAACATACCATTTTATTTTACTAAACAGGTGAAAACGTTATTCAAAATAGTAATAACGATAAATTGAATTCTTTATTTTGTTGTGAAGAAAAAGTATATTGAAAATTGCAATTGAATTCAACATCGAATGATTACATTTGTCGTTGTCACGGTAGACACATATAATCTTTCCGAAAATGTTTCTTGCTTGCTGCTATGAGCCTGAAAAGAAAAATATTTTTGAAAGAATTTATGGTGTATGGTAGGGAAAATATTTTCAGTAAAGACATTTTTTAAGCTTTTGTTTGTGTTAAATTTTTTATTTATTTTATCAATTTACATATCTAGTTGTTATAATAAATTTGACAATTATTATAAGTAATTATTGATTGCCCAAAGGTATTTTGAAATGAGGCAATCATGTGGAAAAATCTGTTGATTTTTTCCTCATTGCATCAGCTATATTTTTATGGTACTCAGTGTCCATTTGTAAGTAATGGGCAATATGATGTAACTAGACTGTGGCTAGTTATTTGTTGAATTGATGATCTGACACACCACACAACAGTTGCTTGAATCTAGTGGTTGGTAATTTACGCTTTCTTGGCATTAAGACATATTTCTTCAGCTGATGTAGCCATCCATGTCGAAATTTCGTTTCATCCAACTGGACAATTTTTATACCATCCTTTAGAATTCTCCTCCTCCTAATAGGGATTCGGCGTTAAAAATAATCTATCGAATTTTTATTATTATTTTTTTTTCAATAAGCTAATACATAAACAATGCAATAATCAATTTAATCTTTAAGAATTGGACCTAACTGGACAAATCTCTGATTTTTCTAAATTAACTGTCAACAGTTTCTAATTTTGTAGAACCGCCTCCAGTTTGGTAAATACTGGATTGCATTCCGCACACCATCAGAAGTTTCATCAGTGTTGGTTGTCTTTTCTTTAAAATAATGAACAAAACATTTTGTATAATTTATAACATTTACGGCGGACGGGCTTTGTTTTATTTTTGAGAGATCTGCTTGACAGTTCCTGAAGCTTAGCGGTGGAATTACCCATTGTTTTCACAATACTTTCTTCGTAATGTTCTAGGTATTTTGCTTCCCATATTTAATCCTAAGTCCTTCAAGATCAAGCTGAATTTCTCAACATATGTCGAACTCTCCAGCTTGTAGTTTTTTTGTAGAATTCTAAAGAGAGTGTAAACGCTGACTTATTACACCGTTGTGTATTGTTTGGACTGCATTTTTGATGCAATTACCGATTTTTTCGAACTTTCCCCAAATCGAGATTTTTTTCAATTTTTTCACCTTATTACGCAAACAAACTTTTATCTATTATTCGGTCACCATGGGTCTGGCCAGCGTATGTCAACTTGATGACTTGGTAAACGAGCAGAATAGACTCAATCTATTAATTAGTGTTTCAAAATTCGATTTTCTAACCGAATATTCCTCTTGCATTGATTTATTTCCTGAAATTTTTTTTCGTGCATTGCTGGCAAAAAAACTTTCGGAAATAATCAATACATTCGGAATACTGTAGCTAATAATTTTTTAGATTTGGTCTGTGCATTGTGTACATGCAGTATACAATAAATTCAATGTCTCTTGAATTGGAGGCAATTTGAACACATTTTTTGAGACGGTGATTTTTACTTTCAATCGCGCAATTAACAATGTATCACATATGCCGTTGACTTCAACATTTGCAAAGCAAAGTAGTCACTTTAAGTTATACAGTGTGATCCATAACTATTGGGACATAGGCTAAGGGCGGGTTATTTAGACCAAAATATGACCATAAGACACAATATGCCTTAATAAAATATTGCTGTGGAAAAAGATACAAGGCGTTAGATAACAAACTTTTTTTCTTCATTTTTTGTTAATAATTTCACTGTAAATTTATCAATTCTTATCAAAGTCTATAGAGAAGCATAATTATCTGACAGTTCAAAACGTACCCTTAATAAACGAAGTAATATTTTAAATCCCCTTCTGACACTACGAATTGTTCAACTGCGTTTTTCTCGAATCATATGAAATTATCGTATTTAAACAGTAGTACCAATATTGCGTAGAAATGATGTTTACGTCATATTCTCTAATCAAAATCACTAAAAAGTTTTCTTAAAAAAAGTTACCACTCGATTTCATCATCAGGAATCATTCACGTGGCACCACTACAACAAATTGTAAAATAGTACATAAATAAGTGGTCTAAAGTTATGCCTCTCTACCGATTTTGATAAGAACTGATAAATTTACAGTGAAATTATTAATAAAAAATAAAAAAAAATTAATTTAACGCTCTGTATCTTTTTTCACAACAATATTTTATTAAGAAACATTGGGCCCTATAGTTATATTTGAGCCTACATAACCCACCTTTAGCCTATGTTCCAATAGTTATGAATTACCCTGTATACATTTAATTATCTTATGTAATTCAACGGTGTTCGTTAAGAACAAGAACATTACCCGAGAAATATTAATTACAATAAGTTACCTAAAACCAGGTTGAAAATATCTGAGGAAAAAAATATTTAATTACTTACCTGCATGCACAGTGTGACTCCCGATTGTTTGGTCGTTTCTTGAAAAAGTCAAAAAATATTCGAATTGAATTTTGAGTTTCTAGGGATCAGCCCTGCTTGGTTGGAACCTAATTTTTGACATAATTTTAGTTTCAAAAAATCAAGAGTGCCCTTGAAATTTTCAAAAAACGTTTTAGCATAACAATAAAGTGCTCTTTGGGAACGAGGTACGCACAAATGTTATTAAGAAAAGCTGTTCAGAATGAAAAACTAGTAAAACGTGCAAATTTTCCCGGACCTACTTTGATTTTTTATATTTTAATTGGATTTTTGAGGAAATCCGATAAATATTACTTATTTATATATTTTGTTATCCGAATGAACATAGCTTATTATTGACTAGACAAAGCCAGCATGCTACGCATGCGTTAAGTCACAAAAAATAAATTAGCTTCTAAAGAGCAGACAGTCATGAACAATAATTAGCACTTACATTAACATTCATCAGTTGAGTAATCAATATGAATGCAGAGTATGTACTCCATGTGAATTCGTACAAATGAGTCGAGAGTATTCGGGTGTGCGCTCGCAACGAATCGAGAGTAGGTGAGGACGCACAAACGACATAACATATTAATATAGAAGATATGGATGTAGTCCGAATAGAAATTATTTATTAAAAAATATTTAGAAGCGGATTTATTGGCTCGACCGCTTTAACGTAATACAACAAAGTTTATTTAGGTGAAATTGACTGTTTGGTTCGCATAACGCTCGCAGTTACGCGTGTGTGAGTCATCAAGTTCGTGCATACGAAGATTTTTTGGGTGAAATTGAATCCTCTACAGTTAAACCATTCGAAAATTTGCAAAATTACAAATATTTTGATTTTTATTCGTGTTTTTACGTAATATGGTTCGGGTTATAAAAATTACAGTATTCGTATAACAATGTAAAATTCCTTAAAAAAAATTTTTAAAAATGATAAATTTGTGTGATAGGGTCATAAAAGGAACGTTTTTTAAATAATTTTTTTTTTTTATCTGTTATAATTTAGAAATTATGGCCGTTTTAGTTTTCGAATGAAATTTTGTCGGAAACGTTTTCGCTTATAACTTTTGAAAACATGCGAGGTCTAACAAAACTGTAACGGCCAAAAAATTTTATTTCTTTATCCGCGTATGATGCTTTTGAATTTTGAAAATCGGTCCGTAAATAAGCGAGTTGTGGTCAACTTACGGCTCAATTTGTTTGAAATTTTTTGACTATTTTTAACATTTTTTTTAACCTCGAAGATGCCCTCGTACAAAAAAATCTAAATCGAAAAATAAAGACACATCTTTCGTAAACTCGAAACTTTTTTCGAAACGAAAATATCTTAAGCCGTTCTAATGTGAGACGAATTTGAAAAAAGGTTGATTTTCGTATAGATTTGAAAATGAATCGAGAGTAGGTGTGCGTTCACACTAACGACATAACATATTAATATAAGATTACTGCACATAAATTTTGGTCGGTTTGTATACGAGAAAAGGTTGTGATTTTTAATGTAATTACAAGTGCATGTAGTAGAAAAGAAAAGTTAGGTGAAAACAAGAAAATCTTATACAGGGTGTAGAATTAGTTCCGTACGATAGGGTTTTCCATGTTAAATTTGTATAGCCGTTTGCACCGCTTACGGTTAAATTTAGTGATTAGGTAACCACTGTTAAATTTGAAGTCTAGATTATCCAGGACATTCGTTGCACCATTCTATGAATGCTCGTTTGTTAGTTAACCAATAGATACATTTGACAACCTCGCAAGATTTTGTCATTTTTATGTCATCTCAAACTTTTGTGTATCACTCAAAAAAATCCAAAAATTCTGCCATATTTGTTAAAATGGACAAACAAAATGGGCAAAAGTGACTACGAGCTCCAAACTTTTTTCCAGAAAAAAAAAGTGAAATTGTTGAACATTATTTGCAAATACAAAGACATAGTAGAAAATAAAAAAACGGATGCGGTCACCTGGTGCGACAAGAGTAAGGTCTTGGCGACAATTACTAATGAATTTAATGCCTCGGGCGGAGTCTACCGGACGACTGACTCTATAAAAGTTTTTTGAAAACCAAAAACGTCAGACACATAAAAAGGCTGCACTCGAAAAGCGTGAAATTAAATTAACAGGAGGTGGTAAATATAAACCTACAAATGGTCCTATGTTTGATTTAACAATGGACATTATCAATAAAAACTGTGTATGGTTGTATTAATGAATTTGATGGAGACCGGGACAAGATTTTTGAAAATGAGGTAGCTACCTACTCAAAAGTAATAATCTTTTTTGTGATGTTAAAGCTATAGTGTTCTTTGTTTTAGGGGAAAGGTGACACAAAGCGGTTGTCAAATTTTGGTAAAGCAAGTACATCAGTGTCCTTAAGTGAAGCTGATGAGGCAGTTGTAGCTCCATTAGACGCTCAAGAAAATGTATTTTTGTAATGAAATTACAACTCAAACGTAAATTTAAATTTTTTTTATTTTAGGTGACACTGGATTGGGGTAACCATAAACCTAGTTTATTGAAAACTCCATTGAACTCAAATTTAGGAGCTGCTATAAGAAACTGTTTGTGAGTAGCTGTAATATACTATTTTTTATTGACATGCTGATGCCATAGTTATTATGGCAAAGCATTTGCTTATGAAACTGCAGCGGCATGAAAATCAAAAATTGTAAATAATCTATTAAGTCAATAGTTTGATTGTACCTAATTGTATTTTTTCACAAGTGTAAAAATAATGAATATCTATTTCATCTATTTAATAGAAACCAGCTGTGGGAAGTCCCCAACAAGCGAACTCAACAGGCGCCACAAATATTAAAGGTTCAGGTACTTTAAAACTAACAAACGAAACTAAAGTATGTGAATTAATTATGAAAAAAATTTTTTATTCTATACTTTTTCTAGGACAATAGAAAAGATTGGATGCAACGTCGCAGACCAGCATTATCAGCAACAGCGTCAGTTTCCAAAAAGTACGAAGAAGTTGCCGATTTAAAAAGACATTGGACAAATTCAATTAGCAATTCTAAACAGGGCGGAAAGATTTGAATTAAAAATGGTAGAAGCTGAACAAAATTTGGCAGTTCAAAGAAAACGCGAAGAAGACTTTTACGTAAAGAATAGAGTTTGAAGCTTATTGTTTTTTTTAATAAATGATTGTGTTTACAAATTGGCAAAGTATTGGTCAATCAACATTTCTCTTGTTCCATGCTGAACTGGTATCTGTGCAGCTTCAATGGGTATTTGACCTGCATTTATTTGAATATCTAGATCTTGTTCGTTAACTTCTTCAGGAAAAATCATTTGCATTTATGCAAATATTACGCAATACTGATGTTGCAACGATATTGTTGCAAAGTCTCTACTCTTAACCTACAGCCATAATCTAAAATCGGAAATCGTCGCTTCAGCACACCAAAGCACCTTTCAATGACGTTTCTAGAGCGAATATGACTTTCATTGTACAGCTGTTGTGCCGGAGTTTCTGGGTGTAGCAGTGGCGTTACCAAAAAATCATTGTTTGCATATCCACTATCACCTAAAAATGCTTATGATTATTATTTATAAGACGAATTAGTAAGAATGTACCAAGAAGTAGACAATTATGGTACAAATTATTTAAAAAACTGTGGTTGATACTGCTGTGCGTAAATATTGTTGCCTAGATGCAGGCCACCTAGCCACAACATTCATGATTTTGTTTGCTGTTATAGTATAGGATCCCGCTATACAACGACCTTCACCGAGATGCTTATTTAATAAGACGTATTTTTTATGTTATAAAATATGCCAATAAATATATCCTATATGGGTTGCCTAACAAATTTCAGTCCAGAGTATTTTTAATTAATAATTAAAATTTTTTTTTTAAACATTGCACCGGTGTGATTATTAAATAAATTTGATACCAATCAAAAGTTTGAAGCCCATAGAATATGCAAACGTTAGGTTGCCTATTTTTTTCCGGTCACAACCACGGGTTGCCAGGTGTAAACAGGTAAATCTATACTAGCATTTTGCAACGGTCTGATTATTGAATCAAACTTAGATAAAATGAAAGATTATTTCATAAGGAACACGGTGGTATAGGGTTGCCTGCGAAAAATCAGTCCCGAATTACGGTTGTCGAATTTTAAATAATAAAATATGGCTGCGAGTGAATGTGTGTGAGAGAGAGGTCCCACACCAACCATCCCATGCGGTAGAAAAGGACGCAGCGTAGCAGCTGTTTAAAGTCCGCCCATTTAAAGGAGAGTGCGCATGCTATTTGTGCTTGGAAATGAAAAGGATAGCGATAGACTCGTATATGCTGTGCATTATTTTGGAGTAGTTAATTATTAATATAGAGAAATAGTTATTTAATTTTTTATTTTTAATCAATTAATTATTTATCTATGTTTATTGTTTATGTGACACTAAAGTATATACACATCTTTAGTAAAAAGACAGTTAGAGTAATACATATATATTACTTATCTGGCAAATTTTATCTTTATTATTAGGAGCCGAAATAAAAAACAACAATTAAAAGAATACTTCTGTTTATTGAAAAAATTTAAAATACAAAAATTTTTAAAATTATTCAGGTTCGAGTCATCGGACATATAACTGTGATCTCCAACTTCTGAATCTTCTTCGTCATCACTCTCCGTTTCAGTTTTTCGACAATGTCTTCTATTTTTAAAGGTGTATGATCCCCAATGAATCCTACTGGTTTTAAATATTCATCTAAGAACCAACCGCAGTTCTCAGGCTGAAGTTTCACGCATATTGGATCCGTTGCATTAAGCCACATGGAATTTACGAAAATAGTTCGTAAAATTTTCTGAGTTAATGATATCCAGCATGGTGGTATGGAGTTGGAGTCGAAGCCTTTTATTTTTTAAAAAGTGCTCGCTGTCTTCTTTTGCAGAGTAATTCTTCAAAAAAATGCGATGTCTCGCATCATTCACACTGGTACAGTTCCTGATACCATACATACTAGACGTAAATTCTTGAACAGTCTTCATTTTTTCACCAATGAAAATATCAGCAGCATCTGTTAATGACGCAAAAACTGTTTGATATTTTTCATTTTTGAAAATTGCTGAAAAGGTTTTACTTTCCTTTGTTGTAAAATGCTGCCGTGTAATCGCAACCTGTAAATGCATGGAATGCTGGAAGACTTTGGCATAATTTAATTCCTAACTCGAACGCTAAATCGGTGCAATTAATACAATCAACAGTTTGATTATTACTCTTTTTTGTAGCTGAACTGGCAAGCCAAATTTCTGATCCGATAAGTTTGTGCATATTTCCTAACAAAATAATCAAAACGTCAGTATCAGAGGCTTTAATTAAAACTCTTGAGCCTGGTTCCGCTTTAGAAGCATGAAAAATAATCCTTGTATCTGCCTCTTCGTGATGACATTCATAATTAGTTTCTTCAGTTTTTTTTACGGAATTTTCCTGAACTTGATAAGAGTAACAGTGATGGTCGACGGTTAAAAAATTTTTTGTTTTGGATTATCGTTACCAAATTGTCGTTTTGCCAATAATCAGCCAGAAACTGCACCAGAGCCTCTTTAAAGCGATAATTTTTAAGGCTTTGCAAAAAATTTTTTGGTCTAGTTTGCTGAGGTCCTGAAATTTTGTACGGAATATCGAATTCTTTTCTGCTTTCACGTTCGGAATCTTTGATTGACGGTGATAAGTAGCGATCAGAAATTAAATGTATTTCTGTCGCGTTTGTTGAACATATTTTTATGAGTATTGACTCGACAATTTTATCAAAAGTTTGAGCTATAGCAGCTCCGATTATATGCAAGTAATAAAAACCATCTATTATTTCAACGTTGATATGAGTTGGCTCAACCATTTTAGTTTTGGATTTCAAAACCTTTGCTAACGTTGATTTTGAAGTTTTTAACATCTCTCCAGTACATGCAAAAGAGCAGGGGGCAATGGTGCTGGTGGAAAGTTAGGCAAAATACGAGATTAATTTTTTGTTTAGACTTATTGCCAAAAGTCGCCCAAATACATCTCGTTCCATTTTCAACAATACTTTCTTGTTCTTGTCTTTGGTACTCAAGACTTTAGTCATACATTGAGAAGCAAAATTGCAGATTTTGTTTCGTTTTATTGGTTTATCGAATCTTCCGGGAGTTGAAGAGCATTCCGAGATAAAATTTAATTTTTGTTGAGAGCCTGCTGTTTTTACGTTCAGCAGAAAATCAGTAACTTCTTTCGATGCAGCTTTACCGGTTGAAATGTTGAATAATGTATCTTTGTCAATAGTGTCATCAAATGGATTCATCGTACATTTTATTGCTTCAATGATACTCTGAAGATTTTCTTGTCTTTCTTAATTTTACTTCGTTGCAATGAGTGCGAAGTATCATCCTTTTCGTTAATCCGATTTTTGTTTGATAGATGTTAATATCTTCGTCCTCATGCTATGACTGAGTGCCCATCTTTGACGTGCAGATATTGAATCCGCAGCAAGGTTATCAGCCAATTGATTGCTAGCATCAGCATTGATGGTTTGCTCTAGCGTCAAGTCAACCGGTGATCGAGCGAAATTCGCTGCAGTTCGTCTAATTCCAAAGGCACCTCGACGAAATTCAGCCACCAAAGATGAATTATTAGTATACAAATTGATTAAATTGCTCAAATATAACAAGGACCATCTGGCATAATTGGGCTGGTTTAACGCAAAAAATATCAGCCATGTTGAAAATCGAGTCCACGTACAGTTCAAAGTTACTGGTGCGGATACTTCTGGAAAACCGATGGTATAAATTAATTAACTCACAGTACTGGTAATAAAATTGAGCAGTTTTCCCTTTTTCTCCGATTAGAGTCTGATTGCAGAATTCTTTATAACCGTTAACAATTCGACTCAATACATCTGGTAACTCGATTGTTTCGTTGGCGTCATAAGCAGTTTGATTTGATGCATTCTGTATTTGCGTTTGCAGCAGTTCATCCATCGCCTCAAGTGTAACATTAGTTGTCGATAAATACTGTTCAAAATGTAATATTTGTAATGCGGCAGCGGTTAGCGGATGTAAGCGCTTGCAACGATTGAAGTGCTTGCTGTCCAAAAGCTATTCATGGAGCCGCCGGCTAATACTTCAGCTTGCACCAGTATTTCCACTAATCCACTGGAGTCAATATATTTTCCGATGGCTCTAAAAATGCCATCTCTGTGTGAAACGCTCCCAAGTTAACAAAAATTTTATTGTATAGCGGTTTTTCTTGTTCTTGAATTTGCATAGCCATTTTTGCTATCGCTAAATCATATGTCACAATAATTTCTGGCTGCTGACATTTTCAGCGATTTCTTTAGCCATGTTTAATGTTTCATTGACTACTGCATACGACGTTGGTGATGAATTTATGGGAGGCAAATATTCAACTCTTTGCTTCTCACTGTGGTCTAAAGATATCATACAGTTATAACCCAACCACATAGGAACAGAATCAATTCTTGATAACGACATTATCCATAATAAATCTTTATCTGTAGCTATTTCTGTAGCACCTTTGCATAACTCGGTTGTATTGGTAAACGAATCTACAGTAATCAGCTGCATACTTGCCTTAGGTTTCGAATAATATGGTCGAATTTCTCGTGATATTTCATTGAAACGCCTTCTCTTGCGGGTAGGCCCTTCTTCATTTGTGTTGTCCTTTACTTGAGGCGCTGGTGAAGTTGTAGCTTCACCGTCATCAAAATTATCAGTTCCATTACTAGAGAATTGATAAATAATGCCAACTGTGTCGTGCATAGTGTCCTTTCCAGAAGTTGTGTCAACGAAGCGGTCGAAATTATCGAACGCTACGTGGGTGCTGTGTCCATTTGCTGCAGTGATGCCTTTTGGTATAACTTTGTTATCTTGGATCGATGTATACGTCATTTCGGTTTCCAATTCTTCTGCCAAATTATATCCAATTGTATGGCCATGCCTATTAAGTATCGTAATTACTTGCCTAGAGTTGGTTAAAGACTTTACTGCCAATCCAAGAGATAAACTTTTTGCGGGCTTACATGCACCCCTAGTGACAGCATAAATAACGTCACTACATACCTATTGACGTTATTTTAGCTTTCAGTCCGTTCGAATCTTCATCAGAATGATTAGGTCCTTCAATAAGGTTTCGCATAAAATCTATTAATTGCTTAGGAATGTCACATTCTCCACGAATGACATCATCAGCAGTTACGTTGCGAGAAAGCGGATGAACATCTATATTTTTAATGCAACTTCTCAAATAATATGCTACATTTTCAAACTCATAATCATTTCTTGTCTCCAAAAATTTAAAATTGTTAGCCATTACAGAAACGTCCATGTCTGTTTTGTACACAATTTTTTTGTTACGTATTCCCATTGACGCTTCAATCGTAATAAGATTACCAAATTTCTTCATTAACTTTTTTTGCAAGGTTTCACATCGGTAATCTTGAATATCATCGAAATCAATTTCATGATTTCCAAACTCTAGCAATAAAGCTTGGTATCTTAAAAATAATTGAGCCAAGTACATAACTTGGTTGTTTTCAATTATTTCTGTCTCAATAAAATTTGATATGGATTGAAAAGCCAACTGATGTAACTGTCGATATTTACTATACGTGGAATCGGTAGATTCTTCCGTGGACCGATTGATACAGTGCGTAACAAGGCAGATGGTACGCGATAGTTTGATGTTGAAGTTTGGAGAGAATCTCTGAATCGCTTAAATTTTCGGCGATATTTTTGATCTGTAGTGGTACTTTGTCACCTTTAGGGAAAGTAAGATTAACCAGCTTCTTTCCACATCTTTTTTGGCTGTGGTCACAAAAAAGACAAATAATTGTGCTTGATGTCGATGCTGTTGATGTCGTTGCTGTTGATGTCGATGCTGTTGATGTCGTTGCTGTTGATGTCGATGCTGTTGATGTCGATGCTGTTGATGTTGACTGCTCCTAAAAGAATTTAAATCATTCTTTGAGTAAAATGGAAGAAAACAAATATAAATGAAAATACAAGTTCAATTAATAGATTTTCATGTCACTTTTTAAAAAGCATAAAAAATAATAATTTTTTATTTCCTTGTCAAATCCCCCAGAAGTTTGAGGCAGGTCTTCAACATTACTCGATTCATCCTCAGCAACTGTAGCACAGGAATCGACACTAGGATTCAACTGTTGTGGTACTTCTTCAGTAGTAGATACATCGGTATGCTCCTAAAAAAAAACAATTTTTGCGATTAAATGAAAATGTTTGATTATAAATTTTAAAAAATTTTTGATAATAATAGTTGATTTAAAACATCCTCATTTAATTATTCCAAAAAAAAAATTGAAATCAGAACATTTTCTTGTTCAATTTTCAACTACCGTTTTTAAGTAAATTACAAAAAAAATATGTGTGTCGAAAATTAACAAAACCATAAGTGAGTTTTACTAGCAATTACTTCAACATGACAAAAATATAGAAGATGTATTAGCTTAGATAATTTTAAAGATTCAATTATTATGTACTTACTGTATATTCAGCGATAAATTTAAGAAATTCTTCGTTATATTTTTTATTCAAAACAGTCACTTTTTTGTAGCACGTGGTATGATAACCTACAAATTGGAGTGACGCACTGGGTAGCTCAACAAAATTGTATTTAAATTTTTTTTTTTACGAAAAGCTAACTTTAATGCACAGTTTTCAAAAGTTTCATCATCAAAATCAATTATTCCGTCATCCGAATCACACAAAAAACACTTTTTGGCCATTTTTTCCAACAATAAATAGCAGCACGTTTTTTCACTTGTATCTATAGCGACAATCTACTCCAAAATAATGCACAGCATATACGAGTCTATCGCTATCCTTTTCATTTCAAGCACAAATAGCATGCGCACTCTCCTTCTTTAAATGGGCGGACTTTAAACAGCTGCTACGCTGCGTCCTGTTCTACCGTATGGGATGGTTGGTCTGGGACCTCTCTCTCACACACATTCACTCGCAGCGATATTTTATTATTTAAAATTCGACAACCGTAATTCGGGACTGATTTTTCGCAGGCAACCCTATACCACCGTGTTCCTTATGAAATAATCTTTCATTTTATCTAAGTTTGATTCAATAATCAGACCGTTGCAAAATGCTAGTATAGATTTACCTGTTTACACCTGGCAATCCGTGGTTGTGACCGGAAAAAAATAGGCAACCTAACGTTTGCATATTCTATGGGCTTCAAACTTTCGATTGGTATCAAATTTATTTAATAATCACACCGGTGCAATGTTTAAAAAAAAATTTTTTTTTAATTATTAATTAAAAATACTCTGGACTGAAATTTGTTAGGCAACCCATATAGGATATATTTATTGGCATATTTTATAACATAAAAAATACGTTTCATTAAAGAAGCATCTCGGTGAAGGTCGTTGTATAGCGGGATCTTAGACTATTACAAATTACTTGAGTATTAATTGAAAAATATTGTTTTCGGTTGCGATACACTTCTGCATCGTCTCCTCCTGTAATATAGCAAATAAAATTTTGAATTAACCAAATAAAAATTATTACCAGGAGACTGTATTTTTACATGAGTCCCATCAACTGCTTCTAGTACTCTGGGAAATGCAGCAATGTTAAAAAAGTCTTGCTGGGTTTTCCGAATTGCCTCCAATTCATTAGGAAATGTCACATATTGCCCGTATAGCCTGGCAATTGCTTCCAAGACGCGCTTAACTATTCTGCATGAAGTAGAAACATGCATACCCATAAAGTCAGCAACTTGCTGAAGGTCCCCTCCAGTTGAGAAGAGTCTCAAACATGTCAGTAACTGGTTCATGGGAGAAACGCAATTATTGCTGAAATATTAATTCGAAACAAATTTATCTCACTTTATGACCTCAAAGAAAAGCTATAGGTATAATGTTACTTACGTATCAAATGGATATTCCAGTTCATGTTCTATTTGTACCAACCAACAAGTTTAAAACACAATCTCTTGAGAGTCGAAAACGACGACGAAATGATACCTTCGTCTAAAGTATTGAAGAAATAGCTTCTTTCGTAGATTTGCTGAGGAATACCGTATTCTAGAAATTCTAAGACATCTAGGTCGTCATCTTCTTCAAGTAAATCAAGAATGGTGAAATCCATGATAATACAAACCAATTTATTAATCGTTTATGAAATTTTTACAATGTGACACGACACTTGCGATATTGTAAAATGTTTAACCACCGCTTGGAGTACTGATTAGTTTCTACTTGTTAAAATGACGTTAACGGAGAGTTTTCAGAGTGGTGCAATGACAATGACGTTTAAAGTTGTCGTTTAGTATTCATTAAAATTTAACCGAAAGCGGTGCAAACGGCCATTTTAATGTTCAAATATTGGCTCCCCAAATTATTTTAGAGAAAAATAGTGCAATTTCACGATTAGAATTTTTTGATTTAACGAATACATGATATTAACTCAAAATTATTTAAATTCTTCTACGTTTATTATTAAGACGCTAGTATGCCAGCTAACTAACGATTGTTGTTTGTTTCAACGATTTCAAGGCACTACCTATTTTTGCTAAAATACGGTAGTATTACTTTTTTCTCTACAAAAACTTTTTACAGTTTTTCTCTAAAATAATTTGGGGGGCCAATATTTAAACATTAAGAATTTAACATGGATATCCCAATGGTGCGCGAACCAATTCTACACCCTGTATAAGAACTACATTTTGTCGTTGAAAATAAAGTTATTGTTAATATTATTTGTATTATTATTGGTACATAAACACTTTTTTTATGATATACAGTACTTACAATTTCTCTCGTTAAAGATATCATAAGAAAAAATGGCATCTGTTATTACAATTATCTAGCAAAATTAAGCAACAGATGTCATTTGCAGAAATTGTGAGTACATATGCTCTACTTTAATTGATTAATAAAACATAAGAACTGACAATTTTTTAGGAACACATTAAATTATTCAAAGGAACTACTCAAAGCTTCCATTAGCAAGACACACAATGATTGACATTTAGTGCTTAGTTTAATGAACTACGAAAATTGCGTTGTGATTTTAGATTAGAAATTAAGTTATCTTTTTCTTTTGCGACAGAAGTAATTTCTGATTATGTAAACGTACATAAACGCGATCTTGTGTAGCGTGTTTAACATTTTAATTGGATATTTTCCCACTTTCAGAATATCTCTATGTTTATCTATTAAAATTCAAATTTTTTTGAAAATATTTCCAATCATGTTGCTAAACGAACGCATACCTACTTATCTTGTTAATCACAAATATTTTAAATGTCAACACTTGACCATTATCTATTATATTAATGATTCTATAAATTTCTTCCAAGATTTGATGGGAAACAAGATAAATTTTATGTTATTACGTACATTTCTAAATGCTAATTGCCTAATTCAAAATTTCCTATTTCAGAAAAATGTACGATTAGTTAACAAAATCTTTTTCATTGCGATGATAAATTATATCGCAGTTAAGAAATGTCAGCAATCACATTAATTTGGGTTAATTGTTTTGATAAATTTAGTAAAACTGAATGTGATGGTCTGTAAGCACGGCAGTGTGGTTTAATTCGCCTTTTTAATTTGTAATATCCACACCAGCATCTACTAACGCGGTTGCTGAGGCTCGGCAGAAACAGTGGCCAGTATACTGTTCAGGATTTTGAAAATTCAGAAATGTGGCAATTTATTTAGGCATGTTACATAGTTTATTAATCCTAATTACTTATTGTGTATGTACATTTATTTTATTGGAATTTAATAAAAAATATTATCAGGATTAAGATCACAAGGTCTCAAAGCCCCAGTATTTCTTTATAACACTATAAAATTCGTACCTGATTGTATACTTCTTCTTTTTTTTTGATTTTGCAACTAGTATTGTCAATCCCAAATTTTTAACGTCCGAAATTTTAATGTTGTAAAGCTCATTCTAGCGACAAGTTCCTAAAATACCAATTACAAGAACAACGTAAAAGTAAAAATCATATTTTATAAAAAATGCTATTTAAATTATAATTTTTATTACCTTTGTAACTAAATATAACTCATTCGGAGCATTTTTTAAGAATTCGCCATGGCAAAATTACACGAATTGGGCTACGACTACCCACTGTATTCTCCAGATCTTGCAGCCAGCGAATTTTTCCTGTTGCCAAACTTAAAAAAATGGCTTGGTGGACGCCGTTTTGCATCAAACGATGAAGTCATCACTGAAACTTTGCACTATTTTGAAGAGCTCGAGAAAACGTACTATTCGGATGGGATGAAAAAATTGGAAAATCGTTTTACTAAGTGTATCGACCTAAAAGCAGACTACGTTAAGAAATAAATCGTTTTAAATCCAAAAATGTGTTTTTTCTACTTAACGACACATAATTTCCAAACTGCCCTCGTATACTTTCTACGTAACAAACTGAAGCTTCGTTTGGAGACATGAGTTGTTAATTTTTTGTTTGTGTTTAGTTACTATATTTTAAATTCTCATTAAGCTTAAGTCTATTTGTTATTAAATTTATATAATGTTTGAATTAAATTAAATTTTTTATGTTTTTCAAGTATTTTGCAACACCACTGGTTTCAAGGTTAATTTTTAATTGAAGACATTCGGTTTCACCGTTGATTGAAATATTGGTAAAGATAGTCAACCGCTTGTATTTGCTTGTATCACGGATGCAATTCACATATGCATGTTGGGTTGCGTTTTTGTTTACTTTTTCACCTGTACTGAAGCGCTAAGTTATAATGTGTACGATTCTTGAAATAGAATAGTTCAATTTATTCCACCGTTGTAAAAATGGCGCAACATACAATCCGTAAAATTTACTTTTGTCAATACAATGTTGCAACGTTTTCAAATATTTAGTAAACGTATTAACTAGTAATTAAAAGTGACGAATTTTTCATTTATGAATAATACCATTGATGATACATATCTTGGATTTTAATGACAATGTTTTTTTAATAATTTACTAAAATACATGCGAAGCGTTATTTGTTAAAACAGTTTGGTTTGGTCGGTGTTAGATAAATAAGAAACAATTATTTTACAAATTATGCTTGCACTTTATTTTTAACTTGCAAATAATAATGTTGACATTTGTTTGTCATTTAATAACTTCGTTAGGAATCAAGTAGAACATACTGGGAGAAATACCACTAGAGTTCAGAAACGCAAAATTATTGGTTTTTGTATCTACTTGTTTTACGTGTTCAGTTGAAAAGGATTTTAAATAAAAATTGGTTTTCAAATTTTTCAATTCAAAAGGCAACAAGTTACCGTGTTTTTTAGGAAAGTAGGTTCCACTAGACCTTCAAATTTAAATTCACTTGGTAATAAAACCTATTCCTATTACTTCTAAAAATAAAAAGTACTAGATTTTAGCTTGAGGTGTGTTGTCTCCCGACGCGGTGCGGATAATACGTGTATAATACACTATTCTTTTCTGTGACGAAATAAATGACGATTTAATATTGAAAAATCATATTACAATAGAATTAGAAAATTATTGAGTGAAATTTGGTGTTAAAAATAGTACTCACTTTTTTCCCGAGGGAAAAAATAATTTACAAAAGTGACACTTTGTTATCTGTTAGTAGAGATAAAACGTTAGGATTTTACTCTTTGAAACTGTATCAAAATATCATGGTTTCGAATTAAAATAGTTTAATTAAAGTAAAAATAGCTCATTAATTATAAACAATGTTTCAAAAATTACAATTCCAACTGATCTAAAATAATAGTAATAATTTACAAACAATTTACACATAAATAATAACGTACCTAATACAATGCTATACATAAAACATATCCAAACATTTACACTTATTTATGCAGATAATATTCTTATTTTACGGTGTGGTTTTGTGACATCACTGTAATTATAGCTATTAGAAATATGTTTATTAGCCTCCCACCGTTGATTGAAATATTGGTAAAGATAGTCAACCTTACGGGATTATGCGACCCCGAAATTTGTTCTAAACATCAGAGGTCGGTAGTATTGCTTTGTGCTAAGAAAATACGTCAATTGTATTGTAGAATTTACAGAACAGTATTGCCGATAAATGTGAAATAGAAAACTGTAATTTTGCTGATAGTTTATGCTAAGGCACGACATTGTTGCCAATGCATCATGCCGTTGATTGAAATATTGGTGCATTGAGTCAATGTTGACAAACAAACAAAAACATGCGTTCTACAATATACAAGAATTTATTGATTTTTGTCGACGTACTAATTAAATGTGTGTCCTTTGTTATATATTTTTTTTCTATTGTCTGTTAATTGTTCAATGTAATAATATTTATTTGTATCTTTCTTACGTAAGGTTATAACAATGGTTATACCATCATGACAAACACATATATGTACAAAGATTGTATACATACACATGTGAATAAAGTTTATTATAATGAAAAAAAACCTGCAGATTTAAAAGTATTAACTTCGTAAAGAAATCGTTGAAAAACGTTCTCCCAAAAAAATTTTTATCATAGAAACGCTATCCCTTTTTATGTTGGAACGAATGTTGAATTTTCTTATATTACAATCTAACGTACTCAACTGTTTGCATCTAAACAATATTACAACAAGCCTACTCATTTACTAAAGGTGTTGCTAAAAGTATGCAATTGTAGAATTTCTGACTAAGCCGATAAGGAATGTGACTCATAAACGATAATCCGGAAGACTCCTCGTAATACATTTGTTTCAATATCAACTTTAGGTGTACTTATATTTTAAGATATGATAAACGCATTAAAGAAGCATCTATGCAAAGCTTAATGATTATCTGTTTATTTGTTACAATGAAAATATTACAATCAAGATTGGTTTTTAAGTATGTATTTCCTGAGCTTAAGGAACAATGTCATGAACAGCAAACTGGAAATAGTCGTCAACAACAAAAAATTCAGTGGACCGATTTTGTCAACACTTTTATATTGATCGGTGTAGCAGTGTAGCAAGATCCATGTTAAAATTACGGACAAACATATTAACCCATCAAATTTTCAAAAGACGCGTGTTAAATACGCCGCTCAGGTATTTAGCAATTCTGTATCTGCAGCAATTAGCAGTGCTGTGATGACGGGTCAATTAACAAGTAATACGGCGTTAGATACTGCATCTTTTTTTAAAACAATTAACAACATTATTGACTGTTTAAATAGTTTTTCAGTAAATGATCCGAATCCCTACAAGCGTGGTCTTTCAGTTTTTAAAGACATGCCATGCGAAACGTTGAAACGTTCTGTACAATACTTCAATTCCATCAAGTTTTATGAGAACGGTGTAGAAAGAAAAATATATACTGTATCGCAGGTTTCCAATGGACTATAAATTCAATTTTAAGTCTGTGGGAGGACTTAAAGGGAGAAGGAACTTTGTACTTTTTAACGTCACGAATAAATCAAGATCCTCTAGAAAATGCTTTTTCAATGATTCGTGCTAGAGGAGGTTATAATGCCCAACCGTCTGCCCGCGAATTTAGGCTTGCATTACAACATAACATGCACATTCGCTTGCAAATACCAATAGAACAAGGGAATTGTGAAAAGATAACGACGAGATACTATATGGTATAGATGAACAATTTAACACTAACTATGAGGAAGAGGATAACAAAATTGGGACAAATGAAAGTGTAGAAAATAATGAAACAAAGAGATCGTCTAGAACCTGTCTGGAGAACAAAATCAATGAAGACAATGTCGTAATTAATAGTTCTTTAGAATCTTGTTCAGTGTCGTATGTTGCGGGTTATTTAAGTCACTACATATATAAAAAAGTACATTGTAATACGTGTAAGGAAATGCTAACAGTTAACGACTCAAGTGTTTTCAATGTGAACGAATCATTAATTCTATATAAAGATTACAGCAAATCTGATGGAATTAAATACTTACACAGACCATCACCCGAATTCTCAAAATTTGTGTTTTTTTATTGAAACTTTTTACTGAAGAATTTCATCTTTTTAAAACAGATTATGGTTTATTGGAAAAATTAAACTCCGTATAAAAAATGTCTCAACAGCAGTGTGAATTCATGGTTCAGAGAATGCGACACTCATAAACTGTTAATTATCGATCAGTTGGTTAAAATAAAACTATATCGAACCTTAAAGTGGGAGCGTTGATTGAATCAACAGTTTCACTTTCTGTTTATGTAAGGCGTATCTACACTACTCCTATATCATTGGCTGTAGTACTCTCAAAGTTCTAAATACGATTCCCAATGTTTTCGTTCATTTTTTCTTAATTTAAAGGCAAGAATTTTTTCTTTCTATTATTAAAAATGGTTTACAATAGAGATTCACAATTTTTATATTAAGAAATAAAAATATTAAAAATATAAATAAATTTAAAAATAGTTCTATTTAATATTTACAGCTGTAATGGTTATTAAAGGCAGATAAAAAGATTCTTTATAATGAATTTTTAGGAATTAGCCATTTTAACAAATTTCCATGCCAAATGGTCTAGTAATAACATTTTTCGAGTAAGAATTTCTTGAGTTTATATTTACTTTTTTTTACATGTAAGTTTAAATACAAATTTAATATGAATTGGAATATAAAAGGAAAAGGAGAATTATTCATCAGAATTTCCTTCTGCTTCATTATAAATGATTCTTCACTTTCTCTTTCTATATTAAAACAGGCAGAATTGTTTTTTCTAAAAAAAGGCTTAGTGGTTTTTCTTGGTATTGGTCTTATGTGAGTCAAAAATCGATCTGTTCAAAACATCAATATTGCATGAATAATTGGATGCCATGAATATTATTTTACATATATTTTTTCTGTGTCCATGGCATACTTCTTGGTGTCAATTTTGTGTGTAGGTGCCATTGTTTCTAGTATAACTTTTAAACGATAAATAAGCTGAACGTTTAGACCGGTAATTTCAGCAACGAGGTCAGGGCCTGTAAGAAATCTTGTACTAGTGTTCTCATCAGTAGTATTACCAAAGTCAACCTTTGGAACGTCTACAATTAAAGCCTAATATGTTCTTAAAATCTTCTTGAATAATGGCTTTTCTTTTTTTCACATACGTTTATTATCTTAATTTTTGAGTTGTCATTTATTAACTTCAGCTTCTCTTTTTCTAGTCAAATTATTCAAGTTTTTTTTATGTGGTTACTTAGAAATAACGTTTCATTGTAGATGTTATATTTGTTGCAGCATTGCATTCTTTGACATCTACCATTGTCAACACCATACTATGCTTTATTATTTTAATTTTCTCTCCCTCAATCCTGATTTTCTATAAATTGCTTATTTTGGAATTTATATATTCTATTTCTTGTCTTATTAACAAAGTTTGTGCGAATAGGCCTACAATAGCGAGGAGAAGATGGTGTTGAATTCTGCCACATAATTTTCTTTGTTGTCGATGTCAAAAACTAATTGCAAAGGTACCGAGGAGCTTTGAAAAATATTGCTACCAGAGTCTTCCTGGTTTTCAAACTTCATTTGTAGGTAATTTCCAATATATTGCGTTTATTCTGGCTTAGAGTTTCAATCGCTCATTCCAAATATTGTAGCAACCCAGCATCAGTGTGATCATTTTTAATAAAATATTATACAAACGATTTTCTGTTTTTTGTTGCTCTTTTCGGAAATGTATTAAAATCTTTCACAACTTTTGAAGCATCCATTTTGTCCGAGGCTCTGAGCTTCATTTGTATGGCAGATATAAGTTCCTCAGCTTTAACAGAATTCCGCAATTCTTTCGTCTTCCAGTTTCAGGTTTAAGATTAGCTGTGCCTTTGGCTACCTTAAAAATTTCTTCTACTTTTGTCCATTCTTTTAACAGCTGATTATTTCTCTTTAAATTGCGCTTTAAAATCAAAAATCGTTGTTGCATTATGTCGTATATAGCCGCCTCCGTAGCATAACTGAATTCAAAGGAAAAAAACTCATTAAAGTTGCAAAAAATTTATGAAAACAGTAGAAGAAAGTCCCCGATCATAATAGGGTAGGGTAAGTGTGCTAATTTCCGATATATTTAGTGATATTTAAAACTATAATTATATTCGTAACAGAAGCTACTACTACCGCTATTTATTGGAGGTTAGTGAAATTATAACGAACGAAAAGACGACTTTGTGATGAATCAAAATTTTTTTTATTTTGTCACAATCCAGTAAAATTACCGGGTGACACAACATCCAAATAACATAAATTTTTTAACAAAATAGCCTTCAAACTTACCTGGACGCATCCGTTTTCACTCGTATTTTAATAATTTTATTAAATTGAGCACTATGCCGGGCAGCGATAAAATGTGATTGAAGTTGGCTATGAACGTCACGCGGTATGCTCTAAACTTCGCTATCTCATATTAGTTTCCCTATATCATAATTGGAGACTTTCTTCTAGTGGAGAAAAACACCAAATAAAAATCAGATGTGCAAAAAGGTGCAGACGATTCTTTCTTTACTATGAAATAGAAACTTTACTCATAAAATGGCGTAAAGAAAACAGCTTGGAACCCTTTGGAAGAAGTTTCTATAATGGAATAATTAACAAACATTTTTTAAAACTGGAAATGATTCTATTGAAAGTATGTAGCTGTAACTTGCAATTAGAAGAGTTGAAGGGGGATGCGACATATCATTTTAACTTTAACTATTCATGTAGACAAAAATCTTTCGAATTGATCCACTTTTGAAACATCGAATTTTGACCACCTTTTTGGGCCAAATTCACCACTGTGCGAGGGTTTCCAAACAGAAAATTTATACACCCTTTTTTTTTACTTTTTCGGATGAAATAAAGTTAGTCCGTCATAATGAAACAAAAAAATGATCTGCCTGGTGGCCGTCCGTCTCTACGTAAACACGATATCAAGAAAACCAATGGTCCGATTTTTATTAAACTTGCGTATGATTCTTTTGAGGATCTTCAACAGTTAATTAATTATTGGTCTGTAACTGTTGATATCATTTGTATTTGTACCCGTCTTGATGAACATTTGAAAGATGTCACAGTTTACTGTTCATTAATCTTTGGGATGGATGTCTTATTTTGAGTAAGGTTAAAAATATACCAATATAGGTAAGTGGTCAGAATTTACTTTGATCTATTTGTTTTGAGAAATTTTTATATAACACAATGTCAAGAATATCTGGTTAGTGATCAGCACGATACGGATAATCTGTGTTCTCGTCCGAAATCACGATCTAGAATGTGTATTTCGTAGAATTCTGTTCAAGTTTAATATGTTCAGGGACGGTAGCGCGTGCGTGCTTTAAATTAAAATTTCCTACGATTAAAGTTGTATCGAAAGCTGCTTTAGATCGTCTTCAGTTAGTGTTTTATTTGGTTGTCTGTAAGAGCTGAAAATTGTCAGTTGGCTTTGATTACTGAGCTGAATTTTAATTCCAGTAACTTCTAGGTTGATGTTCAGTAGCTCAGACCGTTTAATTTGCTCAAGTTTTCTTTTGACAATGACTGTAACTCCCCCAGAGCAATCGTTACATTTTTGTTTCTGCGGTATATCTAGTATCCAGGTGAATCCATCGATTTCAGTTACGTGTCTAAAAATGCTATAAAATATGCTGGCTTAGAATTCCAATTTTGGAGTGTTAATTTGTTAATTAGTGTTGATACGTTATGGCCTACTGAGGAGTAGTGGTAGTAATTAGTTGATAATAAAGTCTTTTATCAGAGGAAGATAAGGAGCTATTAAGTCTAGGAGAGTTTTGAGAAATTTTTTCTGGTTGGGTATGTTCGGATAGAAGATTTGGTGAATCTTTAGAGCAGTATTCGTGTTTGGGGCGTTTTTGGCTTGTCGGCTCAGGTTTTGACATTCTGTACGATTGTAATTATAGTAGTAATCACGAGAGCTCGAGTATGATTCATCTAAGGAAGCAACAATAATTAACTTATAAGATTTACTTATCTCCTACACTTTTGAGAATTATGTAGTAGAAAAGAGACTGAAAATAAATATATATCTCCATACTTTCAATGCAAGGTATGTCGGTTTTAATACAAGAGTCATACTCAAGCTCTCGTGATTCCTACTATATCTGCACGTTTCACACATGACACTGGGATAAATTCGTTGTTTATTTTCTCGCTTCAACAGTTACCATTGAATGTTCTATTTGTTTCAGTTGAAGATACTTTTTATCACAGGTTAAAAGTCGAGTAACATTAATAATAGGCCTAATGCTTCGTATTTCTATTATCATTTCCGAGATCCCCATAGTACGAATCCTTATCTTGGACGTAGTATATATGTCGTTAATTACATAAAATAGTATGTTTATTAACTTGCACAAACTTACAATCTAAATAAATTTACTTTACTCTAAAAATAACTGTAATTAAATGAAAAAAAACTTGAACAAAAAGACTACAATTCACGGTTCTGTTGTTACAGATGTTTAGGTGGTGCAATTTTTTTACTAAAGTCTGTATACTATTGGCGCGGAGTAATAAATCATAATTGCTTGAAATAATTCTTTATTTTCTTGTGAAATCGGCACTTCTACGGTAAAGTAAAAACCAATAAATTCTAACCAAAATACGATCATTGTGCCGCTCTTGCAGCATATCCACCCATCTAGGGTCTGAGAACAATAGTTGAATCTGTGTAAACACGTTGCCATCAGCCCAGGTACTGACGAAACGAGAATCATAGCCGTAGATGTGGGTATTATACCAAGATACAAAAATAATGGTATATAATACGTAAGAAGTAAAATTTGTAATGTGATCTACTACACAAATAAAATAAATAACATATAAATAATATATGACATAAATATAAAATAAAATAGTAATGCAGATATCGTCAGTACATTTATTACCATTACAATTAATTTGCGGGGACCGATTTTTAGGCTTTTAGGATTGAAACAATAAAAGAAACCACATAATAATTCGTATCAAGGTAGATTTTACTATTATAATATATTTACCTACTAAAAATATGATTTTCCAAACGTATCAGGTACCTACGCCACTGCAATACGGGAGATTCGATCATTCTGCTGGTTTATTACTCCGCGCCAATAGTATACTGAGTATAATTTGTTAATTTGTCAATCGTAATTTTATCTCAACAGCAGGAGCAAATAATTTTACGTTACTATAAAAAACGAACAAAATATTATTGTATACAGGGTGTCCAGAAACTCTCCTGACAAACGAAGCCCGGAGATTCCTCAGATAATTTTAAGACAATTTAACCCAATTCACCTAGTCCGAAGATGGTTCCTAAGGGAGCTAGAGCTCTTTGAAGATGGCGCCTTGTAAATAGTTTTTTTTTAAATACCTCCAGAAAGCTTCTACTTAGAAAAGCAAAAACTGGTATGCTTATTTAGCCTTCAGAGATGAATCGATTCCATCAATTGCGAATTTCTAGTACCGGTCATAGGCGTCCGTTTTGGGTTGGTCAACGGTTATTTTAACGCATAACTTTTTTGTCTTTAACTTTAAGGCATTTGTGACAATAGGTTATTAAATTTTCAGGTATTCTAGTTCTAAAAGGTACTCTTACTTTAAGTCATTAGGATACACAGTTTTCTAGAAAAATGGATTTGAAATTTTTTTGTTTTTTTATCATTAAAGTTAAATTTAAATTTTTTGCACTAGTTGGCTCTGAACTGCCAACAAATGTAAAACCTACGTTTTTCATTGTCAAATTGTTGTCAGTTCGCGAAGTTTATCTTTTAATTTTTTACTTTACCAGGCGCCATCATCAAAGACCTCTAGCTCCCTTAGGAAGCATTTTCGGACTAGGTGAATTGGGTTAAATTGTCTTAAAATTATCTGAGGAATCTCTGGTCTTCGTTTGTCAGGAGAGTTTCTGGACACCCTGTATTTAGGTCTAAGCAATGATTATTTGCCTTAATGTTTACAAACAATCTTAATAGTATATTATGCAACAAGTTTTATAAACAACATTTTAGTCACGAGATTTATTTAGGGATAGCGGAACGAGTGTCTAAAAAACTAAAATTTGAAAATTACTGTACTTTTCAGCTTAACAAACACGATAACAACAAAAATACCAGAGTACCTATAGATTAACATTGACATTAGAAACATTGATTAAATCTAACCCCACATAACTGACAAGTGACATAATTAATTTGAAGTCAAGTTGTTGCCAATTTCGTAACGTGACTAAAAAACACAAAGCCACATCATTGGTCAGTGTGTATTTAAAGGTCGCTTAGCATTGAGCCAACGTATACGATAGTTTGTATTTTAAAGGTGAGAGTAGAAAAAATATACTAAGTGACATAGAAAGAAGAACACCTAGTAATAATGAATTTATTTGAACAATTTTTGGTATACTAGTGTATACGATCACAATTTGATAAAAATTAAACTGTTAACTTCTTCAAAAAACTTAATAATGTGTTGCTCCACCACGATGTCTTGTGCACTCATTAACACGTCTGGGCATACTTCTAATGACGTAATCGATTTCTTCTTGAGGTATCTCATCCCATGCTATCTGTAACTGATGCTGCAAAGCCGCCAGAGTTTGTGCAGGGTGAGGTAAATTGAGTAATCTTCTTCCCATAATATCCCAGACGTGCTCGATGGGCGAAAGATCGGGAGATCTTGGTGGCCAAGGCAACAAAGCAATTTGATTGGCCTCAAAATGAGCCAAAGAAACCCTAGCAACATGAGGTCGTGCGTTGTCTTGTTGGAATGTGCTGTTGGGGATGGTCTGAACATAAGGTACAATATGGGGTTCTACGACCTCCTGGATGTAGCGCGCAGCGGTCATGTTACCTCTAATGAAGACCAAAGGTGACCTACTTCCTATAGCAATAGCTCCCCATACCATAACATCCATCCATCGCATCCTAATCGGTTTTCCACGTTCTTCAAACCACTGGTCCGCAATCGCCCGTGTAGAAGAGAAGCGGTCCCGTAAAGCCAATAGTCTGAGACGGCGATCTTCGCGTTCTGTGGTTCTTCGACGACGTCCTGTACCTCTCGCTCTTCGTGTACGGCCCTTTTGGTTCCATGCCCGAACACAGACTGCCACAGTGTTTAAACTCCGTTGCGTTCTAGCGGCTATAGCTCTCATAGACAAACCAGCCTCACGCAATCCCACAATTCTACCCCTATCAAACTCGCTTAATTGCCAAAAATTATGCCGTCTTCGCACTGGAGGCATTGTGATTGAATTAAAGAAGCTCTTTACAATGCAATTTAAATCGCTTAAATGACAACTGTACTTACAAATGCTTAAATTCATTGTTTTAGGGCTACTTAATCGTAAGTGTTTTTGAATGAGGTTAACAAAACAACCGCTAGGGCAATATGGCTGAAAAACTGATCGTTTTTTATCTTAATATAAACAAATATATTCCCAAAAAAAAATTTTCAAAATATTCATTATTACTGCGTGTTCTTCTTTCTATGTCACTTAGTATAACTAAAAAATGTATTAATTTAATAAAAATAAAATATTGTTAAATATTTGTATTGTTAATGTTCTTATTAGTTTCCTACATTATTCTAGAGTTTTTCATTTTTATTTGCAATACAATATGTTTAAATGGGAGTTATTTACCTAGTATAGGTTTTCTCCTAATTGAGAATTATTATTACAATGTTGAAATATTAAACAAACCGTAATAATTTATTATAAATATTAAATAATTTTATAGATTCTTACTAAAAACATAAACAAAGTTTAAATACACGTAACATTATTATAATTACCGATATAAAAACTATAGCATTGTTTGCATAAGCACTCCTTCATGTCTATAAATGAAAGTTTAAAACGGACTTTATAATAAAGTGGTAAATAACTTCAACTTTATACTGTTTACATTAAAACTATAAAATATTATTACGTCTTAGAAGTATAACTTTATTACAAAGTTATTTTCTAGACTTGGATACGTTCTATATAACCACTTCCACATGTTGTAATAGAGTCTTAATTACTACGCTCCGTGACCAAGAGGTATAATTTATTTTATGCAGTTATACCTTGATTTTTATTTACCTTTTGTTTTATTATAGAAATATGGTATACAAATTTAAATTAAATCGTATCGCTGATAATAAGTGCCTTGTTTGTAAGACGTTAAAACAAATTTTATGGCACGATTATTAAAAACTTAATTTTTAAAAGACCATTATATAGAACTTACTTATTCTTTATGATAGATACAAAATGAACACTAATTTGAATCTAAGTTCCTTAGTAAGACAAGGTAAACAATAGCAATTTGCCAATTTATTTGATTGATTTAAGGAAAGGAAGATGCTTTAATGATCATTACAATTGTTATGCAAAGACATTTAAAAACTAATAAAACTTACTTGTAAACCAAATTATTTGTATAATCTCTTTTGAAAACCCAACGCCAATTTTAAATCTTCTAGGTGTTGCGTTTTCAATATTACACAGTACGAGGTGCATTCAAGATGTAAGGTCTCCGATTTTTTTTCTAACTAACTACTCACCCGAAAACTATGAAACTGGTGTTACTTGTCGACGTAATCTCCCTGCAGACGTACGCATTTTTCACAACGTCGACGCCACGATTCCATATCCCGGAGAAGGCTTCTTTAGGAATCTGTTTTAACCACTGGAAAATCGCTGAAGCAATAGCAGCACTCCTGTGAATGTGAGGCCACGAACAGTGTCTTTCATTGTTGGAAACAGCTAAAGTCACAAGGAGCCAAGTCAGGTGAGTAGGGAGCATGAGAAATTACCACTGATATGGTATTGGGGGGATGCGACATACACGTTTTAAAAAGCGGGATCACCTCCGCCATATTGTTCGTGTGTACTGTCAGTATTGACGTACTAACAACTGTGGTGTTAATTTTGTGTTTTGTGTGTGCTTAGTGGATATTTTTTGCTTGGAAAAGTTGTAAGATACTGTAATAATAATGGCTTCATGTGCATTACGTATTTGTGTGAGCAGATCCCGTGTAGATAATAAGCAGTCAACTGGTTTCACAGGTTAGTTATGTCTAACGATATGATACAGGGACGCACACCCATTATCAAACTTATATAGACATATTTATTTCATCATGTTCAGTATGACTGAAAATGCTTTCATAGTTATTTTTATGTTAGAAACCAAGTACGTATTTGATGCGTCCGAATATTTTCATTAATATTATTTTCCAATTTCATACCTGAAAAAGAATTTATAGAAATCGGCAAATACCGAATGCGGACCTGTGTAGTTGTCCGCCACTTTTCTGTACGAAATTCATATGTAACGTCCTCTCCATCTATAACATCTCACTGGAAATCACTTCAAAGTTGTTTTCACGAAGAAACTGTTGCGTAACGTTAATATCTAAAACAGTTCTCATTCTCGACGCTGCTGGTACAATTCTATCTGTCGTACAGTGCTCTGCCATCTCATCATTTTAAAACAATACACATGTTTCTATTCCTTTCCAGTCTGAAGAAAACAAGCCGGAGGCCTTAGAACTGAATACACCTCGTATATTTAAACCATTAAAATAAAAAAAAAATGGTAGTCAGAATCGAACCTGGTGTTTGTTAAGTGAAGCACGACACGTTAATCAACCCGACCACAATGTGTTTACACCAAGAATAATAACTTATGGTAATAACAAGTATTTTCTATTGTACATGTTGTTAAATTATACCCAACATGCCAATCTTAAGTTTTTGTAGGACACATTGTATGCAAAAGAAGTATTTTGTTTCTAATTAATAGCATAGCATACGTAAAAATTCAGTTCTTATCAGACGCTTGGTTGTACACCAACGAATTTAATTATAATCACTTGTGATTAGATTATATGTGTCCTAATTGCTATTACTTTTACATCTTGTATTATTTTATCCATATGTTGATTTGTGAAATTACATCCGATTCAACATGATGTGTTAACAACACTGTTTTTTTTTTTGTTTTTACACTTATATTTAGGATTTTTTTGGTTTTTTAGTATATATTCTTTGTCTGTCAATGCAACTTGTCTACTTCAATATTTTAGATACATTTAACAAGTATGTTTGTGTTTTTGACAGTTCATGGAATTTATATTTGTTGAAAATGTTCAATTGTTCAAATGTTCGTTACCTTTATTTTCTTTAATGTTATCTATTTTCTGTAAAGCCACATGAAAACACAAATCGTATTCACTTACCATAGAGTATGCTAGACAACTCCAAATGTGCGGCAGGATCTTAGTTTGCATAAATGACATATTTAGTTCATTTTGTATTCAATGTTTTCATTTAAATTGCTCTTGAACTTTTAAAAAAATTGAACTTTTGAAAATTGGAAACTTTTTTATTTCTTGTTTTTGGCGAGATGGTTCTTCTTTCTATCCTAAAAACCTAAGAATGCTGAAAATTTCAATGCAATTTTACCCTAAATTGTTTCAATCGCTTTGTAGAATAGGTCGAACAAACGAACAGACAAATACATATGTAGATAGAAATAAAAATGTCCCAGAATATTCTCTGAAAAGAGCCTGTCAATGGAAGTCCCGCCAAAATCTATTCATGATTTTCATAGATCAGCCCGGACAAATAAACGAACATGTAACAGATCGATAGACTTTAATAAATGTTTCTGATATTACCCTCTAGGTGCCAACGGAAATATTTTCATTTTATTTGTTCTGGTACTTTTAAACAAATTAGTAGTATCAAAATTACTACGTCACTATACAGATCGATAGTTGTTGCCATTGCAGCTTATTATTTAGTAAATTAAAATCAAAGACGTGCATCGTCTTGGCAACTGCGTATGCATAAAACGACAGTCGCTCAGCGTATCATGTGAATAGCACATATCACCATCATGTCGGTACGCCTGACGAGTACAAAAGCCCGCGAGTGAGATTTCGCTGCAACACGCTCGCATCTGAAATATCACGTTTAACTCAATGCTATTCAAGAGAACGTCCTACGCCTCATCTGAAACGGCATATATTGCAGTGATTGTGCAAGGTAATAATTGTATTGTATAGATGTAAAAAGATAAATAGTGTCTAGTACTAAGATATTAGAGGTTTGTTGTATGTTAAGAAGATATATCGATTGGTGTGCGTACGTGATAAAGTTGTTGTAAGTCAGCGAAGTAGTACTAAAATAAAATTAAATAAAGTTGTTGGTGAAGAAAACATAAACAATTAAAAACCAAAACGAAAAAATGGAAGAATAACTGATAGTAAGGAAAAGTTGATAAAGTAGCCCAGGTTCAAGAGGTCACTGCCGAGAAACCGTTGAAGGTACACATCGAACATAAATGGACAGGGTTAGTTTTAGCGCAACGCATTATTATTCGTTTTTTGGTAAAAGATAATATAAAATCCACGGAAATGTATCGAAAATTACTGGAGCAATTCCGAGATGAGTGACTCTCTAAGACCCAAGTGTATGGTGTTCCGCTTTCCAAAAAAGCCGAGAAGTGGTGGCGAACTTGTCACATGCGCCGCGCCCTAGGACTAGTAAAAAACCGCGAAATTTTTATGAAAAAGGCATCAGAAAGCTTCCGGAGAGCAAAAATGCGTACAGTGTGAGGGAGACTACCTAGAAAAACTGTAAAAAAAATTGTAGCATTGTTATTGAATAATCAAATTTTTTATTACGAAATTCCGGCTTATATTTGAACCACCCTTGTATTTCTAAAAATTAATCTAAATTTTTACATTTTCTGAGTTAAAAAAGGAACATAATTTTCCATATTAGTTTCGTATCAGTTAATTGAATAATTGAAAAAAAAACAAATTAGGTTTTGTCGTGATGAATATTAAAATTAAATGTACAATTTTCACAGTTTTGAATAGTAAATCCTGATTTCATGACTCCCCCCATCCCCTTGGTAAGCCCTTTAGATTTTTAAGTTTTAAAACTCGGCATTTTTTTATGTATATTGTCAAAAGTGTTTGTCTAATTGACTGCTTCAACAGGTCTTAAAGAAACATATATTTAATTTATCATTTTAGTAAGGTCGTCACTTCTGCACGCCCCAGCTACGCCTATGATTCTTTCTTCTTCTTCTTCTTTAAGTCGCATATCCGTTACCGGAGTTTCCACCCCTCGCCTTGTGTTGTTTCTAACAGTAGACACATATACATGGGACCTACAGTTTAACGCCGATTCTAACGGCTTAAAGTTGAGAGGTTTTCTAGGCAATTAGAGTTATACTCTCGCTGATTTTCCATTGCCTTGAAAGAGAGTACGACCGAAAAATTCGATGTTTGCACCGGGAATCGAACCCGAGGTGCCTGGTTAGCAGCTAACGCCTTAACTGCAGAGCTACGAGCATGATTAAAGCAATAGAGCTAATACGTTTGTGCTACTGAAAAATATATACTTTAATAGCAATCAACTCTTCATTTCTAGCATCTTTAAGGAATGTAATCACTTGTGCCATATTCAATACAGACGATTTTTTATGTTTTAAGCCTACATTTTTTTTTCTTTAGAAACGACACCAATATTAATATAACGAAAATTATTGGAAGTCTATAACGATTTTGTTAAGTACTTCAAGTTTCAAATACAGTACAGGTTTTTGAAGGCTTGTATTTTATAAAGATAGCTTGTTATAATGTGCAGAACAAACTGATCTCATTATGTCTGTGAACTCTTCAACATTGCGAAAAAAGCTAACCGCATTTATCACGCAATATATCAAAACCGTAGTCAGTGATGATTGCCTTTTTTGAGGCTTATTAGGTAGTGTTGAGTAGTTTGAACGCAAATCACTGGGAATAGTTTAGAATTTCAGTGCATCGTGCGGCTGCTTCTTAAGCAAGTGAAAGCGGCGTCGCCACCTCAGTTTCCAGTACATGACAGCTGTCCATGGGGTGACGACACCTCTTTCACATTTACTCGTATGTTTCTTTGCACAAACAGAAAAACACCAAAAACTGCACCAAAAAACTTTACTCGGACACGTGTTTCAATAGCTAAGCTATCATCATCAGCGAACCGATATTAAAATTAAAAACAATAGGGAGCTTATATAATAGCAAAATGGGTAAGAAATATGTCAAATTACCAAATTATCCCACATACACAAAAGGTCTTCAAAAATATTTTCAAAATTTGATTATAAAACAGTAACCTCTAGTAGTAACAACTTGCAAAATCTTTTAGGCAATCCGAAAGACCTAATAGAAATGTGTGATAAATCGGGAATATATAAAATTAATTGTAAAGACTGTAACCAAGTATATATAGGGCAAACCAAGAGACCTATTAAAACTCGTTTTAAAGATCACTTAGCTCATGTCAAATATCATAGCACAGATAGGTTGTTGCCATGCATATGCTTGAAAATGGCCATAGAGTTGGCGACATTGAATTAATTAAGAGGGTAGATAAAAAAACGTACTTGATTCTTGTGAAAGTTTGGAAATTTTTAAAAACAGAAATTTGCTTATGAATTATGATGATAACGGTGCATTAAAATTTTCGGAATTATTCAAGCTTATCTAAGAATCAATTAAGTGTAACGATTCGTGACACGCAGATAGTATATATAAGCTCCCTATTGTTTTTAATTTTAGTATCGGTTCGCTGATGATGATAGCTTAGCTATTGAAACACGTGTAGAGTAAAGTTTTTTGGTGCAGTTTTTGGTGTTTTTCTGTTTTTTTAAATAGACGCTGCAGTTTAGTGTTTGTTCTTTGCACAATTTATCGAATTGCAGTTTTGACATGTTGTCTTTATAAGCAATAATAAAGCTATTTAGTTACAAACTTATAACAGGAACTGGAATAATTATATTATGTTTCTTGTTATTTATCCACATGCAATCATTTTTAATACATTATGAGACTATAACTTAAGATAATTTATTTATGTGTAAAAGATATTTTTGTCAAGGTTTGAAATAGTAATAATTAGTTTCTAACAAACATATTCCATGAATGAATGAAGACAATTAGACAAATTGGTTACTTAGAACATAAATTGTATTAAATGTTACGTCGCAAAAATATCAAAATAAATAATTACAGAATTTCATTTTTGCTTAATTGCTTAGGTGCCTGGTGTTTGTTTTCATCCAGACAGTTTTCCCTATATCTTAGAAATAAACTTTTAGAGCATTCTGTAAAAATCATCAACGGCAAGTCTTAACTTATAGATTTAGGGTTGATTTAGAAAAGAACAGGAAGGAAAAGGGTGGTAGTGGGGTTCTTCCGACATTCGTCTGTGTGGCGTTCTTGTTGACTGACGTTCTATTTGTCCTTTCAGTCTGCAAGCTGATTAATTTCTGTTGATACTCTCAAATTCTTATCATCATGACATCGGTTGCAGCTAAAGTAATTTACTAATGCTTCTGAGAAATGTATATCCACGCTTGCCATTATTATAAGGCTAGAAATACCCTGCGTGACTAAACTTGGAAAAATGCAATCTGTTATTTACCTAATCACGTGAACTGTATATAATAATTGCAATTCTATCTGTCCAAACGTCTGCACGCATATTGCACTGAAATCATGAAAATGTGCCGACGCTGACCTCGTCTATTTTCAAATGGAAATCTATAAATACGTAATTACTTTACGTATTCATTGAAAGGTAAATTTATTGCACGCATACAAACAACGTGTGATTTACTATTGTAAACAATTGAAATTATAATTATATGCACATAATTTACTAACGTTCGTTTATTTTTGGTGTTCAGCGCAGCACCAAAATGAAAATGTCAAAATTAAAATTTAATTAAGCTTCGCATTTCTCTTACAAACCAAAATTGTTTTATTTGTAAATTTATTATTGGAAAAACTAAATTAAAACGAAAAGAGCAAATGCCTGTCGCCTCCTGACAATTTCAAATATTCACGTCATGACAATTTTAATATCTAGAATTTTTTTACAGACCAAATACATTTTTTTGTGCAAACTGTTTTGTTGTTTATTTTTAAGTTGTACGAATAAAAGTGACATACCTAAATCCAAAATTTATTACAATAAATGAATTGTTGCACACTTTAAGTATATATTTTTTTTAAATGGAATTTTTTTATTAGTACTTTAATGATGAATTCATGATGATAATGTTTTTATCTTTCAACACTGGAAATATAGCAAACTTCTGAGTTTTAACAGTGTTTGAATAGTCTAGCAGCACACAATACCGAAGAAATAATATGAAAACAAAAACAATGTACCATCAATGAATGAATGAGACTTTATTCTACATATTTTACGGTCGACATATTGAATTTTTGAAATTGCAATTCTCTTTCTAAAAATAATATAACTTTAATACAAAATGTGGTAAAAAATACCAGTTTCATTTTTCTAAATTAGATTGTACAGTACTAATGATATGACCTTTTAGATTTTTAAATTAAATAAAAAACAATAGTGCATTGTAAACGTCAACCATATCATTATTTATGTATAAATTGTCAAAACTGATACTAGTTTCAAATGAGCAAGAATAATGGTACATTTAACGAAAAAACAACGAATCCACATTAAATAATAATAATATGTATATTTTTCAACAGGTTATACACCCAATTACAGAAAACAAATGATTATAAATCAAAAAATACGAATACATAGATTTAAAAAAAATTAAAATATTCAAATTACAAAAATTAAATAAAGAAAATTATTTCGCCAACTAAAGAAAATCACAAAAAACATAAAAGATGGAACGTAAATTGCTACTTATTTATAAACTATAAACTAATCGAAATTAATTATAAACTGACTAAAAAAATAAAAATAAAAAGTATTGAAGTACTATATATTATTAAAATAAAAGTTCTACAAAAGACAGAATAAAAAGAAGGAAATGTTCTTGAGTATAATCGAGGTACAAGAAAGTTGATTTTGTTTGTTTAGTTGTTAGTTGTTTAATTTGTTTAAGAGATAGGGACATTCTATTTTGTAATTTACTAGTTGGTAAAGGAATTTGACAAAACATAAATTTCTTTTGTTTCTAACGAAGTGAACTTAAACTTTTGTAGTAAGGTGTTATGCTCATACCCTTGACTAACTCCGTCCAATTTAAAACACACAAATTTTAAAAATGGCGTCAAACTTTTTTCAGCATCTGCACATGTTTTTTTGAAGAAAGGTGACTAAATTATTGACCCATATTGACCATATAAATGAAGCATACAATAACAATAACAGTCTAGAATCAAACTCTTGTTTGCAATTACGATAAATAAAACCAAACATCTTATATGCGTTTGGAATTGAGTATTGGATATGTTCAACAAAGTTTAATGATCTATCAAATATAACACCAAGATCTTTAACTGAGTTTAAACGAGGCAGGGTAGTTGAGTTAACGGTATAGTTAAGTGTGATTGGATTCACTTTTCTAGAAAAAGTGACAATTTTGCATTTATCAATATTGACAATAACACAGTTTTTGGTACACCACTTAACTATTTCATTCAAATTATGTTGTAATAGCAAACAATCATTCACAGAATTAATTTTAGTGTAAAATTTAATATCATCTGCATATAGTAATATTTGACATTGCGCTAGGGAAGTTATATCATTGATATACAAAAGAAACAACAACGGGCCTAAATTAGAGCCCTGAGGTACCCCAAAAGTTGAATAATATATATCAGACACAAAATCATCATAACAGACAAATTGTTCTCTATTTACTAAGTATGACTTAAATAAATTTAATTAAGAGGCCGTTAGAAAAAAAATTTACTTGTTCGAGTTTTTGTAATAACAAATAATGATTGATTTTATCAAACGTCTTAGTGAAGTCAGTGTATATCGAACCTACTTGGCCCTGTTTGTCAATAACTTCCGCTACAAATTGATGAAAGCATGCTAAATTTGTAATTGTAGAGCGATTTTGCATGAACCCATGTTGATGCTGAGATATTATGTATTGAACCTTATAGTACATATATTTAACTAATACGGATTCAAAAACTTTTGAAAAGTTGCATAGAAGTGAAATTTTTTATATTTTCTCTGTCGCCATTCTTGTGAATTAGTACTATTACTGTTTTTTTTCATGTGTTAAGGAAGGTAGAATTTAATAAAATTAGAGAAAACAACTTATGTAATGGTTTAAGAAAAATAGAAAAAATAATTGGAATATCATCACTTCCAGATGTGACACTATTTTTTGAGCATTTTAAGGCTTAAAGAATATCCTCCTCTGAGAAATTATCAATTACAACGTTACCATAAACGGTGTTTGCAATTTCAGGTATTTGAGAAATGTTATTGCTATTAAATTCTACGAATACACAAGAAAAAAACTCCCTAAATGCATTAACAATATCAATGGGTGACGAAAAAGTGTTACTGTTGTAAAACATGACACCTGGAATTCGTGTAGTTCCTAGTTTGATTTTCACAAAAGACCATAATTTTTTAGGGTTACTAGTGATTTATTTTGTATGGAGCGTAAATGATCATTGTAACCTGCACGAATAAGCCACTTAGACAATTTTTTGTAAAATTTAAATTTATTCATATACGAGGATATATTGAAAAATTCTTAGCCTACTATAGAACCAAACAAATTTTCAAATATCAAAATATTTTACTACTCAACATATTCTCCTCTTAATTGGATACATTTATTACAGCGAACCTGCAACGTCTCTAGACCTTTAAAAAAAATTTTTCTTCTTGCTCTGCAAACCAGACCTCCACAGCTTCTATTACCTCCTTGTTGGAAGAAAATGTACGACCTTTTAAACTTTTTTTCAGTTGAGGAAAGAGGTGATAGTCGGACGGAGCCAAATCGGGTGAATAAGGGGGTGTTCTAGTAATTCAAACCCTAAATCACGAATTTTTGCATGGCAACATGAGATTTGTGTGCAGGGGCGTTGTCCTGCAAAAACAAAACACCTTTGGATAGCTTTCCGCGTCTTTTCTCTTTAATATTTTCCCGTAGAGTGGTCAGTAATGTCGAATAGTAATCTTCAGTTATTGTTCTACCCTTATCCAAAAATCAATCATGATTACTCCATGGCAATCCCAAAAACTGAAGCAAGAACTTTTCCAGCAGATTTTGGACACGAAACTTCTTAGGTCTTGGAGAACCAGAGTGTCGCCATTCCATCGATTGTTGCTTTGTTTCTGGATCGTAGAAATGTACCCAAGTCTCATCCATAGTAACAATTCGGTTTAAGAAGTCTACATCGTTTTCAAATCGAGCACAGATCGAACGCGATGCTTCTACCCTTGCACGCTTTTGGTCAACATTCAAACATTTGGGGATCCATTTTGCAGCAATTTTTCTCATGTCCAAATTGACGTGAACCATATGATGAACGCGTTCGTATGAAATATTCAGTGCTTCAGATATCCCTTTTAGCCCAATTCGACGGTCTGATAAAATCATGTCATGAACTGCATCGATATTTTCGGGGACTGACACAGAAACTGGCCTTCCCGATCGGTCATCATCTTCAATGGAAAATTTACCTCTTTTGAAGCTTGCATTCCAATTTTGACGGTCGCATACGAAGGACATTGATCACCAAGGGTATTAAGCATATCTTCGTAAATCTGCTTACCTCTTAACCCTTTTAAATACAGGTACTTGATGATGGCTCGATACTCCAATTTTTCGATTTTCACAATTTCGGTGGACATCTTTTTTCATTTAATTTATTGCGTGACTCTGGTTTACTTTTTTGACGTCAAACTTTACACTGACACTTCTAATAAGTTATTGTTCGTTGCTATGGTAACGCAATATTTTGTTTATGCAAGGAACTTGTCTAGGCTAACTAGATATCAATACATCCTCGTAAAATGCACCTTTCTCTGAGAAAATTTTTAGAAAATACTGTTTTAAACAGTTTATTATTTCTGTTGTGAAGCATACCGGATAGCTCTTTTTGTTTCGATTATGAGTCTTGTAGTTCGGTACATATAAGTTTAAAATGCTATATAATTTCGTGTAAAACGCAGTGCGAACTTCATCAACATTACATAAATTGTTTAAAAAGTTCCAGTCACAATTCAAGAGTGCATCATATAAAAATGAAAAGTTCTTCTTAATGTTTAGTTTGGATATGGTGATCTCAAACGTACCCATGACGAAGCAACTCATCTTTTTAACGATTTTAGTCCTAAAGGCACTCCTATAAGTAGATCTACGAACTGGTAGTGTAAAGGATACTCCAAAGTCTGGTAGACCGAAAAGTGCAACTAATCAAGATAAAAGGTTTTCAATGCCTACTATTGTTGCTTGTTTTATTTCAAAAACCTACAAACTCATATCATTAGTGCAGTACTATTTAATTTATATTTGAACGTTGTGTCATAAATAACATTAACAACAATTTTGGTACACTTGTATCACAGCAATAAATATTCTATTTTACTCTTTATTTTGTGTGAGGATTTTTTTGCATTTACTTTTAAATAATTTTACCGTGCTTGCGTTTTTAACATCTTCGGGTAATTTATTGTACCGAGTGGCCAACTAAGAATGGACGCCGGCTATATCTCGGGAATTATAAATCTGACAATATTGAAAAAAATATTTAATAAGTAAATCGACTACGTGAAATCGCGGGAAACTATTTTCAAGTTTGTAAGATGGCCGCTAGGGGGCCAAACTGTTATGACCGATCATATAATTGGCTCTTTCTCCAAAAATATGCAAATATAAATATATTTTAAATATTGCCGTAGTAAAGACTGCAAAATTTCTGATTTTTTTTGTTTAGGGTATTTTACTCTGTCTTAGAAAATGTAGTGGTGGGGGAACGTCAAACATGTTTTTATTTAAATGCAAATAACTCCGGTATAAGTTAACGGAATTGAAGAAACTAGGTGTCGTTTAAAAGAGCTTTTCTTACTTAATAATATGCAGTATAAAGATAGTCCGAATAAATTTTGACGTGATAGCTAGAGGGCGCTGTTTAACATTACAACAATTATTGCGCATTATCATGAGATTTTTAAATAGCACCCTATGTATCTTTTTACACAGTTAAATAGAGAACAAAATTGCTAAATAGTCGGTGCAAACCGCAACTTCCTATTCTTTTAGAAACCGAAGATATCAATAACACAAATGTTAGACCGCTGACTGTTTACATATTTTACGCGTAAAACAAATTTAAATTAGTTGAAACAATTTAATTAATGCCGTCCTAAATGTTCAAACTGCCGTCCATCGTTTTCGATGCACTTAAGCATCCTTTATTAGTTTTACTTAAATTTAATTTTAATTTATGAACATTTAACCACTCTGTAAATTTATGTAAGTTGTTGTTAATATTATTCTTACATTCATCATAATTTTCCCCTGCTATTAATAATAAGGTATCGTCAGCGAATAAATTTAGATCAATTAAGGGGTCAAAATATTTGTGTACATCATTAATATAAATAATAAACAATAAGGGACCCAACATGCTTCCTTGTGAAACGCCCACTGTACAAGATAATTCTCTAGAAAGCTTATTACCAATTCTCACTACCTGTCTTCTATTCATTAAGTAATTTTCAAACCAACAATATACCTTTCCTTTAATACCATACAGTTTTATTTTTTGCAATTGTAGTTTTAGGTCTACAGTTTCAAACGCACGTTTTAGATCAACAAATATATTAATTATAATTTTATTATCTTTTATATCTTTTTTCCATTGATATCTTCGTTACATCTATTTTTTATATCAAAATACTGATAATGGAAGACGGTCATTCCATACATTAGTATCTCTGTATGGAATAGATTCAGTAATTGCATTCAAACTATATAAAATATTTATTTAAAAAAATAAAACACATTTTGTATTAAAGTGACACATTGCTATTATCTTTGGGAAGAGTAAACAAAATAACTTTTTTGTGATACGTCAGTCGACCCAGGTTGCCATTTTAAAAATTCAAAGTGGCGGCCGTACCCTAAACGCTGATTTCAAAACATTTGATATTTGCTCTAATGCATAATAATGTCTCATTCATCGTCCTAGAATTTCACAACTTTCCCTTTATCCGTTTCAAAGATAATCCTTTGGTGCGAAACTTTCCAGCAACCCCGTATAAAAAAAAATTTTTTTTTGTACTCGCCGCTTAGGAGATGACGTTTGATATAAGCGTGCAGCCAGTCACGAAGCTATTCTTTTTCCTTCAGTTAGAGAAAAATTACACAAAACACTGGCATTTATAACATCGTAATTTCAAATATGTATAATTTTTAGTTGTTAAAAACTATTTTCCCCATAATTTCTGTTAATGAAAACCTGAAGTAAATTTAAAAACCTACACAAAGTTATTAAAAATTTATAGTGTCACCTATGCATTATCTTAATGACTACAACTGAAAATAAAACTCTACACATCATGGAAACTATATCAAAATTTGACATGTAAAATGGTCGTTAATATTTTTAAAGGAATATTTGCTCGATACAAAAAATATTGCACAAACCTTTTGCGGAAAGATTATTCTAGATTCGCGTTATTAAAAATGTGCTTATATAGGAAAAAGTTCTTTCCGAACTTGATTCGCAAATAACTATTACACACCTGCATCAGACAATATTTTGCCTACGTCAGAACAAACATTTGCAACTTGGAACTGGTATTACAACAGACGAACCAGGTAGTTTCACTTTTTTTTCTGTATGTTCGTGTTGTTTAGTTGCTTCGCATCGTCATCAACAAAAATCGTTTAATAATGAAAATCCGATTTAATTTACATTGTACTTTTACACAATATTTTATATTTTACGCACGATTATTTATTAATTAATGTGGTATGTTAGGCGTTGATAAAACGTATTTTTCATTTTGTTTGAATATTTTATTCTTCGCGCTATTAAAATTAAATTGTTTGTTTTTCTAAATAGGATACTAACAATCTCCTCATTACCCAAAATAAAATTAAAATAATCAAACAAAAATATTCGAAGCACTTGCGTTTGACTCAAAGTCTAGGAGGAAAGAAAAACATATATAAAGATAGATCAGTTGTACACCACCTCCCACTGGTGTACTCGATAAGGAAAAAGAAACTTAAATCTTAGCTTTAATATAATATATTATTTAAATTTAAATGAAATTAAATAAGGTTTTCCCACCTTTCAAGATGTATGCACCCAGTCGAGTGACAATGATTTAGCATGCGATTAGCTTATTTATGAAGTTTGCGAATAAAACCTACATAATTTCTATACCCAAACTCACTCAACACTGAGTGTTCTACTGTTTTAGATATTCTTAATAGGTTATCAAGATATAGCTTGTCACATTTATAATGGAACTACAATTGCTACTGCTGCTGATGAAGATAAGGTAAAACTGGCAGTTGAACTAGGAGAAGCGGATAATGAAGGATTAAGCAACTATGTCGACATAGTTGCTTAATGCGAATGCATTTACGTACATGATTGTTAACACGAGTCGACACTAGGTGACGCAAAACTTATTGTTGAATATGATGTGCTCTTCAGTAGGGAATATAGTTGACAGCACCCATTTGTACAATAATGAACTTACTCTCGAGTTCTCTCACTACTGAACAGTCCCAAAAGGACGAAACAGCTGTCGAGTGATTCTCGGTGTTTGTTTGCTATTGTACAACCTCTTGCGAACTTACAGCTGGCGATTCAAGATTTTTATTTCTGCTAACACTTAGTTGGCTATAATCATCGAAAAATCGACTTATGTAACTGCTTTTACATATCTGTCGACACAGTTGCTTAATGCGAATGCATTTACGTACGTGATCGTTAACACGAGTCGACACAAGGTATCGCAGAACTTATTATTCGAATAACGAAGAATGTCCAATCATTGCAGTAGTAGCAGACGAAGCTTGGATCAAACTTTCGTACTGCACCAATGTTAACACCTTCTCGGTGTTATAAAATATCGTAATGAATAATGACCTGAACGAATAATGCAGTTTTGGGGGTCACGTATGAATAGTATAAACTAAGAAAGCTTAGTTTATACTATTCATGTTCATGTAAGCTTAGTTTATACTATTCATACGTGTCAATATTTACACGAGATGTCGCAAGACACACATTTTACTTGTGTTCATTGCTCTACGAGAGCTTCAAAAACCAACCGCCGTCTTGTACAGTCGTATACCGCACTTAAGTATACACCTCTGATGAGCTCACAATAAGAGCGAAATGCTGCATCAGGTGTTCTTTTGTTGCGTGTGTACTTCTGTACAAGTTATCTTGGCTTTATCGGCAACGTGTGTTACAAGCATTAAAGCTATCGCTTAGATAGCGCTTTGCACTTTAACACACACGTGCCGTTACAGTTAACTGTTGGCAGCATTTTTCTTAGTTCTTATTTACCTTCTATAATGTTTACACACTTAATTAATATTATGACATATGAATACTAAGGTGGGTAAGGGTTGGCATGTTTAAATTTTAGTGGTTTTCCTAAACCTTGATGCTTTGCCAAGACGAACCAATCCACAATTGCACACGGTTTCGTCACCACACTATACAGGTTTATACTGATCTTCTGGGGCACCATACATAACACTTACATCACAATACAATATTTAAAATGTACGAAATTTGTAGTTGATATTATCCTTGTTAGTTTCTTGAGTTAATAAGAGACACACAAAACGTTGTATACAATACATAAAAAATGATAGCCACATACAAGTGTGAGTTTAATTCATCGATCAATCGGGATAAATAAAATGAATGAAGTATATGTAATACTTGTAGGGTTGGTTGTAAGTTTGTATGTGTAAGAATCGACACCTCCACGACCGGAGTCAATAATGAAAGAAATCGTTTTCCGGGATTGGACCGGGTCTTATCAGGGCGAGAAACTTGAAACAAACAAATAAAAGTTCAAGCCAAATTATAGATTCAAAGAAATGTGGGTAATTGGGAAAATACCTCCGTATATACAAGAACAATCGTCAGGAGTAGTTGACCTCGGCGTTGATTGGTAGGAGTCTGAAGGGTAATTACTATAAAATCTTAAGGAATCGACATACGTGGTAGCAATTAACTACCCACACTAATTCTTAACATTTTGTGGGCAGACGCTTTTTATGTAATTGTAAACTCACACTCGAGTTTTCTCACTCCTGAAGAGTCCTAAACGGAGGAAATAAATGTTAAGTGATTCTCAGTGTTTGTTTGCGATTATACCAGTCACTGGAGTAATTTACGATTGGAGAACTTATTTGAGTTAATACTATCCGTTAACATAACCTTAGAATATCGACTTTTGTAACTGCTTACGCTATCTGTCTATATCTATACACTATTGAATTAGTATTACTGTCGTATACAGGGTGTCCCAGAGATCACTTCCAGGCTTATATTTCCGTTATTTTTTATGTTTTCATTATTTTTTTTTATTTTCGTAAACGAGGCTAAATTCTCTATAAGATAAGTAAACACAATTTTCAAATTCTGCACTTGTATAATGGTAGCGATATTCAACTTTTTTTTTTTTGAAATAGCATAATATATTTTTTTTAATATTTTGAATAGTACCTTTTATTCTCTTTACAACCATATAAAAAAATATGGGTCTTACATAAGAATTTTTTTTAGAAAATTACGATTAATAATTGAGACTGAGTTTGCCATGGAAATAACTGATTTTTGTCATTTTTATCTAGGCGCCTATAAAAACAATGCGTAAAGTTAGTTATCATAATAAATATGAATTATACCAATTCCGAAAAGTGCGACATGATGCTAATGTGATTATTATTATTTTTGAGATTATGTTATAATAGAAAATTATTGTATTTACTTATCTTATAGAGAATTTAATCTCATTTACGAAAATTTAAAAAAATAATAAAAAATTTTAAATAACGAAAATACAGGCCTGGGGAGTGATCTCTGGGACACCCTGTATATTATGATAAACGGAACACTCAAAAAATAGGAAAATCAGTTTGACAACTAACTTTACGCATTGTTCTTATAGGCTCCTAGATAAAATTGACAAAAATCTGTTATTTCCGTGGCAAACTCAGCCTCAACTATTAATCGTATTTTTCTAAAAAAAAACTTATGTAAGACCCATATTTTTTATATGGTTGTAAAGAGAATAAAATGTACTATCCGAAATATTTTTTGTTTTATTATGCTGTTTGAAAAAAAAAGTTGAATATCGCTACCATTATACAAGTGCAGAATTTGAAAATTGTATTTACTTATCTTATAGAAAATTTAGTGTCATTTACGAAAATTTAAAAAAAATAATGAAAACATGAAAAATAACGGAAATATAAGCCTAGGGAGTGATCTCTGGGACACCCTGTATATTGCGATAGTAGGAAGTGACACACCAACTATTTGTTATAGGTTATGGGTGAGTTTTATCTACCATAGGGATTTAGTCGACAGGCGCACATAAAGTAAACTCATACTCAAGTTTTCGCTCTCCCTAAGGGTGGCAACAGGACGAAACAGCTATCAAGTGATACTCGATGACTTACTTAGAGTAAGCGCTTACATACAACTGTTGCATCGACTAAACTGTTTCGTCGAGTTGTGTACTTTTCGTGATTTCTACTCAACTGAACAGTTTAGTTGATGGAAGTGCGTATACAATCGATTTTATATCGAACTCAAATCGACCAATTTTTATTCAGCAACGCTCGAGTCACCTTGAAGGTGTTTACAAACCATGTCAATTAACAACAAAGTTTTAGTTTGTGCTTTGCTTTATAGAAATTTTAAGAGAGATAAAAAAGAAGATACTGTGTACATCCTGTACTTAGTGATAGATTATCTAGTAGAATATTTCATACGTTACATTCTAAGAGGAAAGAGCACCCAGACCAGTTTTTCAAATATTATAGAATGAGTGAAGAAACGTTTAATGAAATAATTTCATTCGTGGGTCCTTTTATAAAACGCCAAGATACAAGATGGAGATGCGCCATATCAGTAGAAGAGAGACTAAGTGTTACTTTAAGGTAAGTAAAACACATTTATAATATAGTAATCAACGTTTTATTTTAATAATAATTACAGCCAGTAATTGAGTTAGTGCAGCTTAAATAAAATTTTAGATCAAGTCGAGTAGAGGAGTGTGCGGAGAAGGTGTGAAATTCGATAGGTAGCTTTGCAAACTATCCGCAGAGTTTTGGGAGCTAGTAGATGGGCATTGTCGGATATATTCCGGTCTAGAACCGTCAATATGAGGTGGGGTAGATCCAGTGTAATCAGGTTGTTGGGAGCTAGTAGATGGGCATTGTCGGATATATTCCGGTCTAGAAGCGTCAATATGAGGTGGGGTAGATCCAGTGTAATAATATCCAGGTTGTAAGAAAGTGTTTGTGGAAGGCTGTAATAAAATGTTACGTGAAGGAAGTGTTACGGAAGATTGAGTATGTTGTCTATTGGCTTTTATCCTTCGACATACTTGCAGTATTTCAATTTTGGCTTGAAATTTTTCGTCGTCTGTCATAGACTGTAACGTAGGAACTAAAGAGAGAGCAAAATGTTTGTCTTCGTCTAAATCATCTTTTAGTATGTTCAACAAAGTTTCTTCGAACTTCGGACCAGAGTTATTTTTTTTCCTTGTATTTTGTGTTATAGGTACATTTGAGCCCATAGTGTCAGAGGTTTCAGTCTCATCTTCGGCTTCAGCTGCAGTGGAATCTAGATTACCATCAGTGGGTCGTTCTGCTAATGAAGATTTTAGAAATAGCAACTTTTCAAAATATCGATATTTTCGACGTTTCTTTGCCGCTTGCCCGGATGTTGTTTTTTGAGCCTTCAATTCTCTTGAAAAGCAGGTTCTCAAGTTAAGCCATTTCTGCTGGACCTCTGCACCTATAAATGTATACAATATTTATTTATCTATTTAACAGATAATAATTAGAAAAGTTGAAGCTTATTCCTATAATAAAGGGATTAAAGTAGATTAAAACTTCCTTGGTGTGTATACCCCCTTTCCGTTACACCCTTTATATTTTTATGTAATACGTATATTTTTTTTACAGATATCTGGCAACTGGCAACAGCTTCAATACCCTCTCATTTACATATAGAATAGGAGCAACAACTGTAAGAAACATCGTAAGAGATACGTGTGATCAAATTTGGGCAACAATGCAACCAGTTTACATGCCTCAAAGGACAGAAGAAGATTGGGTTCAAATTGCAGATCAATTTTATGCTCGAACTAATTTCCCTAATGTCATTGGTGCCCTCGATGGCAAACATATTCGGTTAATTCAACCAGATAACTCTGGATCTTCATTTTTAATTATAAAAATACCATTCTATGGTGTTAATGGCTTGGACTGATGCCGATTACAAATTTATTTATATTGATGTTGGTGCATATGGAGGTTCTTGCGATTCAAGTGTTTTCAAAAACTCAAATATGGGAAAAAGATTAGAGGAAAATAGTTTGAATATTCCGAATGGAAGAATATTGCCCCATGACGATAATGGGAAAAATATGCCGTTTTATCTTGTGGCTGATGATGCGTTTGGGCTTTCCAATACTATTTTACGTCCTTATGCTAAGAGGGGCTTATCTTATGAAAAAAAGTCTACAATTATAGACACACAAGAGCTCGCCGGATGGTAGAATGCACTTTTGGTATTTTAGCCAACAAATGGCGCATATTTCATAGAGGGCTCGATGTAAACCTAGATTTTGCAGAATCTATAATAAAAACATGTTGTGTACTACATAACCTCGTACGAATGAAAGATGGAATACAATTCAAAGACACGTTCTATGACGCTCCACTAGAAAATATAATATCTCATGTTGACAACAGAGGCAGAAACCTCACCGGAGGTATAAATGTCCGACAATACTTAACGTCTTATTTTGTTTCTCCTCAAGGCTCTGTACCTTGGCAATACGATATAGTATAAAATGATTTTTAAATAAATAAATAATACAATGTACGAAACTAACCTCGTTTTCTTTTATTTTCTGGGTCTAATTCCAACCATCCAGATACGACTTCCATGCAAACTTCCTCCCATAGCTTTTTCTTCAGATTGATGTCTGAGTACTCTTTAGACTCTTTAAGTAAAGCGCAGGCCTTTTTCTACGCTGTTAATGAACTCCTCCGTATCGTCCGTAATAGTTCCCGCCATGGCGACAAGAGACGTGGCGCCGCTTCAAATGCTTATACGAGACTGGCAGTCGCGGTCAGTCGCGGATCGACTGTTTAGTCGATGGTCTGCGCACATCAATACAATGCAATACAAATTGAGCGCTTGATCGATAGTCCAACTTTTAAATCAAAAGCAAATCGATATAGCTTTTTGGCTTTTTTGTCGAACAACTATCGAATTGACTGTATGTGCGCTTTAATATATTCTTTTAAACATATGATACACAACAAAATAGTTGTTCAACTAAAAGTTGTATGTAAGCGCTAGCCCTTATGCAACTCCTTACATAATCTGTCGGGAAATATTTTGTCATAAACAATAATACTTTAGCCTGTATCGCATTCTAAAAAAATCATTTTTATAATAGATTTCATGCTAAGGACACAACTAAGGACGAGAATAATTTTGTGCTTGAACTTTGAACTTCGCTAACGTCTTCATTAAATTGAATTTATTTTATACAAATACAAGATTTCTATTCATCATAATTTTACGTGAGATGAGAACGTAACCTAATCCGTGCGTTCATCTTTGACCTACAACTGTATCCACTTACAGAATAATTTAAAACGTTATAAAACACCGAGTGAATTGAGTATAGAATATTTATTTAATTCAAATAATTTTTTAGATTTACTCAACCTAAAAATTACAGTTAGTTACGAACTATCGAATACATAATACAAATTAAAACGCATTTCACTTTCTTAGTTTGTTTTATCTAAGGAAAACTAAAAGAAGTATTACAGGGTGTCCCGGTATTTTTGGTGATATAAAAGGTCATTATTTAAGAGGAAGTTAAAGCTTTTATAGACTTATATTGAAATTCGAAAAATTCAAAAAAATTTTTTTGCTTTTTTGTTTAAGGGAAACGTGAATTTTTAGATAAAGTATACATCCACAATTATTGGCAACATGAAAGCTAAAACATATGGTTACTTTAAGTTTCAAAATTTGCTGCGTGAGATTTTAATGAAGTGGATATATATGGATGTGATACAAGTCTCTAAAGTAAGACTTTTATGCATGAGTTGTGAACTATACATTAACAAGCAGGAATTTTGTATTTTTTTTATTGTAGATTCTACTAGTATCAAAAATTGATTCAGTACAGCCATAGATGTTTTATTTATAATGTCCCTAACTTGATTGCGCCAATGAATGCATTGTCGAAGGGAAAGTAAAAGAAGCAAGTAATTTATTAGAATTTTGGAAGAAACAAAAAAACTCTTGAAACTCCCACCATAATGTGTCGGTGTAACCCGACTTTAATAGAGCATTTGTAATTCAAAGCTACCCGAGCAATGTAGGATTGGGTGCTGCTTTGACCCAAGAGAAATGTTACCCTTGCCGTAATATTTGCAGTTGAGAAATTTCAACCAGTTATTGTAAGGGTTCCCTTCATAGTATTTACAAACAATTCCAGCTTGTTGTGGTTACAACGTGTAAAAGACCGAATTGGGGAATAGCAAGGTGGGCGTCAAAATTATACCAATTTAAATCATTATAAAGGTAAAAATATTGTAGTCGCCGAAGCTTTGTCACCTATTCCTTAATTTTATATAGTAAGAATAAAATTAGAGGACTGGTATGTAATCAGTTTTAAAAAATTCAGGATAATTTCCGAAATGGATGGTGGCCGATGAAGGACGTCTTATGAAATTTATAGTAGTTCTTCACTTGTTAAAGTGTCGGATAGAAGAAACTGGTACCAAAACTTAGAGAGAAAAATAGAGTATTGTTGTGATTCTGATACGTCTAAGACATTTTGGTGCCGTGTTCTTGATATTTGGAGACCATTATAATAGTAAATAACGATAGCTAGTTAGCTAAAGTATAAAAAAAATTGGTTTATTGCACTGTGCCACCGACAAGTGAATTTTTCCGAACAAAAATAAGAAGCTACTTAGATCAAACCAATCACAATTCATGGGATAATAAGTTGGATATGTCATTCGGTAGTGATGTGCATATTGTGGAAGTTGTAGAAATGTGTCTTGAAGAGTTTACCAATTTTATGGAAAGATTTTTAAATCGTAAGGAATTATTTGGAGAAATACTTTGAATACAAGAATAATGCTAGAAGATAGTGTGACAGTATTTTCTGAATTTCCCGATTTTCTACTACTCTACGGACAAAAATTTTCCTTTCATGTAGGCAACCAAGAATACGCGTTTGTTTGGGATAACTAATTTATAGTTATACTTGACACCTTTTGTTAGTGTAAACGATGGCTTAAACGGCGTGTTGTGGAACGCGACTATTGTGTTTTTATCCGAAGTGGTGTTTTTTTATGGACGTACTGGAACGAATATCTTCCTTTTCCTATTTCTACTGTTGGCGCTGATGGACTTTTAAAATACAGTTCGGGGGTATTTTAAGGCATTGTTAAGATTACCAAAAACGAATGCACCCGCGTCGTAAGTGTCTACATAATTTCTATATTTTTCGATTTTCTTGTGACCGCCATGTCTTAGGCCGGCACTTATGGCATAACATTCATTGTTGACTACCTATAAAAGAATATCTAATTTGCGACGAACCGAGTCACCAGCATTGGTTCCTGCGACCTGGCCGATAACCATCAAGCTGCTGTCGAAGTGAACTAAACTTGGCCCTAACAGTTGCTGTTGCCCTATACATTCATCACTACTTTCTTCTACACTTCTTCATTACGAACCTGCCGAACAGCTCTACAAGAATTCAGATAAGTCGTCTCTATTGTACACGTCATACTAGGTGGCGCCCTCATCATTTGTCTTTACAGTGTGAAAGCCTTTGTTTAAATATCTAGTAAGTACCTCACCAACCCTTCTGCGACTGGAGAAGCTGCTGGCATGGTTTTCACCACTGTGTTATAACTACCTTTCAGCTGAAAACAACCGTAACAATACAATCTACAAAAGACTTGTTTGAAAAAAAAAGTGTTATCTTCAGTAGCAGGCCACAAAACTTGCACCAAAGTACATTTTGTGTGCAGGAAAAGTATGTTTTTCTTTGTGGTTAGAAAACGAAGACCAAAAGGATCAAAATTCATAGCATGTAAAAAACTATTGAAAAATGGTAAAATAAAACTTGCAGCGATTCAAGTACAAGCACTGTTTGATATGTAGGCTGGTTTGACTCAGTGATACAACAATATTTCAGTAGGGACTAAAAATCTAGTAAACATTTTAATTTTAAGTTACTCTTCTAAATTACTTTTTGCTTTTTTGTTATCCTTCCTTTTAATATTTTTGTGCTCCTGAAGAGGGTCGATTTGATATTTTGAGGATAAATAAAGTGCAAAAAAATACCAAACAGCAATTATGGAATGTCTGGTAGTCTAGGTTAGTGCTGAGCTGCAAATGGTGGTTGTTTTAGCATCTCATTTAGCATGCATATATCAAATCAATTATTTTAAAAAACATCTTTAGTAATTTAGACAAATAAAATTCATTGTTTAAAATTAAAATATTTAGTAAATGTATAGTTAATACTAAAATATTGCAGAAGAAAATAATACCTTGCCAAGAGTCGAACTCGGGTTCTCTGGGTGACAGCTAAACATCGTGCCTAATTTCAGTAATTAAAATGTATTTAATGGATTATTAATTGATTTCACATTTTGATATCTAGTATTTCAAGACACGAAAAAAACTAGGTTGAAAGAAAGAAGCGACTTTTTAAAATTTTTACATTTTACAAAGCATTAGTTTTGAATAAACTTTTCCGACAACAGAATTAATTTGGCCTTTCTTGTTAAGTGTTTGAATAAAATATACATTTTTTAGAAATTACTAAGTGAAGAGTGTCAAACAAGAGTTTATTAAAAGACAAAATTATATTAGATTTACGTACAACTACTACTTTGTAGTTAATTTATTGAACACAGATTTCTCTATGTTCGGTGTAATTTTGAAACGAAACTCTGATGCTATTATAATAATAATATCGTAAACCTATTCTGGTTAACATATCCTCAAACTGTTATTACATTGTAGTACAACATAATCTGTGTTAACAACAAAAAAACAGCATTAAACATAGTTTACTACTAAGTGAATACTGCAAAAAATGTTAGGTAGTTTTCCTTGAATTGGAAATGAAGACATTACACCATTTTTGTAACTGAGTCATTTGAATCGAAATTGCTTAATAATATACGCATAGAAAACTACTACCTGTACCTACTCAGACCTGACCGCAAATTATTAGTTACACGACTTTGGCTAAAAAATCGGCAGGTGAACAACATTAAGACATCTTGATGAATTTATCCTCTACTACTAATTAAGCTTTACAATTTTCATAATGCAAATAACCACAATTAAGTAACAGAAAATTTAGGGAACCATTTTTAATTCTGTATTATTTAAATAAGAAATAAAAGTTTCAAATTAAACTTTATTTATTATTAAAGTAATATAACTTCTGATGCTAGAACGGAGCAAAGTTCCAAAATATTTTCTTTGTTTTAACTTACAAAAGTATAAAGCGCATTTTCTAGTATTACTAATTAATAGTAATTGTTTTTCTTTTTGCGTAATTTTAGACGGTTTTAAATTTTGAACTAGCGCATTAATTCTTTTCCTGACTACTTAAAAACTTCTTCAAGATAAGCATGTTTTTATTTACACTTTTGAATTCATTTTAAAACTTAAAGTTTTCTGCATTAATAGCTTATGCTCTAAAAATAGAAAAAAGATCTTTATGTAAATACGTAAGTTATGACTTAGGGTTCTCGAAATCACAAATAAATATTATTTGCTTATTTAAAAAACAGTTCCAGCACTTTTATTGGCTTGCTTTAAGTTTTCTTGGGTCATAAACGATATTAAAGGAGGTGCATCTCCACAAACTTTTCGCAAACTGAACCAGAATCTATTTACTATTACTCATTTGATCTCTACAGAATTTTTCATCAATGTTCTACATGAACTTTAATACTAAAAAGATAATCAATCGTGTTATTTTATAGTCCAAGTTCGTATACTTCTCTCTCGTGAAACATAATTCTCCTATTATACGTTTGATATCGATTCCTATACACTAACTTTCAACTGGTTTCAGCATATTTATGTAGATAATTATGGAGATTTACCTACATATGGTACTTTGGTACCAAGCTTCGTCAGTAACGGTCGTTTTATCTAAGATATTGTAACGGTTTCGATTTACAAATATATGGAGTCAATAGATGACGCAAAAGTAAAAATACGGATCGGTGTATCGTAGTAGGTTGGGGAAATATATTGTTTAGGTAGAACAGCAGCTTCCCGGCGTTGGCTTGTAGTGGGGGGTTAGGGAGGTCGAACAAATAAACCGATGTCCTAACAAGGCCCCACCTGCTGGATAAGAGAGTCAAATAAAACCGACCAACAGGAGATCAAAAGGTTTTACTTAATTCTAGTACGAAATATACTATATCGAACAAATTGAAAACAATAATTAACCACAAAAAAAGACAGACAGTCCAAAATTGCAATAGTAGCAGGAGAGTGAGAAGGAGAGAAAGTGTCGGATGTCGTCATGTATCCTTAAGCAATAGTCTCGCTTAATAACAAACAAACTATACAAATAACGCACCGGATATACAGATAAGCTCCAAAGACACAATTCGCAGTGTTAATGTCTAAATTGAGTACTAACTGACAGGAACACTCGGTGTACATACACCATTTACACACGGCAATTAGTATGGTCGAACATGCAACGACACTTACGCGTAAGAGTAACTTATAATCACTATATCGGGGTAACTACCTCCCGCAAACCCAAAAGGCCTTTTGACTTCGCGTCAACCGTTTCAATTAAAGTGCACAGTCCTGTAGTGAGCCGATTAAAAACTTTACGTTACTGAGGGTACCACCGAATAATGTTTTACTTAAAGCTAAAAGTTAACGCCGTTTTATGTCGTATGTACATCAGCTTCACACTGACAAGCAACAAATACAATATCTTAACACTAAAACTTTGTGTCTTCCTTCAATTATCATAACGCGTAAACCAATGCGCATTCAAATCTCAGATTTGAAAGGAAGTGTAGGAACTGTAGGATATCATCTTCTTCAGCCTCGTGATAATTGCCATCCAGTTCTGATTTACTTTTCTGATGTGACGTCTAGTTTCCTTGTTTTGATCTTCATTGCCTACTTTATTTTCATTTTGCTAACGTTTATGTTGCACTTTCTCTTTTAGACTATTTGTATTATTTTGACTATTTATAATTTACGCTTGATTCTTGATCTTTTACTGCTTTTAGCTGCTTTAAAGCGAGATAAACTGGGTACTAATATGATATTTTCATTAGGATTAATTGAAACTAGCAGATCATTACAATTCTTCTCATTATCCGATTTGATATTATTGTTTGATGGTCCGGGTCCATGTTGTGAGAAGACCTCTTTGAGATACCTACATAAGCTGACTTCCCATATTTTTTTTTAAATCCAGAATAAGAAGTTTTTAAATAGTCAACTTGAAATTCAATTTTAATGAAGGCATAATAAATCAAAAACTGCCTGGGAAAAATATAATATAATAAACCCACCATGCGCAGAAATTGGTCAAATTACAAATTTCCAAACAGAGTTACAATATTTTAGACGCAAATGTGCACGGCCCCGTTGCATTGTTTTGAATTTTACATAGAAAACGCCCATGTCAACTTTTTCGTAGGACACACGATATAATAAAAACACTTTGTACCACAATGTCTACTCAAGACTAAAAGACAGAAGTGACATACATCCAATGTTGTCTATAAAATTCGTTGCAACGATTGTTTTAAATATTACATTGGACGAACGAAACAAAGACTAAGATGCAGACTAAAACAACATCAACAAATATCGAGCCTACTAAACGGGTTGTCACTTCAGTGGTGTATTATAACCAGTGATAGTTTTAGGTTGCAAGCCATGTAGTTCTTATTAAATATTCAAAATACAATGCTTTAACTAATACATGTAACTTTTTTGTCTGATTCTTTATAGGTATCTATACTATTTTGTTCTACTTCTTTCTGTTTTATGTACAAGTGTAGCTCGATAACTGGACTTGAAGTTGGTTTGTCATGACAGGCGGTGATTAAATTGGAACGTTGTTTTTGCATGAAAGGTTTAAGGGAAGAATTTTTTCGGTCCTGAAAAGTTATCTTAATCATTTGGTTTCAAATCTGATAGTTTTTTTTTTATATGATTACCTGTCTCTGAAAAAATTAAGATCCTCCCTGATAATGTAAATTTTAACATCGTTTCATTTACGATCGTCATCTTCTTTTCCTTCATCTAAACTTTCCAAGATGAAAATTCCGTTTCATATCGGTCTTTGAACCTGTTGGGAATTAAACAAGGCACCGCTTCATCAGCTGCTACTAATATTTTGGTTTAGTAACTGATGTTCTATTCCGATTTTTTTTTTAATTTTTTCATGTAAACAATTTATGTTAGCAACAAGTAACACCCTAGCAACGAATAGTTACTTGCAGTCATATTTTTTCTTAATTTTTAATCAAATTTTGTAGATGTCCTGCAGTTGTGCGTAAAAAGTTGGACATATCTGGGGCAGAAAGAAGATTACGTCCTCGACCTCGAGCCTCCTATATTTCCTGTATTTATACCTGCTTTCGCGAGCACAAAATAATTCGTTTTCGCTCGATTTTGCTTTAACGCCCATAACTTGGATATTTGTTAGCAACTAATTCAGACCAATCACCCAAATCAAATTCAAAGCAGCAACTAACATTTAAAGAGTAGTTCACTCTTGTAGGTTTGCAAGCTGGCAAGTTTTTCTATATTATTAGATATCTCTACGAGTTACTTATTCAAAACTTGAATATTTGTTAGCAACTAATTCAGACCATCCACCAAATTAAATTCAAAGCAGCAACTAGCATTTTAATAGTAGTTCACTCTTGTTGGTTTGAGCATTTTAAGAGTAGTTCACTCTTACACGCTCACAAGTGTGTTTTGCCATTCTTTCACCTTATTTAATAAACAAAAAGTACGAGACATATTCATCCAGTGAGTAACTAATTAGCAACTAATTATTAGCTTTTTGTTACATTTATTTATTTTGTTATAAGCAATTGTTCCGCTAACTTAATCTTCTTTTAGCGTAACTTTAAAAATAATAAAAACCGATATATCAATTAATTTTTTTCTATGGCAGCTTTTTAGCAACTAATAATAATATTAATTGTAATAAGTTCCGCCCACTTTGTTTTGCTAACTTATAAGACGTGGCTTCCTCCATACCCGAACGTTTACAACTGTTCACCTACTTCAATTCTTTGTGAAATGAACTACGCAGATTATTAATTTTTTTAACAACGTTCTCCTTTGCGGATGCGTCAATTTTACGCATTTTGGTGATTAATACTTCATTTGCCGCTTGTTTCAAGTGCGTGTCCATCTATTGTTTACTTTCTACTTTCCAAAGACATGGATTCGCTTTATAAAGTTCGATTAACTCCGAAATAAACGTATCAACAGACATGTTACCCGTGTGACGAGTGCACTTAAACTGATGCATGCAAACAGAAATTAATTCGGCCTGCTAGTTTAGTTAACTGTACAAGCCATCTGATTCATCTACACACACAGTTTTAGCCTTCAACTGTGAAATTGAAATCCATTTAAGCTTGTAGTTTAAAGATCCCTTTATCAATGATATCACTTTATAATAGGAATCCTTCCTTGAAAACAATTCCTAATTTATTAAAATGAAACACCCTATTTTCCGTCCCGTGATTGAATTAGCGACAAATCAAAAAAATTAAAAATTTAAATTCATTATCCATTATGTCGAGAATGCTATGAATTACCGCTATGGATTCAAAAAATAATTTTTTAAATGAGAAATGTTTGTTAATTAATAGAGAAGTTTATGAAGTTTATTTGGCTGTTTCAAAATGCATTAATTTTTGCCAAAAAGAGTTAAAATGAAAAACTATGAAATTAGTATTTATACAAATCAAGAAATTATGTGTTTATGTGTGAGGAGTATGTCAAAGTTATTAGTAATTTAATAAAATGTACGAAATGGTGGTCGTTCGCGTTCAAGCACCGTGTTAAACTTAAAGAAACACCTCCCAACTGTAGTTGATTATGAAGAGAAACAGTTGGATAACTTGACTTATGTCGAGGCTAATTCCAACACCTCTATTCAAGCTGCTGAAGAAGATCTTGAGATGTTCAGTACAGAGGATCTTGAAGAACCACCACTTTCACGACTACAAGATCTCGGTAATCCAAAACCTTCATATTCCAGACGACGAAGAAACTTGTTTGAGATGCTGTATCTTCGAGGACAAAAGGAATATAACTTTTTTTTAGAAAACTTATCTGGATGGACAAATTTTAAACAGTATAACAACCATGTCTGGGTTTCAGCCAATTCTCACCAGATCCGAGGAAGAAACTATCAGGTCCGCTTCAGTTTCTATGCTTTTGCCAAATGAGTTGTTTTTGTTATTATGAATTGTGGTAAAATTTATTTCTTGACCACATGTCTTTGAACGTGAGAAGAAGTTGTTGGTATCAACTTGATGGAGCTCCTACTCACGACACCAAGAAAGAACTCACTTTAATCTTCAAAGACAGGTGAAAAAGAACATTTTTACGAGGAGCATTCGACATACTCTCTCTTCCAGAAGTATGAACAGCAACACTGAGAGGTGTTCCTTTACGTTTAATACGGTGCTTGAATGCGAACGACCACCATTCCGAACATTTTTTTAAAATTACTAATAACTTTGTCACACTTCTCACACAAAAAAAAAATAATTTCTTGATTTGTATAAATACTATTTTCATGCGGTTATTCATTTTAACTCTCTTTGCAAATATTAATGCACTCTGTATAGCAAAATGAGCTTCATAAAGGCACCTTATTAATTAACAAACATCAAAAGTTTCTCGTTTAAAAAATTATTTCTTGTATCTATAGCAACAATTCATAGCATTTGCGACATAATCGGTAATGAATCAAAATTTTTCTTTTTTTGAAAATACTTCTAAAACGAGTATTTAGGTATAGAAACATATAATATCACTGTGTAGTGAATTTTGTCAGTATTTCAATCACGGAACGCAAAAATAAGTGTTCCATTAAAAAAATTTAATTTTTTACACTTTTAACTCACGATAAATAGTGTAGATTTAGAAGTTGTTTTCGTACAAACATTTTTATTTTAAACAATACTTACAATAAAACATCTTTTTTAAACTACACACTTAATTGGATTTTAACTTCTTATCTCATTTCAAGTAGGGGTTACAGTCCATTTTGTTAACGTCGACCAGATGTCAGAATTTCGGAAAAGAATTTTTATCTCAAAAATAGTAACAGATAGACATGCTATAGACTTAATAAAAAAGATTCGGAATTATGATTATAATTTAAAAATACAAAAATATCCATAGAATTTCATACAGAATAACGACTTCCGGTACAACCGAAAAATATTTTATACAGTGACCGGCAAAGAGTTTGCATCAAATGGGAAAAATTTTTGTAATTGAAATATCCGAAAATTTTATTTGGCAAATGAATTCAGCATATCGAATGACAAAAAAAAGCACTTTGATAAATGTCATGTGACTACTGTCATGGCGGCAAATTAAAAAAATATCTCTTAAATAAAAATGCCGGAAAACTGTTATTTTCTTTTGTAATGTAAATTACCTATTTTCTAAAACGTGCTTAGTGTAATGATGCATTCTACAGTCCTTCTATAAGATAACCCCTGCTGAGACTACCTGCTGTTAGAATTGTAAATGATACCCTTAAGCCCGCTTCACAATGTGCAAACTTTTGTTTACAGAAATTGTGGTGTCCAAGTTTTAAATTTCATGAGTGTACCTTTTTTGGGCGCTTATTAGATAATTATATAAACTCAAAGGATCCTTTAAGTACAATTAATTCTGTGCGCTTTGAACTTATTTAAATAATCGGCCACGGTCCGGTACTCGTCGTAATTGTTATTAAGTACCTTTTGAACAATATTGTCTTGTGAATCATTTGCCGGGATTCGTTGGTGTTATCGACTGTCAAATACGCTAACCTATTTGGGGGCGTTTGTGCCTCGAATTTATATTCGTCTTTTTAACTCGCTATCGTGAATTATTAGTATTTGATAACAATATTTTGCTATTGATTCTAATTGATATTGTCTATTGGTATGTATATGTGTTTCTCGATGTGTTAAATTGAACTCTTGTCGCTAAACCAATATACGTATTTCTATGCACGTACGGTCTTTTTCTGTATCTATGAGTACCTAGGGGCTCTAAATATTTCTTTTACATAATCCTAGGTGGCGCCTTATAAATTTCCGAGCAGTGTAGAGGCCTTCTTTGTGAACGATTGTCAATCCACCCACGACCACTTCCGACTAAGAAGAGCTGCCGGGGGGTCATCGAACACTGCTATATATTAATTTTAATTGTTTACCAATAAACCGTAACCGGTTGGGAAATAATTTTAGCGCAGTCATATGTGGGTTCTTGAGGAGCATATTCCAAAATGATTTTTGAATATACAGGGTGACACAAAAATAAAGTACATATCAAAGTTATATTTTTCTTATGGAACATCCTATATCTTTTTATATTTTTAGATACTGTAGACCAAATAAAGGAAGTTTCTGTTACACTTCTTATACCTAAAACTGATTGTTTCTGAGAAATTTTGAGAAATATAAAAATACATAATGTCATTTAAAAATTGCTTACACCCTGTAACATGGAACGAGCTGCTCATAATTAAATCTACTGGTTAGCTGAAAGGGTAAGATATACTACCATATAAAAGTTTTATTTCAAAATTATACAGAGTGGTGAAAACAATTGCTCCAAAGTTTAAGCACACATAATATTGAGTAACTGCTTAAAGTTAAATCGAACAGTAATTGATTATTTCTTCGTTGAGGAGGGGCACCAAAAAAACCACTATGTCGTTTTTTTCAGTCAATTACTGATAACTTATAGCAGGAAATATCTACCTTTCATTAAATGGAACACCCCGTATTTAGTGGCTTATTTCGACGCAGAACTAGATTCCCTCTAAAACTATATTAAGGTTCCCTATACCTATCTCTTAGTTTTTACGCAAACAGCGTTTTTATATTTTACTTATGAATAATTTCTTTATCGTAAAGGTATTGTAATGAAAATCTAAAAAGGCTTTTTTAAATGCATTTTATTGAACGATTAAGAAACTTAAATAGTAAAAGAATTATTATTTTAATAAATGTTCAAAGTTGTGTCTATTATACTAAATACATAAGCATAACGCATTTGGCGTTGTGGAACGAAATGCTTCTCTTATTCTTACTTTCATTTCGTTAGGTGTCGTTGGCGGTGTATTGTAAACAATATTTTTAATATATCCCCATATAAAATAGTCGAGACTTGTTAGGTCCGGAGACCTGGCAGTCCACTCCTGTGGACCTTCTCGTCCTATCCATCTATTGTGATATTGCCCATCTAATTCATTCCTAACACGTCTATGAAAGTGTGCAGGAGCACCATCTAGCTGCATCCACATTCGTTGACGAATATTAAGCGGAATAGTTTCCAATAGTATAAGCAAATTGTTCCTAATACATCTAAGAAACATGGCGCCGTTTAAGTGGCCATCAAAAAATTATGGATCTGCTGGTGATCAAGGGTTTTATTAACTAATCCGTTCCCGTTGTTATAAAACCTGACTCATCGGAAAAAGCACGCATTCAACAAAATTTTCATCATCACCAAACTTTTCTAGAACAAGAATTCAGTCGTCAATCATAACCTTCTTCAGAAAGTTGTTTTTTGTGTTTTTTAATTATTCATTGGTGACTTGTTTGAGGGTTCATTTTCCTCATTTCCGGTAACCGATTTTTGTCGTTCGGGCTTAGTATAAGATGTCTGATCTTAGGAAAAGCTGCAACAACTTTTCCAATGAACGCTTATTAGGATGATGCCTGTTAGGATACTTTTGGGCATATACTCTCGACGCTAATAAATAGTTTTCTTCACACTGACCGATTACCAAGATCATATCAGTTCGTTTTTCCTGGGGGTAAGTTCTCATTTTAACCAATGCAATGTAACAATATCGAAAAACAATTTTAAACTACTTTAAGCAACGATAATGGTTTGACTAACAAATAGTGTCACTGTTAAATCATTTTTTTTTTTTAAATAATTAACGCCATCTTGGCTAAAGCCTACGATTATTAAAAATATAGTAGGATATGTATAGCAGATAAAAAGTAAAAGATAAAAACCCCGTTTGTGTAAAAAGTATAGGGAACCCTAATACAGTTTTAAATTCTCCGTCGAAATAAGCCACTAAACACGGAGTGTTCCATTTAAATTTAAGAAGTTATTCAATAAAATGTGTGCGTGAACCTTGGAGCAATTTTTTTTTTACTACTCTGTATAATTTTGAATTAAAACTTTTATATGGTAGTATGCCTTAACCTTTCAGCTAACCAGTAGATTTAATTATGAGCAGCTCGTTGCATGTTACAGGGTGTACGCAATTTTTAAATTACATTATTTATATTTCTCAAAATTTCTCAGAAACGATCAGTTTTAGGAATAGGAAGTGTAGCAGAAACCTACCTTTATTTGGTCTATAGTATCTAAAAACATAAAAAAATATAGGATGTTCCATAAGAAAAAATATAACTTTGATATGTACTTTATTTTTGTGCCATCCTGTATATTCAAAAATAATTTTGGAATATGCTCCTCAAGAACCCACATATGACTGCGCTAAAAATTATTTCCTAGCCCTTTGAATTTCTCGTAGAACAACCGAGGCGAATGTTAGGCCATTCGGTATAATCTTGTAATTATGAAGTGACATGTATAATAGGTTTGAAAATAATTCTTGAACTAAATATCAATAAATTTACAGTACAGCCTTGATAGAGCTCCCATTTGAGGGGTGAAACGTATTCTATTACATTAATTTAATTATAAAATATGTAATTGAGTAAAATAGTATGTATTGTCAAACGTTATTAATAACAATTACGATGACTTTAACAGAAATTTCCCTTAAAATTAGTTTTGTTTGTAAACAATCAATTAATGAAACGGACATTTAGAAATTTAAAATTTTCACTTCGAGTTGCGCCAGTAAATAACAGTAATTTTCAGAATTATTTATTTTGTCAAACAGCATGGACTTTTAAAAACACATTTGTCATACAAAATTATACAGAATAAGTAGATTAAAAATAAAATATTTGGTAGCTTAGGTTTAAAAAAAGTAATAATATAATAATAGTAAAAGTTGAAATGGAGAAAACGAAAGCAATTTTTGCATTCCCTGAAAATTATGATATTTTTAATATTTGTGTCTGATGTAGACACAAACTAGACGCTAGCGATGGCGCAAACGAACACGAACGAACGCTGCTCCCGACGTTATGAATTGTATAGAAGCAGCAACCTCTAAAATCGTGCTAGCTTTTGAATTCAGTTCGACCGTGGTGTTTGTTGGGAGTGTTACGTCCCTGTCGTGATGAAACACACGCCGTAAACGCCATTGTTTATTTACATTTTTGTAATCTCAACTTTCGAACAATGATAGACTGAAAACAACATAATATGCATTAAAAATAATTCGTTATTTTTGGACTGTGTTTGTTTTTTATAATATTATTTTTGTTCGTTAAGTTCCGAAATTTCTTCTGAACTCGAAGGACTAAGCCACAGCCAAAGTTAATTTTAAGTGTAAATTCAAGCAATAAAACAACCAGTCAAGATGTGTCCAACATTTTTGTATTTTTACTGTGGTTATTTTGCTCAAAGTGCATATTTTTCAAACAAATACAGTTAGTGCAGAATTTGAAAATAGTTGGATTATGTATTTGGAACAACCATGTTGTGGCGGCAGCGGAAATCACCATGTGCGACATCATAGAGGTACAGTTTTTTTTTACTTTTACAAGTGTAAATAGACACTATAATATTAATTTCTTGTCTGCAAGTATGCGCACATGGCGGCAACGTCAACAAACACTAAAAGCTTACTGACTGCATCTGTCAGTTTTTCCATCTTTTAATTTCATTGTTTGTTTTAATCTGTAACTATAAACCTGTTTAGATTGAACAGGAAATTGAAGTTGTTCACCTGCAATTTAAATTATGGAACGATAACTTATCTTATTTCGATGTTTTTGCAGTTCTTTATCTTATCATTCGACACATGTGATCGTTTCACAACATTCTTTTCTCCCCCATTTTGTTTTAAACTCGAATATCCCACCTCCGCGTACATATCCTATAGTAATTTGATATCGTGAAGAATTCGGAAAGGTATAAAATAGTGTAAGCGATAGACTGTTAATTTAAGATGAACTTTACATTCACCGCTACGGGCAGGCTTAAAGTGAATCGTCGATTCTTTTTCGTAAGATCTTTAGCCGGTTCTTTATGACATTGTTTCTTTAGGGACCACTTACAACGGTCAGTAAACGGTTTCCTTAGGACTAAAGTTTACTGCAAACCTACAAGGATTTTATTTAGCTAGATATTTTCAAGATCATATCAGTTACGAATTTTTTTTTCTAAAATCTTTATTTTATTAAAAATAAAAGTTTATATGTTGCGGACGGTTTGCAAAATGCATACCCTTTGTTTTACCTTTATCGTGGCGCCGCGCCGCGCCGCGAAATTTTTATTATAGCAATAACTTGAAATTATCATAAGTAACTTGGTCAAAACTGACCCGTACCGGTCAGGTCTATTCTGAGAAACCCCTACAAAAATATTTTAAAGTAAATGTACCTACTTAATTTTTATATACGTCGTAAATTTCTGCGCTACATAAAAATAAACTTTACCTTTAAAATTCCATAGTAATAAAAATTTTCAATTGCTTGAGTTTGTTATCAGCAGATAAAACAACAATACAATAGTAATTGCATTGTTAATTTCTTATCAAGCGTGTTAGTGTTAAATTAAGTAGTATAAATATTCATATTAACTTTTTATTTTTCCACTACCGTTAATCATAGTTTAGTTATGTGTACGAACTCTGAAAGTGGACTTTTTCATATACTACTATTGTTGATTCTGCGCGTAAAATTACAAAACGAATTTTTTTGAATTTTTTGTGAACGAGGGAAAATTGTACTACATAATTCGAACTGTAAACATTTTTTACAATCGCTGTCGTGCACTAATTCAACACGTACTTATAAGACCTCAACAGTACCTCCTAGTACGACCGGTGACAAAAATAATGTCTAGTCTCGAGATATATTTTGTAAAAACATAGAGTTAGGACATCCTTGGGACATTCCTACAACGCAAAACCATTGATTATAAACTTCGGAATGATACGCAAGCCTTAATATTTTTTCGTAACTACATCTCTCACAAGCAACGGATACCTACCCCTTTTACCCTCGACCACCAAACTGTTCATTTGTAAAGCGCTGCTGCGAACGGTTTAATATTGTAACCATTGATTCTGTTACTGCTTCCCATAAATGAAACATCGGTCTCTACATACGTATACGAGAATGATTTAAGAATCAAAATCAGCAGTTTCCAAAGACGTTCGTTCTTATCGCAAAATAAGTAACTTGCACGTGCACAATAAAAAATGTGCACTAATCTTCATAATAGTTGAATTTGCGAATTGTTTTTAAATTTTGTTTCAAACTTAAATAAAACCATTGATCATAAATAAAACCACAATTTAATTTGTAAGAAATAAAATTTATTTGCCTCAACACAAGTTATTATAACATCATATGATACGTTATCATAAAAACGACCTCGTTTTTTAAGTAAATCGAAGTTCAAAGAAAAAATTGAAAATTCCTATTTTTTGAAGATCAACTAATTTATACAACAATAAAAATTTTATTACATTTTATTAACACTCACAAGTCGTTACAGTTAACTGTTGGCATTTTCTTAGTTTTATACTATTCATACGTGTCCATGTTATACACGAGATGTCGTTAGACACACATTTTACTTATGTTCATTGCTCCACGGGAGTTTAAAAGACCAACCGCCGTCTTGTACAGTTGTATACCGCACTTAAGTATACACCTCTGATGAGCTCATAATAAGAGCGAAATGCGGCATCAGGTGTTCTTTCGTTGCGTGATACGACTGTACAAGCATTTAAAGTTATCGCTTAAATAACGCTATGCACTTAAACACTCACAAGTCGTTACAATTAACTGTTGGCATTTTCTTAGTTTTAAAAATTTTATATTATTTTTAAAAGTTTGCATATAAAGCAAATTTATTTCAAAATTTGTTAAATCTGCAGCACATTGAAAATAGGTTAAATTCTATGAAATTACCCGGAAACTAGTTACAATTTTCTCCTGAACGTTCTAAACTTTTGAATATTTTTTTTTTTCGAAAATAGGAATTTTAACAAGTAAAACGCGACCAAGTTGAGGTCAATCTGTTAAATACACTCATTAAATTTTTTAAAATTGTTAAAAAACGCTAATTTTTGAATTTAAAAAAGTTTTCTAAAACCAAATTTACTTAGATTGAACTTAAACTAAATCAGGATAAAACGATACCTTTTGTACATTCATGAATATCGAATAACGAATTAAATACTTTTAATAAGTGAGATGCAAAATGTATAAAAGAATCCGATGGTCTTTTTAAAAACTGAATCTGCTTGGCTCCATAATCTTTACACATTAAATAAAGTTCATTTTCAGAAAATAAATCTTCTTCGCACTTAATTATTTTTTCTCTACATATCTCACATTCATACCTTTTCAACTCCTAGATAACCAGCTAAATAAACTATGTTACAAGATTCTAAAGCTTCTATTTATAACAAAGAGAAAACACCAAACACTGCACAAAAAACGCACCAAAAAATTCGTTTTTTGTGCAGTTTTTTAGCGTTTTCCTTTTGTTACAGTTAGCACGTGCATAATATAAAATAATAATGTGCACTCAACTCAATTTATCCCAATGCGTCCTAATAGTTGGATTTGCGAATTGTTTTTAAGTTTTGTTTCAAACTTCAATAAAACAACAATTTAATTTGTAAGAAATAAAATTTAATTGCATCAATACAGGTTATGTTAAAAAATCATTTTTATGTATTTCCATATAGTTATGGTTATTATTTACATAAACAATTTATTCGCTTCGGACCCAGTTGGAAAAGATGCATCTGTTGAGTTTTTTTCAATCGAGAAGGACGTCCTCGGTTGTAATTTTCTTAGATGCGCAAGTTGATTCTAAGAAAAAAAAATAACATAAATTTACTAATAAAATATGCTGAGTCAATTGTATTTAATTTTGAATATTCTTTTCAAAATTAATTACACAAAACTTTTAGTTTAGCTTCTAATGACAAGGTTTAATGTTCAATAACAAATAACAAAAAAGTTGTTAAAGAACTTTTCAAATTTCTTAGAAACCCTTTTGATCGCTCTATACGTACGCTACATGAATGCATAAGCATAATGTTTATCTCATCAATTTGGAATTAAAAGAAAACCCTAACGAGTAAATAAGAATAATAGTAATTTGCTTATCTTCTTTCTAGAATTTTATATGCGCTGATTTTACACTTAATCATTTACGTTTATTGTTTATAATAATTTCGGAGGGTAATAAAAGTTTTTCACATATTAACTTATTTCCTAAAGTGTCAATATCCACAATCGCAATATTAATTTTTCCACATTTTTTTGCTACTCCCTTGTACGCTTTACATTTTTTGTAGGTAATTTAAAAAATAAACGTATGTCTACGCTGTTCTTTTTATCATGCAACTGACGTATTCATATTTACTAATTGTCACAAAAATTACGGTAACTAATTTTATAATCAATACAGTATCTTGTAACAATGAAGTAACTTCGAACCTCAAACCACTTTCATATTCCTATTCAAGAAACACGCATTGAGACAGGTAAGGTGGAACTTACATAAAAAAAGGAGGGGGAAACTGAGAAATCTCGTCGCAATTGGACGGTAGAGCCATCTATTTTTCGTCGTACTTTTGTGTCATATGTCGTCCATATAGGATACGCATCTTTCCAAAGTTTATAATCAATGGTAAAACATTGTAGGTTAACCTAAAGGCGTTTCGTTCCAAACAAAATTTTAAAAATAACTGAAAACAGACTTCAAACCCAATTAGAATAATTATTGAAAATGCTTTAATATTTCTAACATTAATTAATACTAATATTATGTGCTTATAAACAATTCGAAACATTCCAGAAGCAATATTATATCTTTACTTGGATCCGTACATAGTTGTTTCACATTCAATAGGAATGTGTACGAAAAAATAAAAATCGTTGAACTATTGGGATAAAATAAATAAATAAAAATAAAAATCCTTTTAAAATTAAATGTATAAATTTTAAAGAACATGCAAACACTTGTTATGCAGAAAAATTAGCAAAAGTAACGGCATTTATTGAAATACTCACAACACTCTCTCATTGGCTTGACGTCACAACCTTTATCGTGAATATAGCGTTAAGTACTGTATGCGATTTTCATTTATAACGGGTCCTCAAATAAAAATTTGGGCTGGGTAGGTCTTAGAATTTTATTTGACGTTTAGTAATTTTTTTATCAAAGTAGTCAGCTGATACAAAGTATAGGTCAGCATTAATTAATGTATCTAGAAAGTAGGTGTTCATTTTTGGCAATTTTTAGGTTATATTTATGTCACGTTTAATACAACCTTAGTTTTTTATTTGAACACTCGTTACTTAATATCAAATTTATGTTTAGTTTTCCACTAGTAAACAATCAAAGTCAAAATGACATTTTAAAAAAAAACTTAAACTGATCATGCGTCGATAAAGGTATTGACCGTCATCGTTCAGGTTGCGTTTTATAGCCTCTTCAAATTCATGGATTTTGTTTTGCACATATTTTTGCGTAAAACATTTTTTGAAGTATTAATTATTATTTCGTTATAATTAAAAAATAGAATAATTAGAATAAAGACTTACCGGCCGTTTTTTTAAATTCTAACGAAATTTAACTAACCTGTGGTGAACATCGTCTACCTACGATATCTAGTGCCACAACCCGATGCTAACGTAGCAATCGAATAGTTTCTATCAAAAATTTGCCGACAGGTGTGATACTTACCAAGAGAGTGTGGCACTAGATGGCAGCATCTTGTACAATTATGTACACTGACTCTATAGAGACAGTGGTGACAATACATGCCTCATTTTTTATTGGGTTTCAAGATTACGTGATTGTCGTAACATGGCGGATATGCGGGGTTAAGTAGCTATTGTTGTCACTGTCTCTAATAGAGTCACTGTACAATTATGAACTTACAATTGAGTTTTCTCACTCCTGAAGAGTTGCAAAAGGACGAAACAGCTGTAGAGTGATTCACGCCGTTTAGTTGATTTTTATGGTATGTGATTAGGATCGTTTTTTAACCCAAGCTTATTGAATGAGCAATGATTGAAGAACCGATTTTTTGTAAACTATTTACATAACATCTGTTTTTTTATTATTAGAAGTGGTGCACCAAAGCAGCACTTTGGCCGAATAACAAATATTTATCTATGAATTACCCCGAAGATTTGGCGTCTGGACGAAGAAAGCTTTTAATGTCAAATAAATAAAAACATATTTTTTTTATCACATTAAGGAAAATTGAAAAATTATAAAAAAATAACGCAATGATTTAACAAAAACAAAAAAAAGCAAATATGGAACATATTTCGTGTACATATTGAAATTTACTAATTTTTCTTGAATATTAATCTACTTAAAATTTAAAAAATAGTGTCTTTAATGAAACAAAAACCAAATAATTTTTTTTTAAATTATAACTTCCACAAACTCGACCACAATATTTAGAATACAGCCAAAGTGGCCAAATTCAACAATATTTTTTTTTTTAATTTTTAAAGAACTCTACAGCAGAGTTATTCGACATTTTGAAAAATTCTACATTTGAGACAGAAGAGGGAAATAGCGGAATAACTTTGCGTAACATAGGAATTTAGTTTTTGAATATTTCCTGAGGAAGGTTTTGGAATGGCTTTCTTTTTTACGAAAGAGATTTTCTTTTAGTATACAGAGCTGTTATAAAAGTGTGGCTAAATAAGTTATACTATACAAAATGAAATACCAAATACAAAATATCGACAGATTTGTTTTATTTTCTTTAAAAAATAGTGTTATCAACTTTCGAGAACTTTTATTTGAAATATAACTCGTAGTATGTATTGTTGCTGTAAGATAATGTTGGTTGTTGAAATCTGTCATTATATAGGTCCGTGACAATTCGCAGTAGACACCTCGTTCACGGCGGTTCTCGTCGTCGCCCATCTCGGCATCAGGACTAGCCAAAATTCTTATTTTTCAAAATTTCCATTTCTATTTCTAATTTGCTGTGTAACTGATCATCATATCAATCATTTAAAGAGTAATACGGGATTTTTAAACAATAAAAAGTGAGAAAAGTTTCATTTGCATTGTGGGTTTGGAAAATTTTTCACTAGCTTTCTAATGCAGTTATCTGCGTCTCTATATTTTCTTAATTTAGAGGAGATTCATGACCTGTTACAACGTGCTTTAAAAAATGTTAGAAAAAAATGTTCCAAGATAAAAGTTGTAGATAATACAATTTAAAATAACTTTTCACATGGTTGTCTATTTTGGTAATTGATAAGTTGTGTATGATTACATTACAAATAACTTTTGTTTGAAGAGAGAATGTGTAAAATGATTATGTTTGAAAATATTCTAAAAACAGAAAAATGTTTGTATGTTAAATGCTCTTTTGGCGCGATGAGTTATGCCCAAAACTTACTAAAAGTTCCGGGTTTATAATTAACCTCTAGGGGAGAATGGAGCAGGTTGAGACAGTTTTGATATTTCATTTTTTTGTAAAGAAATTGAAGTGTATATTTACTAATACGATTATATTTTGAAAGCTAGAGTCTTTTAATACTTAATTAAAAATTGTTATCCTCTAAAAATAATTATTGAGCATAAAAATTAATTATTAAAAGAAGTCAGTATGTATCAACACACCACATAGTGGGGCAAGTTGATACCAAGAAGGGGCAAGTTGATACCATGGTCCGGGGGATTGATAGTTTGCAGGAGTAGCAATAAAAGACTGTACTAAGTTTCCAAAAAACACTTTTTATTTATTATACGTAGCTAATCTAAATCGCTGAATTCTATTCCATCCCACATTCGATATGTGCCCATTTCTTACACAATATGCACTGAATCCAATCTTGTCCAAACTTTGACTGCGAATATGGTTTTAAACGAACTAAACACAAATTATCTTCCTCTTCTTCTGAATCTGACTCTGGCTCCTTTTGTTCTTGTCTTTTTTCGGCATCATTTTCTTTTTCTTTTCCAGATTTGTCTTTTTTTTGTAGATTTTCTTTTAGGCTTATACCTAAGGACTTGTACAACCTTTTTTAGCCCTTTCAGTCTTTATTTGTTTCCTTTCTCCTTTTTTTTGGCCTTTTCCAATCTTTCCATGACCGGAGTACTTGTTAATATTGCAGACTTCAAAGACCGCTTGTTATTTTTTTTCCTTTCTCCGGCTTTTGGGAAGGGACGAATCTCTTCCTCCACTCATGAATTAAACACTATACTTCATTCTTAAACTAGAAAGAGTGATTCGTAAGCCTTGTTTACACTGTTAAAAGTCTCTAGATTAATTCCTTAGATAATTTTTGTGGGAAATTTAAATTTTTTAAATCAATGATGCATGCAATAGCATTTCCCGTTATGGTATAAGTAAATTAAGAGAGTACAGAGTTTTTTTTGCTGAATAGAAGTTTTCAAGAACTTTTGATTTATCTCCATAAATTGGCTGTGTAAAAAAAGTCTTCAAAATGAGTAAGAAGCCGGTTTATTTAGCACTTTTTATTTTTGTAATTTCATAATTTTACAAACATTAATTATTCTATGATTACAAGTACTTAATAGAGAATATGTATGTATTTAGTTACATGGTTTAGAGATACTAATATCTAATATTAGTTAATTCAGGAAATCCTAATCCGATTAGGAAAAAAGTATTACTTATAAATGGTTGTTAGTTTAGATAGGGGCGGATTTTCGCAGCCCTAGAATAGAAATTTACGCCCGGGAAATCGGTGGGAACGGTAGTGTGTAGGTGAATAATTATGTATGTTGTCAAGATATATGTATTATCACAATTGTACTGTGATAGTTCCTATGAGATTCTTCCAAACCTAATTTTTTTTTCAAATAAAAAAAAAAAAAAGACCTGAACGGGTTTTAAAGTTTCACGTTAGAAATGTCATCCTGTGGATGTGGCTAAAGTTCCAGTTCAAAACCATTTTGTTCTACAGGACACCCTAATTTGTGTTTTTATTGATCTATCTAAAGTATTTTGTGAATTCTTCTTTAATCTATAGATAGTACTTGCATTTTAGTTTAAAATTAATTGTTGTACAATATATGCTCGAAATATTTAGTATTTGGAGGTTTGTACGTTTACGATTTTTAATTTTCTAGGTAAAATTGGAAAAATTCATTTATGGTGGAAACCATTTCACAAAATGCAGAACGTATACTTTCTAGAGAGAATCCAAAAGGGGAACGAATTAATGATTGTTACAAGTGTTTTTATGATTCGTATATAAAATCAATTTTTATTATCATTTTTTTTATATACTAATTAAATGAATCATTTCTTATAAAACAGTTCCTACGTAAGTTAGTGGACGAATATTCAATTCCTGTAAAACTAACTGACGTCACAGGGCAGACTTTTTGTTTTTACATTCTATTATTAATCAAAACATTGGACATCACTTCATAACGAATTATTAACATCTATAATATTTTAGAAGGGAAATTAAAGAATAATGTAGGTTACTTCTATATACATTTGTAAATAAGCACGTAAATGCTCATCATTAAATCGTGGGTAAATAAAAAAGAAACTTGAATGTATTTCCAAAACTCGCCATTCTCCAAATAATGGTGTATCCGCATTCCACTACTATTTATGCATATCTGCACTATGAATAACTACATATGGCTTTAAAACATTTAGTTGCGAATTTAGAGAATTTGTTTAATGAAGTATTTTGGTATGCCATTATGGGAATCCATTAATTTAAAAAACGTTTTAATTGTTTGACTGCTATAGGTGTTTAATAAACGACTCCGGCTCTAGCAAATACTTTTTATTGCGAAAACCTATTTTATTTTAAACCTACACATATGCTGCACAAATTATGGAGCTTATTGTGGTTCGCATATCGGTATATAACTTTGCGACGAAGCTAATCAACCCCAGATAGTATGCCAACTATCTTATTGAAGGATAAACTGTACTGACAACCCTACAATCATTCTTTTTTTAATTTACGGTGCCATACATACTATTACTTGGGTTTAAAAAAAAATTTGGAGCAGTTCTTTGTGTATTGATTGATTTACGTTTTGAAAATGACGTTTTCTAAGCTTCATATACCGAAAGTAACCGTTTCCTACTGCAAATTGGGACATATGTTTCCTCTGCATCCAGTTCAATAAATTGACTTTGGGGGTACGATTAAAACTACTTTTTGCAAATAAGAAATAAATAAAATCTGTTAATATTAGAAATAGGTATTAATTTATTTTCATGGATAGATTTTATTTCAGTAGATTTTTTTGAAGCGACATCCAAAAAATGTTGTGTACGGTGAAATATAATTACCTCTTACACTCGTGTTGTAATTTTCATACTCGTCCAACAAAGGACAAAATTTCGACTCTGAGTTTGGGACACAATTCGAAATAGTTCTATCGATTAAGTATATCACATATCTGAGGAGGTGATGGTAAGTACTGCAACATAAATACATTATTTTAACGACAGAGAATACATTCTACGAGTGCCATTGTGTTTTGGTGTATTATATGGTAATGTCCTAATCATTATCACATATTATTAGTAAACGTTTTACCACCACGTGTCGTTGTAGTAATCATTAATTACAATCACATTTTGAACTCGTGAATCATTAATATGTTTAGTTTAAATATTCATATTATCGCAAACCTCATTGTAATTCTTCTAACAGACAAAGAACGTGTAATCAATACCAACCTACAAAATTTACACCTACTTATTATTTGATGCAGCGGTGTTTTACTTTCGCAACTATAAACTATGTTTAAGTACTAAATTTGTGTAAAAATGAAAAGGTTTCTAATTCTATATAATCCACAAGTTTTGCAATTGAATCGACAAAATAGTTTCGTTGAAGAATGTTTGATTTCCGTAAACCCATTTCTCATTTTCTCTTCACACGTTTACTTAAAAGCTTATACAAACACGCACAAACAATAGCGTGGGGAATCTAGAAATAACACAATTTTTTGACACGTCGTGAAATTTAAAACAAAAATCGTCTTTAAAATTATGATGGATTACAATATAACTCGACGCATTTAAATTAATCATACATAGCATAAGTTGTCGTCTATATTAAGATCTGTTTATTTTGGAATATTTATTAAGATAAGGGTATTTAAGTAAACTGCGGTAGAAGATAATGACATAGCTTTTAGTACAAGTCTATGAATTTTGTAATTACAAAATATCACCATTAACGCATAAGACCATTAATCACCATCTAACTCTAGTACTACCACAATTATCTCCCTCAATTTTGGCACATTTTAATAAGGGGAATGACTAGCAAATCCTTAAAAATAAGTGTCCGGCATTTCATTAATCACAGTTAATTAATTCGTCGCTAATTTTTGTGATATTTTGTTAGTCGCACACAAACGGGTAATTAAGCCACAAGTGTTTGAATTTTGTATTATGTCAAAAATTTTAATACGTATATCACATATTTATTAACCACGCCTCCATTATAACAGTTCTGGTAGTATTGTTATAAAACCTTTTTGGTTAACAAACACAAATGCATTCATTGTGAAACGTGTAAATACAAAGAAATATTCAGAATAACGTGTTTTAATGCTTTTGTGAAAAGTTAGTTATTGGCGAGTTTTCACAGATAAAAGGAGTTTGTTAAATTTATGTTATAGATATTAACATTTTAATTCAATTAAAAGTTGTATAGTTAATAATCTACCCGTAGATAACTGTGATTCTTTACATACATTTGTAACTGATTTTTCGTAGATAATTACAAAGTTTATATTACCTGCTAATGAGAAAAATCTTTTAATTTAGTTTTGCAATTACGTGTTCTTTTACTGACTTTTTTTATTTTGTTTCTATTTGTTCTTTTATGCTTCACTACGTGTTAGACAGAAAATTGTAAAATATTTCTTGCTTACCTACATAGTAGCAGCAACGGTGTGATTATAATTACATCCAGGACCACTTTTCGTTTTTTTATTCAATACCGACATGTTACTTTACTAACGTTCTTTGTATAGTTCTCCGGTCTGCGTAATTAATTTTCAAAAAATATGTATAGAATATAACTTTATGATGTTGTACTTCCAATACGTGATACTATAAATTAATATTAACACTACAACCTCACAAAGGAGAAATAAAACTGTAATATTGTCGTCTTATTTTTGTTCCCAAAGGGAAAGGTTTCAAACGTAACTGGGGAAATCATTACAGTACGTATAGGATTTAATTCTTTATTTGTAAAAATTAAGCAATTCTTAAATCTTCTAAACAAATTCTAATTCAAATAAATATTTATTGATGTAATTTCAGATATTTAAATTTGCGTATATTTTCGTTTTAAAAAAATGTGGGTGTGTGCATAAATATGCACTATCAAAACCAATTAACTCTTCTCTTTAATTATAAACTATCACATACTTGACTAAGATATTTTAATGAAGAAGCAGAATTGGAAATATTTTGTTTAAAAAGTATAGGTTTCATGCTAATTGGGTGCAAATATCTAAACATTAAATATGCAAAAGAATTCGCATAGTATCAGCGACAAACTAATTGTCGACAGTAAAATTCAATTTAAAATTAACGTTGAACAAGTCACGCGTGAATTTGAAAGCATGTGCTTGTAAAATTCACTGTAAACATTGTAATCCTCTATGCATCCATCAAAACTAATATTACTTACCCATTGTATTGTATATGGAAAAATGGTATTTATCAAATTATGTATATGACAAATTGGGTTTTAGTTAAATTCATTTATTACACATTGGTCAATTTATTTTTTTATGTAAATCCATTTTATAGGATTAAATCACTAAAGCCCAGATTTTCTGCTCATACTTCTGATTAATGAAATCTTAAAGGTATTATGATTTTTTGATACTTTCTAAACGATTTCTTCAAAAGCTATGTTATGTTTTTATTGTTCTTTGGTAGTATTATATTAAAGATTTGTACAAATAATAATTATTAATGGTGTAATGGAACACAGATAAATAAAACTTTTTTTCCTTGATGGGGTGCTGCTGAACGTGCGCAAGTTTTACTCAATGATACTACTTTGAAAATCTACTAAACTAGGGTTAGTGCCGTAAAGTGCGGGGGGTTCATGAATCCTTGTAAGAATAGAACATTGTTCGAAAGGGTATAACCTCGGGTATAACTAACAGGTAGGTAAATTACACACTACCTTACTTAAGAAAAAGGCGAGGAAAAAGGTTAACATAACTAAAGTATGGTAACAATCTATAGTATTAGCAATTATAAAATAGCGATTATTCTAACAAACAACAAGAAAAATATAATATAATGATACAGATTACCTAAACTACTAGAATCATACGTGTGTAACATTTTAAAAATACAATAGCAAAAGAATAATTTGAATTTACCTATAAAAAATATTAAATAAAATCGGCTCGTTTAGTTTATGTTTATGAAAAAAAATCATTTAGAAAGTTATCAATTATTTTTGATGAATCGTGTTTTAATAGTTTTGTTTTTCCTGTATTGAATTCTACCGTTTACCGTAGATATCAGTGCTTTAATTTCATGAGATCCTGTAGAATTTTGTGATAATTACTCCACATCTTATAAATGAAATGGGGAGTTATACGACGGTTTCAAACCGAAAATTTAACACCCTTTTTTTCACATTGTCCGACGAATTATAGTTAGCACGTTATAATTATGCAAAAAAAAATGTTTGTCCGACGGCCAGCCACCTGTCCGACTTTTATGAAACGTTGCACATGGGATTTGTTTATAATTCCGCAGATCCGATTAGATTTCCGAATTTTTTAAATATTTAGAAAAATATTCATTTTACACATTTTTGTTTCAAATAAAAGTTGTTTGTAATTTAATTATATACAACCTTTGTTTAAACTATTTTTTGATCCGATAAGTAATTACTGAGATATCACGTGACACTAATTGTTGTAATCACCAATATCAATTATACAATAAAAGTTAAAAAAAGAAAAATTGTCTATAGCTTTTGTTTGAACAATTTTTTTCTAAAACGCAATTTCATTTTCTCTTTGAGAGAGTGAAAATTTTCAACTCGTCTTAAGGAACTTTTTGTTCGACGTACTGAGGTAGTGTAGTAGGTAGCGTTCTAACTATTGTTGGCCGATACTGTAATGTTTAATTCGATTTTACAAATTCGCGGTGCACATTTTCTTCATGAATAAGAAATTTGTTTCCTACAACGTATCTGATTATTACTCCACATTTTATAAATAAAAAATCGTCGTTCAGATTTCTATAAAACTTTGCATATGGGTTTTATATATAATAGTGCAGATCTAAGCCAAAAAGGTCAGTTAAACTAGATAGATTTCCAAATCTTGAATATTTACAAAATATTTATTTTATACTTTTTTTTATGTTTTTTTGGAACATATCCATACTTCCCCTGTGTTCTTTGACATTTATTAGTATCGGGACGATGCGAGAAACGCTTGTTTTTTACTTTTACCGAATTTACTATGTTCGTTGAGTATAATAAACTCTGTCCCCTACTTTAAAATCTACAATTTTTTAATGTTCTTATTATTTTGCGCATTTTTTTGTTTTTTTCTCTAGTTTTCTGGAGTTTTAAACGTAAATCATCTAAGTAATTATCGTGGGTGTACATAAATTCTGGAGATTTTGTAATTGAATTGGATAAAGATGGTTTATTTCCAAAAAACTAATTCGTAGGAGTAAAATCTGAGCCTTTATCTGTCAAAATTGATTCGGGGATTCCAAATTTACAAATAAAATGGAAGAGAAGAAATGACTTGTCAGTTCATGGTATAAGGCGACGTTTTTAGCAACTAATGTAGTTGCTTCTTCCAGGCGTAAGCCAAAGATTGACACAAGTTTTGTAGATATTTGTAATTGATCATCAACAATACACAATAATTAAATAATTACATTACGAAAAACCGGACACTTACAACATGCAAACATTCAATAAAACGTTAACCAATTACTAATCTACAAAACTTGTCTCAATCTTTGGCTTAGGCCTGTAGAAGCAACTTTGCGAAATGTCGCCTTATACCATGAACTGACAAGTAATTTCTTCTCTTTTATTCCAGACGTCTTACTATCTGGCACAATTAAACCATTCATTCATCTTAGAAGATCCAACAATTGAAACTTCAAAATGGGTAACAAAAGCGTTTACTACGGCTTCTAATTTTGTAAAGCGTAAGATTGAGAATATTTGATAGATCGTCCTGTGAGAATAAATTTGTGACCTGACTCGGTTAAAGGAAGTAACCCGGCAATCAAGAAACACCTTTTCGAAGCATTTTGTAGAAGTTGTAGTGATTTCCATTGGGTGGTTGGATTTTTTCCTAATTAACTTATTTTTCTGAAATGATTCGCAAAATTTTATGTATTCTTTAACATCGGTTTTCATGTATTTCTGGGAATAATTTTTTTGTAGTTTTTTGTATGTTTTATTAAATCCTAAGTGGCCTGAAATTGGATTAGGAGCTACAATGTTACCGTGAAATAGTTTAACATATATACCAGTATTATGGAATACATATCTAATCATAGATCTATGTTATGCCGTTTCAAAAGGTCATTTTCGCAAATAGCTTTAGAGTTTCGATTATGTATGAGAAGTTGACTCCTTAGTTCAATTAGTGTTAGAAATAAGTCTTTGTAGCTTGGTTTTACCCAATAATTAGTTTTCGTTAATAAATAGAAAATGACTTTTTTATTTTCTTCTACTGTCCTACACCAGTAATTGTGATATTAACTTGTCTAAGTGATTAAATTTTTCTATGAATTGTGACGCTATTCCAGATAAAATGTAGATATTGCTAGATATGCTCTAAGGTAAGCCTCCACCTGACTAAGCGCGACCCTAGGTCCTACATCGAACAACCAGGTTAATGGACGATGGTTTGTAAATTTTGAATTTTGTGCCGTTCAAGTAAGGTCGAACATGTTTTACAGACCACACGATTGCCAATAACTCGCGTTCGGTCTTACTGTAGTTATTAATCTGCTCTAATTAAGGTACGACTGGCCTAAGCTACTGACAGGTCTTCGGGAGCTACTTCTTGGGACAGAATTGGACCAATTGCAAAATTGCTTCCATCACAAGTAAGATCAAATTCTAATTGAAAATTTGGATATTAAAGTATATGTTCCGACGTTAAATCTTTTTTTAGAAGTTCAAAAGCTTTCTGTTGTAACTAGTCCATTTAAATACTGCTTCCTTTTTTAAGAATTCTGTTAACGGTTGTGTTTTTTACTAAATTGATTGATAAAACTCCTGCAAATCCAAGGAATGATTTATCCCTTTAGATGTTTTTGGAACGGGGAAATTGATAACAGCTTTTATTTTGTTAAGATCTGGTTTTCGCCTGAATTTGTGATCAGATGTCCTTAATATATAATTTCGCCTCTTATAAATGCACATTTGTGGGGTTCAATCTTTAATTTGTTTTCGGATAATCTTTAAAAACTTCTTGTCATAAATTACAATGTCGTCTAAATAGACAAAGATCGCGTACCTTGTAATTCAGTTAGAAAACGTTGTTCATCATTGTGTGGAAGACCAAATGGCATACCATAAAACTCAAAATGTCCTTTTTTGTCCATTTTTATGTGATGAAAATTTGACGCGAGGACTAACGTTGCAAAATATTTTGCGTGCCCTAACTGATATCAAATTTCTGTTAGGTTTGGAAGAGGATAACTGTCTCCGATCGTGACATTATAATACGTCATTTCGTTTTTTCTGGGTAAACTGATTTTTTGGCTACAATCTAGACCGGACTGTTCCAAGTACCTAGAACTAGAAGGTTTAATTATTTTTTAATGTCATTTTTTTAATCTAATGGTTGACTTCCTGTTTGTATACTTCCGGGAATCTATATGTTTTTGCATTAATGGGTTCTTCTGACATTGAAGGAATAATGCGATTAGTAGTATCGATTTATGTGAATTCATCGTTTTTTAATAGGAATAGTACATTATGACATGTAACAATAAGGTGATTGTGATTATACTATTCCTCGTTTAGATCAGAGGTTTTTAGCAAGTTAGAGGGTTGATTAAGTCTGCCTAAATTAAAATTTTTGTTAAGCGGAATATTTGAATTCAACAAATTAATGCGTCGAGTATTCTCATTTGGATCTAAATGTATTTGGACCTTATTAATTTTAACTGATTTTTTGGTTAATTGGTGATAAAATTACTTAAGTTTGGGGGATTAGTTATGTTACCTTTTATATGATAAAGGGGGAATAGATACTTTGTTAATCACTAATTGATCAGATTTGTAGTCTTTGGAATGATTGTTTTTTAAAAAGCTGCCTATAACACCGTCGTAATCTAAAGAAAAATCAGTTTTGACGCAATTAAAGATTTGTTTGTAGGTTATTTTATGAATTGTGATGTAGATGTTGCAATAGCCTAGAGTTTGAATAGGGTTTCCCGGATTATCTATCCCAGTTAAAAATATTTTTTTATCCACGAAACATTCAGTATTTTTAGCTTATTTATCTTAATAATACATACAGAACGTTTATAATATAGAACGGACAAATGCAGAAACATTATTCTCTATTATGAAGGATATTATGATGGTGCTTCAAATATGTCTGGCATCTGTTCCGGACTCCAAGCACCCGTTTTCATTTATTAGGCAGTCACCTAAAAGATTATTATGTTCTAAAATTTTCAAAAAGACGATAATATATCTTTGACGCCAGAACACCGTGATCATTCTAATTTATTCTAGTAACTCCAGTGGAGATGAACGATTTTGATAATTAAAGGTTACACGATTATCATACCTCGTAAATTATTTGCAATAAATTATTTTTCTGGTGCCTGGAGTGCAGTCTCAACTTTGATATTAAAAAACTACATAAATATAGTAATTCCTCTGAGATATTTGTCAGATTAGGTTATGGTTACAATATAGGGGTCGCCGGTCGGCCCTCAATTCTCTACTTAAATTGTCAAATAGTCAAGTTTTGTTAATGAGTCACAATTTGAGATTGAGTGATGATTGTAGCTGTCTTTGAGTGTAGATTAAGAGTAAGTGATAACTTTAAAATTAGTGTAATAATATTAATTTGTAGAACATTTATTGTAACTTCTCATCTCACCCAATCGTCGTCTTTGAGGTGTTTATATCTTTATTCTATGGTGTTGTCATGCATGGTACATTATATAGCTATTTTTGTTAGTCCAATTTAATACAGTACATGGTTATTTCAATTCAAATAACATTTCGTCTCAAATCTTGAACTTAACGCACCCATTAAAAATGATCTGCAAACAACGCATTCTGAACCTCCACTGTAGATTAACATCTTCAATCAATAATGAGGAATTTTGGACCCAGTGATCATCAGCTATTACTTTAGGAATACTATAGGCGAAATTTAGTTCGAACCCCATCAATCTCAATCGGTAAAAAGTTTTTTTATGAAAATAATTCATTCATCGTTCCTACACATTGTGAATCTGATGGTTTTTTATTTAACCATAAATTATTTTACAGAAAAAGCTTTTTGAGCGCACCAATCGCATTTTTAATAAGTTCTGTCATTTTCAAAAAATTTTTGTCACTTTTTTAAGTACGTAATCTATTATTTTTGCTACTATAAGCATTACGAAACTAAATCTACAAATGACAAAACCTTGCAAAAGCATCACAAGTTTTAGTCTAATTATCTCGAAAACCGATTGAAAATCGAATTGATTTTTAACTCCGATGAGTTATATTTAACATTTTACTATAAAATAATTAGGAGACCCAATATTTGCAGCAAATAATATTTACATGAGAATTTCTTGTTTCCAAGAAAAATGCCAACAATATTATGAAACTCTAATTAACTTTCTTTTAAAATAAAACGGGGTAAAATTGTGTTGTGAAACAACTAGTATTGCAACATTGAATAAATAAGTGCGAATTAATTACAGCTTCGTCAAATCCCGAAGTTACAATTTTGTTATTAACGCCAGGAATTTGTAAAGAGGAGAATTCAACGGCATGGTATTAATTTTTAAAATTTTTTGTTTTGATCCTTAACAAAAATTATTTATTACGTCAAAACTACAATAAAACATATACGAAACGTGCAGTTAGGGTAAGAGCTACATAATGCAAGCAGGCGCAACTATAAAGGGATTCATTTTATCCACATTCTTCATCCTTATGTGGCTTCAATTTTAGAACGATCACAAGCTCTGGCTTTTTATTCTCATAAAAACGAACTGCTCAATGCTTCGAGCAACCAACCTGAACGGCGGAAACGACAAAGAGAATTCAATGCCTGACCCGCGCTCGTCCCCCTTTAAAGGACTTTATGGAACACATTCTTTTTAGCTGTAAATTGTAAACAGATTACGTAATTTTACAATTGCAACTTTTCTTGTAAACATTAACTGGAACATTAATATTTATCGTTTTTTAAAATGTTAAATTGAGCTGTATGAAAAAAATGCGAACCAACATTTAATCTGCAATGAAAAATGGAGCAAAAAAGTTGAACAATTTTTGTTCAAACAGGAAATGTTGGCAATAACTGAACAAGCTGTAAAAGTTCTACTATCTACAACAATGTTCAAGGAAGAGGCAAAGAATAAAAGTAAAAGTGTCAGAAAAATATATATCTCGAACATTGCTCGAAACAATTGCTGGAATCCCATTGTTACAACATAAAATTACTTTTGCACTTTTGTGGAAGTTTGTATTATATGTAGTTACTTTGAATAGAATGGAAATTTTTGATGCGATGTAAAACAAGCTGGAATATTTTTTCTACGTCAGCATAAAATTTATAAACCTTCTTTCTATTTAATTGAGAACGTTCACATATTAGATAATTGTGTTAAATTAAGGAAAATTATCTTACGAAGTATAAATGTATAAAACTAACGTTAACCACAGTCATTACGTGCTGATTAACCATTTTCAATGATATTTAAAAAACAAAACGTGCACTTACTTTAATAACTTTTAAGACAAATTTAATCAACGGCGTCGAAAATTTCTTTAATAACAACATTAATTACACAATTACCAAGTAAATGCATCGTGATCAAGAAAAAGAAAAACCTCGTACTCGGAGAACATAAATTACAAGTCGGAAAATTAACTGGTCATGATTTATTACTCAATTATTATTTAATTTTAACCTAACAGACGATTTAAACGTAATGACTAAATACAAAATTTTAAATTATAAACCCTGGCGCTATATTTCTTTTCGTATAACAAAGAATAACGTACATAAATAAAGATAAAGTATTGAACTCGGCATAGTTAATTAAAACAAAAATCGTTGTTCTTAATTTCAATCAATAGAAATTAAAAAACTCCAATTACACTGAAATAAATCACCAAAGTTTTCAAACTCACTATTCAAATATCCTTTATCCTTTCATTCGAAATAAAAGCATTATTAAAATTTCTGCGCTGTGATTTCGTATTAACTAACTTCTTTTGCCACAAAACTTTTCCTTTCGTAATGAAATCGAAAAGCTGTCAATAACTGGATGTTGGTGATATCTGTGAATAACAAAAATCAAATTATTTTAAAAACAAGGTAGCATTTTTGTGTGGGTATTTTTAAAAGACCGACTTATAACATATTTTAACGAAAGAAATGGAACATTTGCTAGATTATCATTACGAAAAAATAAAAGGATTTTTTTTAATAAGCGTTGTAACTCTAATTGAATACATTTTGTAAGTACTTCTATATAGTGAGTATTAATTATTGCGTTTTCGTTGTTACTGTTCTTTCCTCTCAACCTTTTTTTTTAATTGTTATCGTAATGCTAGTTACATTAAATGATTACATTTTTCACATATGTGTGTGTTTTGTTTTTCGAAACCACATTATTTTTTTATTTTTGTAAATTAATATTATAGTTATGTGAGAAACAGTCATATTATATTACCATACACTTAAAAATGTAACTAATGAGTTTTATAAAAGTAAACATATCTCCACATTAAGTAAGTATGTACATATAATTGAATTAATTCATTATTTTTCGTGTGAATTTTACCTTGTACTTATAAAAAAACTGAAAAAATGATTCACCGACTTTGTTTTACTTCGACAATGTTTATTTTTTTACAAATGACGTTGCTCTCAATTGAGGTCAAATATGAGTAACCGTAATAAAACAATAAACACGTTTTTTTTTTAATTATGGTGTGTGTTAATTGTAAGTACATCATTTACTATTAAACCAAATTAATCGTTTTTTTACTACTAGTACAGTGTAGACTCTCGATTATCCGAAACAAAATTTCGGTTAATATCGGGAATACGTACTATCAGTGCGCCATCGCTAAATCGTGCACTAATGCGTTGAATGGTCTTAAAGTACCTATATAATTGACTCAAATTTTTAAGTTATTAGCAATGTTTTAATTTAAATTGGTAGATATAAGAAGGGACTTTGTCGTTACTGTGGTAGAATTTTGATTTTGTGATTATTTCTATTAAAATTATAGTGGTAAATATGTTATAAAATGTACAAATTTAAACATTAAAAAAAACAAAAGCAAACATTTTGAAAAAAAAGTGATACTACAGCGACAAAGTCTCAAGTTTTGTCTTTCATAAAACATTAAGTTTTACTTGAAACATTTAAAATTAAACGCGGTTTAAAAGGTACTTATCGAGCATGGTTTAGTGATGGCAGTACGTATTCCTCTTAAGTAAATATGGAGTATTTGTAAAAAAAGACTGAAATGTATCTGCATGAATAGAACAGATATTATATTAAATTAAATTTTTGACTAAACAAACACGCTACGTACATGTAGAACGTCATAATTTTTGATAACACTTGACTTCAGGTTTTTTGTTGATTTTGGATTTTATTATGTTTCTCATTGTCAACTTTATTCAAAAAATAAATAAATTACTGTTATAACTAAAATAAGAGTGAAGCAAGTTTTAATAAAACCTGATTATTACTTCTAAGAACTGCGATTTTTGTGGACTTGTTTCGGTTTAAACGGCGGATGTAAAATTTAGGCTTGTTTCGGATAACACACACTTTTCTTTTATAGTCTCGACCTCTTAATCGTAAATACATGAGATATTACGCAAACAACAAGATGGGGCTACTCTAGAGTTTATTTATACAATGCTTACACAAGAAATTCGTCACTGACTTCCAATCATTGTCCTACCTTTATGTAGATACAGGATATACAAAAATTATTCTAGAAACCTCTGCGTTTTCTCTAGTACATAGTTGAATGTGTTTCTAGATTTGAAATTCAGAATGGGCTTGTAAAACCATAGAATTTTTTCTAAATCCGTGTAAATTTTCAAAAATATATGCATTGATTCTCTCATTCGCCCACGTTTCGTACATTACCGGCTTATTTGATAGAATTACTTTCCTTCCTTCATTATTACATTTTTTCTTATGTGGTTTCTTCTTCTTTAATCACTGCGTTTTCAATTCATTTTCTACCAAGATTTTCTTACGATTTGCTTAATTCCTTTTAGTAACTTTACCACAAAACTTTTAAATTCAAAACTCATACTTAAGAATCTTCATCTACTGTTTGTGACTATTTTGGATTTTTAATTTAATTAAGGTAAGTATGTATGTACATTATGGCTATCTAAGATAGACGCCAGCCATGTCTCGGTAACCATTGGTCTTACAACTTGCAGAAAAAACATTTTATTGGTAAGAAATTGCGTGAAATTATTTTCGAGTTCAAATAATGCGATTCTGATTATTAGAAAATTTGCAATTTCTTTTGTTTGAGGTATTTTGCTCTGTCTCATAAAATAAAGTGGTAGGTGAAAGTCAAACATTATTTCTTTCCAATGCCTATAACTTCCGTTTGACTCAACGAAATAAACGCGTAAGGTTTCGTTAAAAAATCTTTTTTTTAATAAATCATTTGCAAAAAAACTTTGCCTGAATCACTTTTTTCACATTAGCTAGGGCGCTATGTGATGTTACAACAATTATTGCGCACTATCATGAAAAATTTAAATGATACGCTATTTTTCATTTATACGGTTCGATAGACGATGAAATTTCCAAAAACTAGCGTAAACCCCAAATTTCTATCTTTTCTCTAACCGGATTAATAAAACAAATACAAAGCTTGACGTCCTTGTAGTATTTTTGAAACCTGTAATGAAAAAGCTTTCGAATCATAAATTATAATATTTTAGTAAAAATACTCAAGATGTAATGTCAAAAATTACATTTGGAATCTCTGGAATTGTTAACCTCTTCCCAAGACCCTATTGAAATTATTATTTGTGATTCATCTTTTTGTGGCCGTGTTTTCTCAATTGTTTAACATCATATGACGTGGGAAAGGGATTGGTGTCGAGCGATTTAAGCTTCAAACGTGATTTTTTCTTTAGTTGAAATAGATCTTATTACTGATTGTCTAATGTGATCATTTATATCATCATTTAGAAAATTGATGCCGCCACATATTGGTAAAAATCGTTGTTTGTCAATTCATTGAAATTTACAGACCTGATAGGTACTATAATGTTGTTATGTAGAAAAACATGATATTAATTGTCACAATTAAATTAATCACGTTCTAAATGATCAAATTTTTATCCACCAGTTTCAATGCACCAAAACATTCTGTCCTGCGTACACTGTCTATAATTCTGCTGTTAACATTGTTTGGTTACAGTCTCTTATTAGCTCTGTCTTCATTTGCTTCCATCATTTTCAAAAGCGAGTGACAATAATCGAGTCTTTGGTCAAAATCCAAGTCGTGTAGGTAAAAAATTATATGGAGGCAGATATGTCAACTCACTCCCTAACACCTCAATACGTACAACCATCAGTCAATAACGATTATTGCTTACCTTTGCTTCTTGAGAATGTTTTGGAGGGTGGTCCGAGTTACTCCCAGGTCTCTCGCAATAAACACTGTATATTTTATTACTACCACAACTGTTTTATTTAAATCCGAATACATGTATTTTTGGGAGCTATATGCTCTCATCTTTAACGAAAGACTAATACTAAATAATTAAGTTTAAACTAAGCACATATATATTAATTACTCGTTCGAATAATCGTTACTCACTATCGGTTAAACAAAATAGAATGGTGTTGGCGTTATTATTTATTAACTTATCTCCATTTTGGTAGATAATTAAACTTTCTATAGTACTTAATTTCCTACAGTCTACCTTGTGCTTAGCTAAGTTATTAAAATCTACACTATGTTTTATGTATTATTTAGCATATGATCTGTTGTGCTTAAAATGAGCCATGTGTTCTTTAAATCTAGTGGCAATTGCTCTTCTGGTTTGCCCAAAATAGGCTAAATTATAATCCTTATAAATAATTCTATATATACCTGATTTTTAGTTGTGCCCAATATACTTCCTGATGTTTAAGAATAATTGTAATTTAGAAAATATATTGCGATGTTGAAGAAGAAAACACGTCCACAAAAACATGAATCACAAATAATTTCAATAAGGTGCCACCTAGTGGCCATTCCAAAGACTCCAAATGTAGTTTTTGACATTATGTTTCGAGTGTTTTCACTAAAATATTATAATTTATGATTTCATGAGACAAAGCAAAATACCCCAAACAAAAGAAATTGCAAATTTTCTAACGATCAGAAATGGCATTATTTGAAATATCTCTTAACCTGCATATTTTTTAGAAAAATCCCGTTTCCTGATTGGCTATAAAAATTGCTACACTTGGCGGCCATTTTTGAACTCAAAAATAATTTGCCGCAATTTCTCTTGACCTATTTACCAATATACATTATTTTCTGCAAGTTGTAGGTTACCGAGATATGGCTGACGTCCGTTCATAGTTGGCCATCCTGTATATTAGGGTTTGAATGTACATTTTATGCACATTTGTTAAGAAAATGGACTGTTATATATTTTTTTTGTTTTGAAATTGACCATCAATTGTGATAAATCTTACAATTGTTATTCCTACTGCTTACTTCTTGACACAATTTTCTGTAAATTTTCAACATGTTTTTCTTCATAAATTCTAAACTTAACTTTCTTTTTTGCTTTACATCAAACTCTTGAACAACATATGTGAACCTATGTCAATTTTTGTACACCTACCCATTCGTATCAAACGATATTCAAAGTGGGGGTGCTGCCTTGATGTTACGCTAACACCCCTGCTCGTAATAAACGTGCACAGAATATCCTAAATGTACAAAACCATACACCAGAACTTTATGTTAATTTTGTGCTCTACAAAAATGCAACAAAATAAAAAATAATTAACCTATCGGATATTACGTTGTGATGATTCTAGCCTCACTCGTTAGAGTAAAGTATGTTAGAATTTGGTTATGTATGGTGATAAGCTAAGAACACAAGAGGAAAAATGTGAATTGTTCAACCACGAACATCCTAATTGACCGTCTATTGCAAGATCCACTGAAAGTAAATTTACTAAAACGAGATACGTCCATGATTGGCATCGACAAGGTCGACCTGGGGTAAACGAAGAAACCAGATTACATGTGTAATTTGAAGTCACTCACTATTCTACAAGGCAGATCTATTCCTAAATAAAAACGTGATCATTCTTCTGTCGTAAAGCTTACATCCTACAAAGTTCAATTGATTCACGAATTAAACTAGGATGATCCATACCGCTGCTTGCAGTTTTGCAAAGAAATAATGTTCCTGCGACCAAGATCCCAATTTTTTAAATAGTATCCTACTGTCTGACGTAGCCACTTTTTGTCCGAATGGGAAAATACATCGTCATAATTGGTCAAAAGAAAATCCCTATTAGATTTAAAACTCCCACAGTCAACGCCAAGGCAAATTAAATGTTTGGGGTAGAATTATTGGACGTCGTTTAATAGGACTTCACTTTTTTGATGTAAACCTTACAGGAGCACGTTATCTGGATTTTTTGCAGTTCTACTCAATGCATTTATTTTTCTTTTTCTACATAGTCTCCTTGTGACTCTATACACTTCTCCCAGCGATGCTCCCATTTCTTTAATCCGTTCAAATAGTACTCGGCGTTCTTCTCTGCAAAATAATTGTTCACGAAGGTGATTGCCTCCTCATTTGACAAAAATCTTTGTCCTCCGAGCGCAGTTTTTAGTTGAGGGAACAGAAAGAAGTCGCTTAGGGCTAGATCTGGTGAATAAGGTGGATGGTCAAGCAGTTCAAACCGTAATTCATGGATTTTCGCTATGGTAACTGTTGAGCTGTGAGACAGGATTTTCTTTTTCTGCAAATGTGGCCGTTTATCCGCAATTTCTGCCTTCAGCTTCAGCTACCTTCTGCTCCTGTAATGGTTTTTCCTTTTTGAAGATAATCGATTAGGATAACTCCATGACTATCCCAAAAAACAGCCGCCATTACTTTCCCAGCCGAAAAACAGATTTTGCTTTTTTTTGGAGCCGGTTCCCCCTTGCAGTCCACTGTTTTGACTGTATTTTTGTTTCAGGCGTATAGTGGTGTAGCCAAGTTTCATCTACAGTAATTAATTGGCGCCAAAACTCGGAATTATTGCGCCTAAACTGCGCCAACAGAGCATTGGAAATGTTCATTCGAACACGTTTTTGGTCTAACGTTAGCAAACGCAGCACCCAACGCCCGAACAGCTTTCTCATGCCTAGATCTTGATTTAATATGTGAAAAACACGTTCTTTGGACATTTGCATTGCCTCTGATATCTCTCTCACGTTAATTCGGCGGTCGTCTAATACCATTTGGTGAACTTTAGCGATGTTATCGTCAGTAGTTACAGTTTTGGACGTCCCGAATGTTCATCATCATCTCCCAAGCTCTTACGGCCACGTTTAAATTCAGCTACCCAAAATTTCACAGTGGTAATTGACGGTGAAGGGTCTCCGTACACAGAGTATAATTCATCTTTAATTTGCGTAGGCGTATACCCTTTCAAAAACAAATATTTTATGACAGGTGGATACTCGATTTTCTCCATTTTCACAAAAATACTCACATCGACTCACTCAAACTACTGTCAAATAAAAACTGCGCGTCCAAATGGCTGAAACTTTGACGTGTTGCTGTCAAAAGATGCCCAACTACATTCCCTGACTTTTATTGACGAGTGCTGCCATCTTCACGTTGAGGTCGGAAACTTTTCAGACCGCCCTCGTATATCTGACAGCAATGTTTTCAACTGATCACGAAGAAGATCATTAGGATATTTGGTTACAACAGGATGGGGCGCCTCCTCACTTTGGAATCAATGTTTTGACGCAACATTTCCACCGCCATTTTAATAATCCAACTAATTTAGACCATCTTAGGTAAATAATTCGTTCTGAAGTGGTGCACCTTACTTCTGAATTTCTTGAGCGAAGTATTCAAAGTGTGTACCCTTGTATCGGTCAGTGCCAAAGCGCAATTTGAACACTAAATTTTCTGCCGTTAAAGTTATGTAAGGTACCCATTTTTTACACGATAATCAAACAGTTGGTGCAATAAAAGTAGCACAAAAAATTGGAGATGTCGTTGGAAAACTCAATGATGATGTCATTGTGCAAAAATACATCACGTCATGAATAAATTTTTTGAAGTTAAGGTACAACTTCCATACTCCTCCAGAACACTTGAACTGACGTTTGTATCATTGCGTTCGAATAAGATGGTTATCGTGAATATCTTCTAGCTTCTGTTTAGGAATTTTACACAAAGATTTTTCCACCAGAAAATGAGCGGGAATCAATGGATTCAATCGAGATTTGAAAATGGTAATAAACGTCTTGAATACATACTTGAAAGCAGTGATTAGGAAGGATTCCTACACTTACTATGTCTCATCGAAAATTGCAGAAACCAACAAATAAAAGAATTAACAATCTTGTCATTCTTTCACTTTTGACTTCAACGTTGCAGTTCATACAATATTTTATACAATCTGACTTAGTATTCGGCTTACTTATCACTTTTCCTCTGGCGTGGCGTAAAGAAGTGTTGCATAGCAACATACAAACACGTAAGCATCAACGTAATCTTAAACAAATATCATTGTTGACAGTGTTTACTTGACAATTATATTACTGTATTATGGGACATATCGCAAGAATGTCGGATAATAGATGGACCCGTCGGTTGGTTGAAGGAAGACCACGCAATCAAAAAAGAAGTGGGGGAAAACCACAGACAAGGTGGTCTGATGACATTAAGAGGCTAATGGGCACAAACTGATTGCAAAAAGCAAGGACAGACAACAATGGAGAATTGTAGGAGAGGCTTATGTCCGACGATGGACGACATAGCTGTTGATGATGATGACGATGATATATTACTGTAGAAACAACTCGTACATATACACCGTTTCAAACGTAAACAAAATTTAAAATTGTTGTATTGAATTAAAAATTCGATGCTTTTCCAGTAATTTACCGACATTTGAAGGAAAAATAGCATATTTTATTTGGAGGAAAACTTTTCTAGGCTCGACCTCTATGATCAGGCTCACTTCGTTCGGCTGCTAAACACGAGCGCAAAAGTATTACTTTTCCTCCGTATAAAATAATATAATATTTTGTTCCTGTATCGGGCACCGTTTGAGTTACTATGTGTTTCTAAAAAATTTTTATAACGAGCGCATTTCACGTGGTGTAATGTAATGTTTTGGCCATAATTTATATATCTTTAACTTTAAATCTTTTTTTTCCTTCATTATCAATTGTTCGTAATCTTTACACTCTTCAGAGGAAGTTGATTTATAGTATTGTAACTACAAACATATTTTATTGACACATACTTATAGTTAAATCGGTTTAAGAAAATGAATCTTATTAAAGGTTGTCATTATAATAGGGAAGGATCACATGAAAGTATATTTCATTAAAACCGAATCATATTAATCTCAACATTAGTAATTAAATAAATTCTTACAAACGCCACTTTGTATTCCTACAAATTTACTTATAGATCCGGTGCATTTTTAACGTTTTGTAGCATTGAATGTGACAAATTGAATTTGTAAGAAAAATATTTCAAAATGTATTTCTGCAGCTATTGTCAAAGAATACGTAGAGCAGTTACCAATTGCATTATAGAAAATCTCTTTTGTGAGAATTTCACAAGCTTTTACCTCGCCGACAAGAATTAGTTTATTTTTAACGATGTATAGTAAACTTTGTAGATATATTAGAAGTGTGCTTGATTTTTCTCCGATTGCGCTAATATTTAAGTTCATTAAAAAGCATACTCGAACATAGTGCCTTTCACTCAAAAATATATCCGATTTACACGTGCTCAGAAAGAGCTTAAACAAGAACTACGGTAGTATGAGGGTTATAAAATCGGTAATTCTTTCCATTATTAACGTGCCTTTTTTTAAGATAGAAAATGTATAAGCTTTTGAAATGTGATTCAAAAAATGGAAGACATGTTGTATGTACAGTAAACCCTCTATTTTCGGCCACCTCTTAAAAGCGGCCACCCTAAACTGGCCAAGTTTTCCAAGTCAAAAACCGATTATACGGAAATATCCATATTAATGACCTTCCTAATAGCAACCACCTCTCGATAACGGCCACGGCCACTTATTTGTAAACTTTCTTCGAAAAATACATGTAATTCTACCTGCCATTTCCGGTCATTCTTAAGTAAGGTCATTAGTAGACAACAGCTTAGCGTGCAATTAAAAGGCTTATTGAGTTCACCCCAAAAATCGTATTTTGCGTACATAGTTTGAGTTAGTATGTTCAACAGTGCTGTTACATATAGACGTACAGAAAAATTACAATGTCGCTAAAAAGAAAACGTAAATGTATGTATTATGCATTCAATATGTATAACTCTTCCATTATTATATCGTCTAATTTATTTAATATTGCATCAGCACATTTATAGTTATTTTTTAATGCAGATATATAGTACCCTATAGCGAACCGTATTATGTTCCATACTTAAAAGATTTATAAACAACGCATAACGTAATGGCACCGAATACCGAGCACTTCATAACATGCATTGCGAAAAATGACAACAAGATAAGTTATCATACATTTAAAAAAATTACAAAAAATATTATTCAAATTATATTACTTTAGCTTAAAAATGGTTGTTTTCTCAACTTAAAATCTATACTATGCTAGACAAAATTAACAAATGAAAATGCATTAAGTTCCAAAACAGTAAATCCCCGTTTTCCGTCCATTAAAATGTATTTATCTTGATACCGTCCACCATGGCTCCGTCCATATGTATTATTACTGTTTAAAACAAAAAAAATGCCATTTAAATTTTAAAACAAAATATATTTAGAAAAACACAAACTAAATACAAACAAAAGGGAATAAATTTATTTTTCTAAGATCATTTATTTCCGGGACCATAAATATACCTCTGTGAGACACCTTTTAGGTTTGGTAATTTTCGAAATAATGTCCATATGCGGATAGACCAAAACGTCGTCTTTTGAGGCCATTTCCAAAATTTCCGGTTATAGCCATAGCTTTGATGCGCACACCATCCTCAACCTCTTCCAAAACACACCAGGAAAATATTCACCTTCGTATTGAATAATAACAAACTCATCATTGTTATATTTTTCCTGTGTTTTTCTATTGATGTTTCCTGTGTTTGTTGGTTTCTTTTTCTTTCTTTCGTTGTTTTTATTATCTGCCTTTTCTTTAATTCTTCTTTTCTTTCTTTATTTTTTTAATTCTTTCATTTTTTCACGTTCCTTCCTTTCTTTATCTTCTTGAACTCTCCGTTGATATTCCATAAACTCATCACTTATGGCTACTGTAGGATATATTTTTGATTTTTTGATATGTTTTTATTTTCAGATCCTTTTTTCGCTTACATGTTTCTTCCGGTCAGTAAAGTGCTTTTTTAAATGGTGTAGGATATTTATTTTGCATTGTGTTGTTTGATGATTGTGCTTTTTTGGGGAAGGTTTATTGACTTTTTACAGGAGTTACATGTTCTACTTGTGAAATCGAGTTTTGACTGGGCAATTTTTCCAAGAAGACTGAGGTCGATGGTAAGCTCACAGATGGTGCAATCGAGTTTTGACCATCCGTGAAATTGTCTAAATTGGCTGATGTTGATGGCAAATTTACAGAAGCGGTAATCGAATTTTGACTGTCTAAAACGGATGAGGATGATAATAATTTTGAAAATGGTTGTATATTTTCTGAACTTTGCTTATCATTTTCAGGTATCAAATATAATTCACCATTGTCACTAACTGTGCCTTCAATTAAATCGTTATCTTTAAACCAAAAACTATCGTTCAAACTTATATCTACAACGGTAACATCGTTAAGCAAGTTATTGTCTATTGTAGCGGTAGCATTAGTGATTGAGTTGTTTTGAAGGTTAGCGGTAGCCATATTTAAAGGATCTGCTTGAAGACTTTTCCAAAAATTGTAAAAGCATTCGTACTTTTCTTCTAGATCGCTTACTGAGTTGGTTAGTAAAAATTTTCGTAAAACTGCTTTATCCATTCGTGCTTCAGTTTCGCTTTTAAATCAAGATCTGAAAGTGTAGTAATGGGATTGGCTTCTTTATAAGCAGGTGGTGTAGGTTCCGTTTCATTCCGAGAAGGTTTTACCTGTGTTACTAATTTCGAATAGTCGACGTTATTTGCATCAAAGGGATACAGACCGCAAGCTTTAAAGGCACTTGAAATGGTAGACTGAGATGCTGTTTTATCCAAAGTTTTTCCAAAATTTTTGCAAACTCGGATCTTTGAGTTTTTTACCATTATTCTGCATCCGCCAGTCTCGAACGTCTTTACGCCAATTACTTTTTATAGGAAAAAATATACCAACATCCAATGGTTGGAGTCTATGAGTGGCATTAGGATACAAGGCCACCAATACAATACCATTTTCCTTATAAAATTGGTCAATGTGTAAGTTTATATGAGGAATGTCCATCAAGAAATAATACCACTGGTAGTGGTATGTTACTTTCCTGGACCCACGGAAAGAATACATTTGTAATGTATTCAAAAAATTTTGACCAGCCATCCAGCCAGATTCAGAATATCCAATTCCAAACTTCTTGGGCATATTGGTTATTATAGCGGAAGGTACATATCGTTTGTAAGGAAACAGAACTAAGGGAGGGGGTACTACTCCATTTGCAGCAACGGTAAGCAGAACAGTTAGGCATTCTTTGTCGTCATTTGCAATCCGGTTGTATACCTTCTTTGAACCCTTTCTAACCAAAACCTGCTTTTTTGAGGAGATAAGTAAAACCCGATTCATCACAGTTAAATATTCTTTGAGGGTCCTCCAAAACATCAAGCAATTTTTTTCTGAAAAGTACGATGAAACTTTTTCAAACCAGTTTCTAATATTCTCCTCAGTAACTGCTGCTCTACATGATGATAATGATTGTGGAACTCTCTTTGAGATTTCTGGATGCCGATTAAGAAAGCCATAGTACCATTTTTTCCAGGGCAGTCGTCTTTAAGAGGATTTGGGCGACCCAAATTTTTCATAAGTTTGGCAACTGAATCGATAAGCTGAGATTTTGTGACTGGAATCCAACTTCTCCCATTTCAATAATCCACGAAACTAAAATTTTTCTTCCGCCTGTGTTAACACTGTTGGTCCACCTAGATGTCCAGGATTTTTATAGCGATTTCGTAATCTATCAATCAGAGTACTTTTGGGAACACTATATAATTGCGCAGCTTTTCTAATACTGAAATCACCAGAATGTATTGCGTCTAAGGCTTTTGGACATTTTCTTTGGGATATTTCATTCGTATGGACGCCATGAGCAAACTGAAAAATAAAAGAAATTGCTAGAACGCAAAAGAATTTGTGGTAGTTTTTGAAAAAGCAAAAACTTTAAAAAAAACTTTTTATAAAATTCAAAGCCATTAATATACTTTTGTGAAAATAGTAGGGTTTTTCTTGACAAAAAGCAAGAAATCGATTTCTAATGCCCTATTTCTCCCTTCCCCAAATCGCTTAAACCGTCTCTGGAAGATTTTATTAAATTGCAATGTATAGTTTTTTAACCCACAACCTACAGTCCGGATACAAGAAACAGAGTGCCTGATACCGTCCATTTGTAATTTTTAGCGTAATTTAAATTATATTAAATATTTTTATCCGTTAATTACAAAAATATTCTTCTAAATTTATGCCTCTTTTAGGTTTAGGAACTAAAAATTTTATAGGAACTACAAAAATATTCATATTAGGTTAAATTTTGTTTAAATATTTTAGACAAAAAATATGCTAAGAATCCTAATATCCCTAAAGTTTTGAGAGATAATAAAAATATAACACAGATAGACTAGGGCGGATTTAGGTATTCAAAAGTACTTTTTACCAAAACCAAGTAATGCTATTTCTTTGGTTTAAATAAAAGTGGTGGAAAATATAAGAGTAAATCTTGAATAACTATGTAAAACCCAATACCGTCCAATTGGACGGTGTCTGAAACTTGTTTTTAATAATCCTGTTTCCGTCCACATTGTTTTTCGTTTTAAAAGGCGATTTGTAAAAAAACCGATATGTACCACCTCCCAAAGCAACCAGAATTACAAAAATAATTAAAACTTACCTGTTTCTTACTAATTTACGAAAGAATCACTTTATTCCATAAGTACACATTTACTTTTTTTCAAACCGAAATTGGCCACGTACCGTACATGCCGTGGTAAATGTTCGAATTAAAATGACACGATTAACTGTTTTAGGACTACGCAGCGTAAATATGTAGAGGGGATGTCGGTTCTGTAACTGACAAACAAATGCTGTGTTCTGACGGTATTATAAAAAGTATCGGTAATTAATTAAAGTGACCGATACATGGGTAGGACGGAAACGGTGCCGTTACGTTAGAAATAAATTTTGTTTCCTCCCAATAACGGCCACCTCCATATACCGGTCAGTTTTGCAGCAAATTTTAGTGACCGCTATTTAGAGGTTTTACTGTATTCGGTTTTTCTACGAAGATTTAATATTTTGATTGATTGATTTGTATTTTATCGCCGTTGTCTATTTTCCTCACGAAATTAAATATTCAATAATTCATTCCTAGCAAATAAATCGTGGGTTTAAAAGCTTACAATGTGTTCAAGCAAACTCAATATTCCTAGTTTACTTTATAACTAAGTTGATTGGTTAACTTGGTCGTTTGCGTAGTTTTCGATAGGATTAATTAATAAATCTGTTGTTAAATATATAGTTGGGACAAACACCTGCAATATATACTTGTACAAGATGTGTGTACTATACGAATATACGAAGTATTAGAGGAACAGTAAATGTAATCCTTTCTAATACCTTTGCACTTCCTGCGAAATAAAGCTTAGGGTAACCACCGTGATATAACTACTGAAAGTACACATGGTAGCCCAGAATTCTGTTTTATAGTTTGGGGAGATTTAACATAAAGCTTTAAATCCATTTTGCCATCCTTCTAATGATTGAAATTTAATAAATAATAAATTAGCTTAATGTAAGCAAGATAAGACTTATGAAATATACGGTAATACGTCGGACACGAGTGGGTGTTACCAAATAGACCTTATTAAATCAATAGATAATTGGCCTGCCTAAGAAGTTTAGGCCACAGCCATTTACTTGTCAGTTACATTCTCTAAAGTTCCTAAACAAATTTGAAAGTTAACTTCGGGCAAAACTATAATTTAATTTTAAAAAATGACACAACACCGAGCAGGCGTTGTCACGTTAGTTAATTAATTTTTTTGTAATAGCATGGCAATTTATTTTTCTAGAGGCGTAACGGTTAGTTATAATTTTTTATTTTTTCATTCTTGTTTGGTTTATAATGTAAAGGTAAGTTAATTGATGATCTTTGTTTGTGAAATACTAATTAGAAACCCAAAAATTGCCTTAAACCGCTGTCTAAGCAATGTTACTATTCGCCACCTGAGGCTGGCTTGAGGGTATAATAAAGTGCGTGTTCATGTCGACTTAATGAACAGTGTTTTCTGCATGTTTGATATTTAAACAACATTGTGTTTTGCTCAGCTTTTGGAGCTGATATCGCACAACTTACTCCAACTAAAACAAGAATAAATTGACGTACCTACTTGTTAATTTTGAAAACTTCTACCTTAACTTAAATTAACAAACGAAAGTTATTATGCGTAATTATACGAGCGTACTAGGTATGTCTTATTTAAATGTTACCAATTTTTATTTTTTTAATCTTATAACAAGTTTTCTTTTTCTAAATAGAAAATTAAATAAATTTAATTAAATGGACTTCGATTTTCAACGGTTGAAGCATATGGTAGGGGATGAAAATTAATGGTATGAGTCAAGATTACAAGTACGCTGTGTTAAAGTTACTTATGTATTTGCACCCTAGGCACCCTTGAACGCTAATAAACATATGGTTACATTGCGCCCTTGTACTTCTACTTAATTATAACCACGGATTTACCCTCATGGCCCCTTTTAGTTCCTTTCCTTATATGCGGGTTACGTGAAATATGTTTATCGGACAACAATGAATTAATGAAATTAAAGTAATTGCAAAAGGTAAATATCTTCAATACCTCTGATATTCAACGTCCATTATTTAACTGAGGGTTGTCCCCAAAGTGTTTTTAAGATATTTCCAGTATCAGAACATATTACAATGTGTACCAGAAAACGTTTATTGTAAAAATTTTAAAGTGTTACAAAACATATCAAAAATATTTCAAAATATGTATCGCGTGGTAAAAAGCTTTATTTAAATGAACAAGTAAGAGATGTGTCGTTCATGTTCGGCTTGGCTCAGTTGTCTAAACCTATTACCACTGATTTATCGCCGATTCTTACGAAGGTTCAAATCCCCCAGACTGATTCTTTTTTTTTAAGTTGTATTATTATTTTAAATGAACAGCGTTTAATTTCTATCAATAAAGAGATGTTATTAAAAGTTTAAATTTTTTACTTGAATTGGCAACAAATTTACTAAAATATTATTCAAATTATTAAACGTAACGCGTGATTCAAAAAATTTTTCATCAAACGTTGCCATGAACGACAAACCAAGATATACAGGTGTATCTTACCTTAGTTTGTACATTTGTCAATTCTGACAGATTTAATTTCATTTTTTTTAAATTAATAATTCAGATGACTTCAATAGTTCAATAGTACTTTGGTAGGTCCAACGCATCCAGTTTTATGTATTTAGAATAGACGTACGTGAATTTTTCATGGTCCACTTTATTGAAAAAATTTTGAATCACGCGTTACCTACATATTAGTTATTATTACCTACCTAACGATATTAAAACCATTTCAGTACGTTTTAATTTGTAACAATAAATGAATTTAGTTGTTGACATTAATAACAAGAATTACTAGTGTTCAATCATCATCTTGTTTGAATCAATCTTTTATAATAAATAAATATTTATGGTGATCCAGAAAAGAACCGATTGGGATAGTGTCCTTAAATGAATGTTCGAAATGCTGTCCGTTTTGTACTAGACAGTAGCATAGCATTATTGTAAAACTGCATACGAACGTTTGCTTGTAATTGTTTTGTAGGTAGGTACAAAAAATTAGAAATTACGTTTACGTGATTAATGAAACATTTGAACAATAAAACAAAACGTAAGGCTGCTGCTACAAGCGTCGAAAAACAATGGTACATCAGAATACATTTTGTACTTTGTGTCAAGATTTCCTTGTTCGTTTCTTAAATAATTGTTTGAGTTTTGCGATTAGTTTGTTATACATTTGTATAAATAATGGAGAATTTAACATTGGAGCAGCGAATATTCGTTATTCGTTTGCATTTTAGTGGAAGTAGTTGCCGTGAAATACAACAGAATTTTCTAGGAATGCTTGAAGAAGTACCGAGTTATTCGACGTTTCAAAGAATTATAGATAAGTTTATAACAACTGGGTCTGTTAGAATACGTAGTGATGATATTCCCAAACCACCGCGGGAGTTGGAATTGAGAAACACCGAAGTTGTCCTAGCTGCAGTTTCTGTTACAAATAAAACATCAGTGCGTACTATTCAGGTAGAAACAGGGGTTTCGAAATCATTGGTACAACGCATTCTTCGAAAACAACGATACAACCCCTACAAACTTTGAAGATGCCAGGAGTTGCGAGCTGGCGATGGTAACTCCAGAGTAGAGTTTTCTGAAGTAATGCAGGAGACCTGCAACAACAACAGGAAACGTTCACTTTGCACAATAAACCTAACAGTCAAAACTGCAGAATCTGGGCACGTGAAAACCCTAACATGGCGGTGGCGGTGCGAACCCAGTACTCTTTAAAGGTGAATGTGTGGGCTGGATTGTTCCGCGACAGAATTCTCGGTCCTTTTTTTATCGAAGGCAATCTTAACGGAATGTCCTACTTAGAATTGCTCCAGAATAGAGTAGTACCAGCATTACGAGAAACAGTGGAAGATCTGCAACAAGAAGTTTGGTTTCAACAGGATGGCTGTCCAACACACAACTCGGTGATAGTTCGACAATATTTAGCAAATACCTTCCATGGTGTTATTGGTTTATGGGGACAAATTCAGTGGCCGCCACGATCTCCTGATCTGGTACCTTGTGATTTTTTCCTGTGAGGTCATCTTAAAAACAGGATTTATCAAAACCGACCCAATTCGTTAGACGATTTAAAGATCGCAATCTGCGAAGAATGTCAGCAAATCAATGCTCGACAGTTATCAAATGTGCGTCGGGAGTTTTATAATAGGCTGGGTTACTGTTTAGTACAGAATGGAGGCATTTTTGAACATTTGCTTTAAGCAAACCATTATAATCGGTTCTTTTCAGAACCACCATGAGTATTTAGTTAAAGTATTTATTTAAACACGACGATGATTGTGCACTAGTTGCTGTTGTTAGTATGTCAACAACAAAATTCATATATTGTTACAATTAAAACGTACCAAAGCCATTTTAATTTCGTTAGTTAGGCCCAGTTGTACAACTGATCCTTAGTTATCATTCTATTGCGTGTCCGTTTACACCAATACCGCTTAAACTAGGCCGTATGCACCAACACAGCTTAAATTCAAGCAAGGCTTAAAAACTTAAACACAGTTGTTAAAACCACAGCAACGATTGTTTTAAGTCTCGCTTAAGTTGAGGCTGTGTGGGTGCAAACGGCACTAAATGTTTAATAATGAATCATATTGGACCTGTTGTACCAACGCGATTAAACTTAAACAATGCTTAAAAACTATCGTTGCTATGGTTTTAACATTTGTATCTAAAGTTTTTAAACATTGCCTAAGTTTCAATTGTATTTATGCAACCGGTTATGATTCTATTGCCAGTTCAATTAAAAAAATTTAAACTAATATCTCGTTATTGACCTAAATTAAATGGTGATCATTTAAAATAATAACCCAACTTTAAAAAAAGGAATCGGACTGGGGATTTGAACCTTCGTTAGAACCGGTGATAAATTAGTGGTAATGCGTTAAGACAACTGAGTCACGCCCAACATCAACAACACAGCTCTTACCTGTTTATTTAAATAAAGCTTTTTATCACGCGATACATTTTTTGAAATATTTTTAATATGTTTTGTTGAATTTAATAAATTTTTACAAAAAACGTTTTCTGGTACACATTGTAATGTCTCGTTTTTTTCAAATTTATTCTATCTATATTTGTTATTTAAAAAATATCCTTAACATGGTTTTATTTGTTTCCAAAGGTTATATTTATACCACGTTTTAATGTAGAGTTCCACCCCACCACACGTTATTTTGCTGTAGTTTGTGTACACTGTAAAAATAATTAAATCAATTCAATTCCACGGCCTGCCCTACTTGAACACCCGTTAAATTACATTATTTGAACGTGTTCCTATCAACCTTCACCAGTTAACATATTAAAGCTAATGCCACTCAATAAAAACATAGTAATAAAATAAACTTAATAAACTTCAATTCTGAGATTAAAATTCATTACTATGTATTTATTGCACCAACAGTACCACATTTTTTAAGTAACTCTCGCCTAAAAATAAATCTTGGACCGATAATCGATTTATATAATTTTCAACGAAATGTTAAGGTTTAACAACTGGTTTTTTAAGTGATGCTGACGTTTAAAATTTTTGATTTTTATTTTGATTTTCTGATGCCTGGTATGTGTCTGGGACGGGCTGTAGAGGGTTCCAATATTGAATCGGTTTGCATTGATCATAATCAATCTTCTTTTGCTGCCGTTACTTATTTACATGGTTGAAGTGTTGCGATTCTACAGTGAAGCGGATATGAAGATTGATAATGAGAGCATTCATATCCAATAGAGGAACAAACAAATTGTCAATAACCTCACTGAATCTTACATTACTTTTGCTGCACCTAGTAAAGTTAGAAGTAACCCACCTTTGCGGACTGTCAATCCACGGCACACTGACCATGATACCTTCGCCCCTAGAAAAGTTTTAAACTTTAACTCTGTCCTGGAGAGATTGTATAGTGAAGACACACAAGGAATATAACATATCCTATCCTAGTGTATCCTTTACTATATTACAATAATTACCTTTATTACTTAAAAAGTTATGAAGCCGATTCGCTGTACATTTGTGCTATGCTACATTGTTTTACCATAGATGTCACTTACATACCGCTCGATTGATAATTTTTTGATGAACAAAAAGTATATGACACGTTTTCAACTACATATACTAAAAAAGCATTCCAAGTAATTTAGGAAAATGTCTGAAAAATAAAAATCGAAAATTTAAAAAAAGAAGATTGATTATGATCAATGCCAACCGATTCGGTATTGTAATCCTTTCAGACACAAAGCACCGCTAAAATCATTAAATGCACAAGCAACAAAAAATCGAAACCATTAATTTTAAAAAATGTACCTACAAATATTTCTGGAATTATAAACCTATGTCAAATATACTATTGGAAAGCCCACTTTTTCCAGAATAATAATCACTGATAATGTAGGTTAAAATGAAAGCACAAAACCGTTAGCGGTGACGTGTTTCACGTCCTTAAAAAGCCATTCAATCGCCTTTTAAGTAGCGTTTCGTACGTCATTCCGATCTGTACCTCTTGTTAGTGGTAACGCGTTTTGCACCCAACACTCTGTCAGAATTGCGTTTGGTACATCAACTTGGTCGTTCCGCTTCCAATAACAAAATCAGATAAATAAAAATATTATTTACGTAGTAAGCAAATGAAACACTCACCTTTATGGTCTCTAGATCGTTAATAACCAGAACCTCATCTACACCAAACGAATGCGGTACAAAAGTGTAAAACATATTCGAAGCAGACGCTAAGGCGAAGCTCTGAGCCTTTAGAATCGACCAGTTGTTATTTATATTCATATTCTTGTCAATTTAAAATAACTTCTCGGGTCGAACATTTTTTAATACCAATTAATTAGTCTAATAATGGAATTGCTAACAATGATTGGAAACGTATACCATTTGTTATAATCTTATTTTAAATTTTGATAACATACGACTAACAAACAGAAAACGCCAAAAACTGCACCGAAATAGATAAGAAATATGTCAAATTACCAAATTATCCCACATACACAATATTTTCAAAATTTGATTATAAAACAGTAACCTCTAGTAGTAACAACTTGCAAAATCTTTTAGACAATCCGAAAGACCCAATAGAAATGTGTGATAAATCGGGAATATATAAAATTAATTGTAAAGACTGTAACCAAGTATATAGGGCAAACCAAGAGACCTATTAAAACTCGTTTTAAAGAGCACTTAGCTCATGTCAAATATCATCGCATAGATAGGTCCAGTGTTGCCATGCATATGCTTGAAAATGGCCATAGAGTAGGCGACATTGAATTAATTAAGAGGGTAGATAATAAAAACGAACTTGATTCTTGTGAAAGTTTAGAAATTTTAAAAACAGAAATTTGCTTATGAATTATCATGATAACGGTCCATTAGGATTTTCGGAATTATTTAAGCTTATCTAAAAATCAATTAAGTTTAACGATGCCTGACACGCAGATGGTATATATAAGCTTCTTATTGTTTTTAATTTTAGTATCGGTATCGCTGATGATGATAGCTTAGCTATTGAAACACGTATCCGAGAAAAGTTTCTTTGGTGCAGTTTTTGGTATTTTCTGTTTGTTAAATAGACTCTGCAGTTTAGTGTTCCATTCCTTTGAACATATGACTAGCCATCATTTTTAGTAATGATAGAAAGGAAAGTGACGACAGATGTATACTCAGAGAAATAGAAATATCATGCGTTGTGGATTGCTTATTAAATTGATCTAAACATCAATCATCAGTACATTGGTTTCTATCCAGGAGTTTACTTACGCAACAAAATTAATTTAAAAATTGCCAAATTCTGCAAATATTTCAATTATCAAAGGGGATAATATAGGAATTATTATGCGAAATCGCGAATTCAATAAGTTCCTTGACTACTGAGGATTGACTCGACTAATTTAAAATTCTTTATTTGAACAGTTTACACTAAAAAATGTTATGCAATGAAATAAGTTGTGATTAATTTTAGAGACTATGCTAGAAGGTTTTTATATTTTGTATGTTTTTGTTATGATGATTTCCATATTACCAAATAAATTTCAATTACATTCGTCACTACGTTTAAAATTGTGTTTCCTTCACCTGTTTAATTCAATTGTTTATATTTACATGGAAAGTATATATTATGTTGTTCAGAAATAAATTAAAACTAATTTAATTTCACTTGAACATCCTAAAATAATTCGCCGCCGTTTACATAAAGCTGGTACGACGGTGTTAAACACAATATTTATAATATCAACCATATCTTCCCTGGGGGTCGTTTAAATGTTAGAACGAAGCCAGGTGGGGTAGCTATAGCATAATAGGAAAGCATGCAGGTGGCGAAACAGCAAATCATGAGGGCATTACTAAAGGTACAAATCCTGTCATTCTTGTTAACAAATGCTCTTCTCTATTGAAACTTCTTTTATTGTCCAAAATGGGAAGGATCCATAAAGTGATACCTTAATCTTTAGTTTAGGTTGAAAGATAGGTAAGTTCGGTTAGGGTGGAACTAAATTCCGGTGAATGAACGGTTTATCAATATTGACGCCTGCCAGACGTTGAACTCAGCGTTTTCCAAACATATAATCAAAATTACTCTTATTGTATACCCAATCAAAATCATCGTATAATATAGATCTGTAAACAGTACGACATTTTTAATAATTCCATTGTTTAGACGATTTGCAACCAGATTAAACTCCACAGCTACGCGCGTAGATAACTTAGGTGAAATAAATTAATGCGCACACAACGGAATACCTCCTCTACTCGGTAAAAGCTTAGAAGCACAACAAAACCAATTGTGTTTAAAAATGAAAGTAAAAAAACGTGGAATGTTTGACGTATATTTAGTGCATTATATATCGATTAGGAATTCTCAACTTTGCTTTTAAATTTTTTCAGATAGTAGAAAGTTAATAATTTTATAAATTTTCGTGTAATACGGAATGCCGTTAATGGATTCTCAATATTCTGCTACCCCTTACTCAAAGTAATCACTTCTAGATGGAGATAAATTCATCTGAATGAATGGGTGGTTGTCAAATTCTTGAAGCAATAATTTCAATTTAATAAATTTTTAAGGTTTGATAGATAATATTTTTCCTGAGTGCGTTTTTTTTTCAGATTAAACAAATTGTTGCAATCACTTTCAATTGGCTTAAACTATTATTGTAAACAAATGTTTACATTATTTCATAATTACAATTTCTTTAAGAAGATTACCTAGCTCGACAAAAACAGGTTTAGCAAATTAATGGTACTTGCACTATTATTTATTATATACTTATTATATCCATTCCTATATACCTCGCTTCCAGGCTTTATCCACTTATTAAATTAATCACTTTGCGAAATAGTGAAATAAGAGTGTTTTTATTATTGATAAAGCATGACTAGGTTTAACTTACGTAACACTTTTCAACATTTACTGCCACAAGATCTAAACTAATAAAGATGGTAAGATATTTTCTGCGACAAACTAACATACTTACATACAGAAAACTAAACTGCTAAAAGATATTTCGATGGAAGTTGCTAATAAACTTTCGGGTAAGTTTTAATAATGTAATTTAGAAAAGCTGTACTGTAATGAATTATTTTTCCTGGTATTTTCAGTGATAAAAATTCTGGCTAGATCGTAATCCTATTTGCTCTGTGATATTCTTGTTTTCTTTTTCTAATATCTCAAAGATGCTATCTGAAAAAATGAAAACATTTTTGTTTCATTGATTATAATAGGGATCACAGTAGTGTCCCTATTTTGATTAATAGAATTTTTTAGAATAATTTTATTTAATTCATAGTGTTTATGTCTATGATGATATGCATATGGTAGCTTTACTTACTTTTCGTTACATGGCTCTTGTATTGTCGGTTATTTTTAGGATGTTGAAATACTTCTTCAAATCAAATCAAATCAAAAACAGCTTTATTGTCACTGAAATTTACATTTCTTGGACAAAGCATAACAACAAAAACATTAAAATAGAAAAAAAAATGCATCATCGCAAATGCATTTATCACAGAATTATTCGTAGTTTAAATAAACATAACTAAAACAGTTGATTACAACCAAATCTAAAATAAGTATATAAATACTTGAGGTCAATATAATAATAAGTCCAAATACCCTGGATCACTGAATTTCATATAAATTAAAATTAGTTATTGTTATTAAAACAGCCAAAAAATCAGATAATGTTTTTCTAAATTTAGTTTGGGGATACATTGATTTGTAAGAAGCTGGTAGGTGATTGTATAATTTTATACCACTATACATGATAGAGTTTTTAGTACATTCTATTTCGGAGTTTCTAAGCTAAGGTTGTAAGAAAAGAAGTTTCTAGTATTTTGAGAATGAAACTTAACTGTCTCTAAAATGAATAATGCCGGAAGAGTTAAAATTTTGAATTTTTTAAAGTATTCTTGACAATGGTCTCTTTTTTTCAGTCCGAAAATGTGTCTGATAGCTATTTTTTCTAATTTAAATATTATATTAAATCTCTCCTTACAACAGGCACCCCAAAACGGTAATGCATATCGCAAAAGATTCGAAAAGAGCAAAATATGTTGTCCTGGCGGTGGTTACATTTAGTTCACTGGAGATTGTTTTTAATGCATAACATGTAGAAGACAACTTATTTACTAATGAATCAATCTGAGACGACCATTTCAGAGAATTGTCTAAAGTAAGAAAAAATTTAGTCGATTTAGCAACTTGAATTATATTATTGTCATCTAACACTATCGGATCTAATTTTCCTTTGAAACACATGGCCTTCGTTTTTACTGCATTTAAACTTAAGCACCACATTTTCAGTACTTAAATTTTGCAGCGATTTCGATTGTGAGACTCTCCACGTGATGTTGGTGTCTTCTGCGAATAATGTTATTTTGCCGTTAATATTCAAAGTTGTTAAATCGTTTATAAATGATAAAAATAGGATTGGTCCAAGAACCGATCCTTGTGGAACTCCGTGCATAACATTATTTGCATTTGAGTTTTAATTTTGATTTTGACATATTGTTTTCTATTGCTTATGTAAGATGCAAACCACTTGAGTGGAGTCCTTCTTATCCCATAGTATTCCATTTTTGTGATTAAAATATCATGTCTTACACAATAAAATGCCTTAGCAAAGTCACAGAACACAGCCGCCGTACAGTATCCTTCGTCTTCCTAGAAACCGTAATCATATTATGGCAGCCGGAATCGAACCCTAAGTTTTTCGATTGAGTCTCGACGATTAACTACCTCGGCCACGAAGGTGTTTACGCCAAATGCTTCATTTCGGTTGCTGTAAAATGTTTAATGACCATTATGCTTTGACTAATCTTATCTGTTGCACGTTCTTTTAGGTGTCGGTTAGTCAAAACGAATGGAATCTATGTAGAAAACATAATACGATAAAGCTTTGAAGAGCAAAATATCAATTAAGAAGGTGACTTGAGAGTTCGCCAATTAGGAGACTATCTGTACGGATGCATGAATTGAATATGTATTCACTAATCGATTAGTTCAGGACTTATATGAACCAGAACATTTAGACACATCTTACCCATAACGACGAGTATATGCAACCATCTTTTAAGAGTAGGAGGGGGAGGATCAGCACAAACAGCGCAACCGAATTGAAGAAAATGGGTAGATTTCTAGTCTCAATACATTTTTTTTGCCTACAATGTACTGTAATGCACACACTTACATAATTTTCAAGATTTCGAAGCAACCAATAACTAACATCAACGTTCCTCAAGACAATGCTTATCTTAAATGATGAACACTAATGAAAAACGATAAATTTGAATCAATTTTCAAATTATATACCGAGTGATGTTTAATGATAGTCAAATGACAGAATCGTAACATTTCAAAAAATTGTAAACAGTTGACTTAGAAGATGTGATTAGCAGCGATTTGACAATTTGTCACCCTTTAATAATTAAGTATTACAAAATATAGAATGCACACTTTAATTTTTGGAAACATTATTAACCAGATCAGGAATTTTAAATTTGAATTGAATTTAATGTACATAAATTACATGAGTTTATGTAGGGAACATTATGTTCTAAGTGCTGAGTTAGACATTTGAATATACTATTTCATTTTATTCCATGTTTTGAGCTATTGAATTTGGATACTAAATTTGAATTTGTCATAAAAGCAATATCAATTTTTTGGGCAAAATCAAAACTTTGAATTTATCTGCGAACGAAAATGGGCCTGGCAATATCAATCAGAATCAATTGTAATTAATTTAAATTTCTCAGTCGAAACTGGCAGCGGAATATCAGCTGAGGTCAGAAAGCAGTTCGGTTCTTCTACCTCGCCGTATTATATGGCATGTTTGCATCAGAATGGTTAGATGGCTAAGTGTTGCAGTTGATTCTGATACTCCTAATGGTTTTCAAGTTTCTGGCAAAATGCCTGCTTACAAATTCTTTCGCTGAGCTGTTTGCGGAGCTTCCATTGAATTTTCAGGTCGTAAACTAAACTATCATAATTAGTTGTCTTTTCTGTTTCGGTGTTCCCGAATGTTATGGTGTAGTGGCACTACTATATCTATTGTGGATGAGGTTCTGTCATTTTGTTAACAATATCTGGCCTGTTATAGTTTAAAGAGCGATCTGTTGTTATTGGCTTACCCCAGTATAAAACCACATTCTATGAGATTCCATCACTGGAGCTGGCGAGTATTGTATGTTATGCTTTATAGCAATTTCTTGGTGAATGATCTTCCCAGTTGGTTGTGTTTGCCTAAGTAAGCATTTGGGGCGAGAATTAGGCATCCAGCCCTCAGGTATTCAATCGTTTCATCTACAACCCCGCACTTTCTACACTTGTCCATCAAATACAGTTTTAATATATGTTTCTCGTAGTATCTAGTTCGTATCCCGTTATCATGAATTGCTATCTCAAAGGCTTCTGTCTTGGGTAACAATATCACATCTTCAATTCAGTTAACCGATCTTACTTTACCACTTCAATGTCGTTCATAGATTTAGGGTACCGTAGGTGTAACCACTTTGTTGGTTTAAGTTGAGGGGTGTGTATCTCTTGCTTCCTTCGCAACCAACTTCAAAGGCGAATTCTTAATATTTACGAGTCATATACCTCCTTCTTTTCGCGGTAAGTATAGTCTATTGATGGAAGAGTTCGGGTGAAGAAACCGAATTTGGTGAGAATTGTTCTTGTCGAGATTGAAGAACTGGTATGACCCATCCTTTGATTGCTTCCATTAAACTAAGTGTTCATACGTTTTGATTTGGTATTAAATTATTCTTTCAGCACAAGTTCCATATGTTGGTTTTGAGAACCACCATGATAGCGGTAGGTCTACTCAGGTTTAAGTTGTTTGATGTTATAAATGCTATCGGGCGTACTCGACTTTTCCCCTTTTGATGTGTATTGTCGCACATTTTCCAGGCTAAATGACATTTCGTTGTCTCTAACTAAATGTTGCAGTTGTTTTTAAAAGTGAACTGAGCTTATCTTTTGATTCTCTGTATAATTTTAATTTAAGATCTATCCGTCTATTCTTTTTCGAGTTCATTTCATATCCAGCTGCACATTTGTTAAGTACTATTGACAATGGGTTCGTCGCCAAGCAAAACCATACTAAAGGCAACGAGTTGAACGCAATTATTGTAGATTACATTGTTCAGGACCGGCATGTGATAGGTCGATAATTTCTAGGTGCGGTTACTCTCCTTTTTGGCAAGCAAAAATATATTACCTAGTGATAAAAATGGTGGAATACTGCCCGGCATATTCAGCATGTGGTTGAAGACTCTGCCTATGGTTTCGTGCGAAGCTGTCAGTTTCTTTAGCCAAACCAGGGGCCTTCCATTTATGGATTCGGCATTCTTATTGTATCCTTCACACTTTGTCCAAATGGTCAATACTCCTCAAATATTTGCTTGTTGTTAATTTTTTGTGAGCTTGCATTCCTTGTGAATGGGCCTCGAGTGATCTGTAGAATTTCTGTTGATGACTTTGGTAACATGCGTTCTGTTTCTTTCTTAAATCGAGTTCGTTGTATCTGCGCAGTCGTGGTCCTTTTGCCTTGGCTCTCTGTCTAAAACGTTCTTTGAGATCGAGCAGGTTTTCATTGTAATTGTCAGTCGGTTGGTTGGACATCTTCGCAATATCTTAAGTTTTCTTGATGACATTATGTGATCTAAAGTCACTAAGATATCCGGAAATGACGTCAACCTTTCTTCGGGTCTGATTGATATCTGATTTGAAACACTGTCTACATTTTCTTTTCTAATTGAAGTTTTTGAGTAGGGATGTAAGTATTTTGTCCCATTAGTTCTTACCAAGTGTCACGTCGTAAATTTTACTAGTGAACTTCGTAAATTTACTAGTAGTGATAAGCGCTTCATTTACTATTGAATTGATGTTTTCGAGTCTTTGATATTATGAAGGGTTTATTATTATTAATAAAAGCGACATCACGTTCTCAAAAGATTTTATTGATTTGAATATTTCTTATCTTATTCTCAATTTTTTTCTGTATTCTAAGTACACATGCACATATACAGTGCTTTTCATTTAACATTGGCCATAGGATTTTACATGTTAATATTTCAATCCCATGTTAACACTTTTTTGGGACATCTGGTATAAACCATTTATGTTAATTATAATTAAGTGGTAAAATGTCTATTAGAAAATATTCTTATACTCATTTGTAAGTTTTAATTTAATAAAAAAAATATCGTCTCGGGGAGGATTCGAACCGACTCTGATTTGTAATTTGACTTGGTTACTATGGTAACGAAATTGTCATTCAAATTTTGTTTATTAAGTTTGAGACATTTTGACACGTTTAATTTTTAAATATTAAACAGAACAAGTCGTGAAGTTGCGGCTTCATTTGCAGCTTTGCATCTAAATCGTCCAGTACCAAGCAAATCTACAATCATAAATATCGTTACCATAGTAACAAAGTCAAATTACAAAAGCCCCTTAGACTCGTCGGTTCGAATCCTCCCCGAGACGATATTTTTTTTATTAAATTAAAAACTTACAAATGAGTATAAGAATATTTTCTAATAGACATTTTACCACTTAATTATAATTAACATAAATGATTTATACCAGATGTCCCAAAAAAGTGTTAACATGGGATTGAAATATTAACATGTAAAATTCTATGGACTATGTTAAATGAAAAGCACTGTAGATATATTGCGGTGGATCGTAATTATTTTAATAAAAAAATATTGAATCGTAATTCGAGACTCTCAAATTTGTTTAAATTTGATCCCAGAGTATGTTAAATAAAATATTGTGGTTTACAGAATGACAACTTTAATCTAGTAAAAAAAAATATTTCACAAATAAAATACAAAATTTAATGTTAACGATCCTATTATGCTGCGTGCACGAAAAATGAAAATCTAATTAAATCTAATACATTCTTTTATATGGAAAATGCACATTTTATTTACAAATTTAATAGACTAAGTTCATTGTGCTTGATGATGCCATCCTTCTTGTAGTATCTTGTTAATGATGTCGGCAGATGTGGATTACTTCTATCGATGATGACGGGATTTTCATTGTTTAAACTTTTCTCTTCAACTTATTGTTGTTGGTCACTTTATTTTATTATTTAGCAAGAATGATCAGCAGCAACAATCGTAGCAAAAATTTTATTTTATAATTATAACAATTTTATTTCACTTGCGGTATAACTGCAATGCTTTATACCTGAACACTCAAATATTCCACATTGATCTATTATCGATCATCCATCAACTCTATCAATCGGCTCTAACTATTTAACATGTTTACTCTTTGACTCTCAACTACCGACTCTTCCACCATCACCAATTATTCACACCCCAACAACTATCCATCGTTCACCACTATCCTCATCTCTTACAACTACTTAACTCTACTGTCTTTTTTCATCGTTCAGTTTTCTTTCCTCACTTCATTCAGTATCGTAACCTTTTTGAGTGCATCTGTGCTTACGGAAAATTTTAACCTTCGCAAAGTTCAACACGACATGTTTTGTTTCAATGTGCCACGTAATCTCAATTTTGCTTTTATGAATGCTACAAATAACAACTTAATCTCTACTTACACATTACTTTTAATTAACTGAAAGGATTTATTTATACATATAGTATAAATGAAATTTTTCTTAAATAAAATGTAGATCAGTTTTTAGAAATCTTAAACTTTAATTATCATAACTTTACGTTGAATAGAAAATTTTATTGGCAATTTAATTAATCTTATTTCGATTAAAACCCAATTTTTTTTATTATTCAATAACTCTTTCAGCACAATACGTAACATTAAAAATATTATTTATTCAGTTTCCTACGGACCCTTGCTTATAGGAAGGTGATTCGAAAAGAAAAACTCCACTTCAGTATAATTGCGACGTTTCGCATTGAAGAGTCAATGCTTCTTCGGGCAGTGATAAATGAGTTTTTTAAGAAGGTGTTAATTGGGACTAATAAAACTCTTCAATGCAATACGTCGCAATTATACTGAAGTAGAGTTTCTCTTTTCGAATCACTTTCCTATAAGCAACTGCGGCGAAAAAATAAATAGTAACAAATACAAAGGAAGACCATCTCACCAAATTAAAAATATTGTTCACAGATGTGTAAACTGTTACATAAGTCGATCATTTGATTATTATAGTCAACTAAGTGTTTGTAAACAATAAAAACCTCGAATAAGTTTGCAAGAGATTGTACAATAGCAAACAAACACCGAAAATCGCTCGACATTTGTTTCGTCATTTTGTGACTCGTCAGGGGTGAGAAAACTTCACTATAATAATTGAAAGATCGACTTATATAACTGCTTAGTCAAACTGTCGACAAAGTTACTTTAATGCTAATGCATTTTTGGGCGTGTTACGATACAACGAGACGACACTATATACCGCAACAATTATTGATTAAAAATATTTTTTTCTTGTATAGTTGGTGTTTACGTTGTCATACCTCACATCTTCATATTCCAGGTCTATTATCGAGAAATTTATTCTGCGTTTCAAACTTTTTATTTCTATACTTAACGTCCTTTACCCCGTTCTTTTTAAAATTACCTTTCAATAATACGATTCACGATTTTAAGATTCGATAGTTTTAGCTCAACAATTCTATGGGAAATATTTTTTATTCCTATGGTACATTTTCATTATTGTATTGTGATGTAAGTGTTTGGTGCCCCAGAAGATCAGTATAAACCTGTATAGTGTGGTGACGAAACCGTGTGCAATCGTGGATTGGTTTGTATTGGCAAAGTATTTGCTTCAAGGTTTAGGAAAACCACTAAAACCTAAACATGCCCTTATCCACCTTAGTATTTGTATGTTTGTGGTCTAATAAACATTAAAGTTATTTTCTCACTAAGCTAATTGCGCTTAATTAATAAACAGTTCTTATTACCTCAGCGACTTTGTTGGCAAATCGGGGAGCACACTTCTTAACTATAAAAAAAACATGGGGGTTGGAAGTCGGGGGCCGTTGTAGAAACTTGCCTTTTGTTTTTTCGTACGGTTTCAACCATTGTAGTTTTGTTTTTGAGCGGTTTTTGTGCCAAAGGAACAGATGTAAAATAATTGTCCATGGTCAAATTTCGGCCGCAGTTCAGAACAGGAGATGCCAATCGCATTACAACACTCTCAGCTGTATTATCCTGTCGCTAAGGACCTTCGGGTTGTTTACCTGGATAAATCTCTAAGTTATAAACGTAAAATACTTTAGCGTCCACTACAGCGTAAATTTTTATACCATATTTGGTAGGCTTATTTGCAATATATTGGCGGAATTTGCATTTTCCACGAAAAGCTGGTAACATTTCATCTATAGTTATGTGTTCGCTAGGTTCATAATTATTCTTCCACCTCAAAATAAATTCTTCGAATATATGCCTTATAGGCGCCAAGTTATCTGTTTTTTTTCTTTCAGGCCTGGTATTAATGTCGTCAAATCTTAGAGCTTCTAAAAGTATGTAAAATCTACGACTAGACATAACTGCTCGAAAACAATCTAGGGATGTTCCGTCATTAGACCAAAGTTCTTGAATGTTCAGGTGACCTGCTTTTTTGACGCCAGCCAAGTAAAGGAGTCCCAATAAAGCACTTAGCTCTACTGGCGTAGTATCCGGACAATCTCTCTGACGGCTATATTTTTCTCGCATTTTTTCAAATAAATATTTGTATACTTGACAATTTCAAGTATCATTGAATCGGAAAAAATAACTTCCATGCATCTAAAATATTCTTTACGTCTTTTGCTATTGCTGTCACGCCCGATTTTTTTGTAACAATGTTGTGACTTCTCCTTCTAACGTTAGGTAGAGTTGGATGCATTGACCATATTGTCTTTTTATCTTTGCCTACATAGTGAAGTCGGCTAGGTTGTAGTTCTTCATCATCTGATTCTGAGCTACCTGCCGACTGCTCAGAATCAGTTAAATGTTCACTATGCTCAGATGACGCATTTGATTCGCATTCATCCAAACGTCGATCGTTATTATCATCGTCAATATCTACTGGAGGATCCTCGTAAAACCACGGAGGAGCAACTACAAATATAAAAATGTAAATATAAGAGCAACTTGAAAACAATAATGTTCGCAAAAGTTTTGCATTTTTGCAAATTTACAGGTTCCTCTTGCCGTTGTAATATAGCATGAAAAAAATGCAAATGAAATATAATACAAATAACAATCTCGGTAGGAATTTTCCCAAAAATTCAAAAGCAATATTTATAGAATTCAATAAACAAAACATATGTATTACATACCTGCAGGGTCTTCTTCCCGGTTCTGTAAAGCCAATTCCAACAATTTTCTTCCTCGACTCATTGCAATATTATAATTTTACACTCATTAAGTTATCAAATAATAAATAAAAAATTGTGTCTATTTTGAAAAATATCACAACCACAGTTTGTCGCTCACTGAGAGAAATGCTCACATGCGCGTTTTACGACCACTTTAGGGCTTCAAACTGCAAGTAACTACCGTTATTCTATTTTTAACTTATACCTTCTCCGGAGGAATGTTTAAAACTCAGCTAAAAGCAGGGGCAACATTCTCAAAACCACTGTTGTCACGTTTTTTGTTACTTTTTTAAAAGTGTGAGCAAAATTCTCATACAGCGACAAACGCCGGGTTAATAGACACTATGCTTTCGGATACTTTATTTAAATGTAACATGCACACGCATTGAACCACACAAACTTTGAAATTGGTTGCGGGTAAGTTCTAGGAAATGTCGGGAAAACCATGTTGAAAAAGGCCAAGCTGGGAAAGTTCGAAAATCACAGAATAAACTGAAAATTTATATCAGGTTTTATTTTGTGGTTAGGTACGAGATGCATCAAATGCTAAATATTATTGTACATTACTGTTGTTGTACAGGTGATATCTCAATTTATAAAAATTGTTGATACGGTTTCGCACTGCATTAGTTGATTACCGATTACCTGATTGACAAATAGGACGTACAATGCAGAGGTGCAAATCATAATGATGTAAAAATTTCAAAAGAAACCGTTAGATGGCTCTGGTAAAACTAAAAAATTAATTATTTAAATTATTTTACAACTTATTGCATTAAATATTAATGGATATTATTCTCCTAAATATCGACTTGATGGATTTTTAGTTACGCTTCATGTTTACCTTTTGAAAGGGTTAAAAAAACGTGGTTGTTTGGTTTACCGCATCGTGTGTGGGAAAATGCAAATCTCACAGACGGAGACAATGCATGTATTCACGGTTTACATACCAGAAGGCTAAAAAAGTATTTGGTTATTATAAAATAATTTAAAATTAGTTCTTTGTTGAGTATAATATATGCATGTAAATATCTATCCTGAAGAGTTCACGTAAGTACATTTTAGAAATCGATTTTCCAACATAATAAAATATTCGAATTCCAATTTTTTCCCACGCTTTTTTAGGAAGAGTACTGTAATAAAAGATATTGAACATTTGATGTGTATTTGTTGTATTCGATTCTAACTTTTTATGATACAGTTTGCATCGCATGTAAGAATGTAAATGGATTCATAAACTATATGAATTTAGTGCATGATGTATATTTTCGATGTGTTCGGGGAATATTATCATATAAGAGGATTACCTAAATGATCCTCACATTAGCACAGTCATTAATAGTCCTCATGTTTATTAGATCTATTAAATGAAAATGAATTTTGAGTGACGTAAATCATATTAATTTAATAATTGATATTAGTTTGTTAATAGCCTCAATACCGAGGTAATGAAAACGGCTAAACTTGAATAAGAATTGGAATTATTAAATCACTATTGTAAGTTAAGTTGAATGGGATTAGTGTATAATTTTGCTTCCACAACAATCCCTCTTAGGAAATATTTTCTCTCTATGTTTATTGGAAGTTTCCATGTTATTTTAAGCTGCCAAACAAAGCTGGTAGAATTTATTAGTCTTGGGTTTTTAGTGCGCTACTGTATTATTGTGTTTTTTTCGATGTAATTTTCGGAGAAAATTCGATATTATAAAAATATATTATGAAAGCACATTCCGAAGAATGCAATGCAACTATTTTTAAAGTTACTTCGATGTTAATTTTAGCATTTGGAAACTAATACGTAGCAGATGCACAACGAACATCAAATGGATTCTAAAAGGAACTAAACCATGAAAATTTAATTAAAGTTTTTTATAACCTACAGTAATTGCGTAATAAACCTAGCATTAAGTACAGGTTAAATATATTTTTTCCTGGCCATGTATAACAGTCTGTGCGTTTGAATTTTTATATGAAAAGAACTTTTTATTAGTTGCCATGAAAATTTAAATTTCAACCATTAAATAATACTAATTTTATTTTATCCCCGCTGACATCTTAACGAGCGGATGATTGAATACATTTGAAACAGCTTTTATTTATATTCACGTATAATATTGTAGTTTCTAAATAAAAGTAGGTGTTTGACATATAAATATGTCGTTTTTAAATTAGTTTATTAATAGTACACTTATATATATTATCCATTAAGTTTGAAGCTATAAATGTGAATAATAAATATCCGAAAAGAGTTGACGACTTTATTATATTTGTTACTTTACTTTTATCTCAAGAAATTTTCGACTGTAAACAAAATTTAACCTTACCTTACACACATATACACACAGAAAATTATTAACAAGCTCTACATTATGGATATAAAATCAGCAATAAATCTTTATAACAGCTTACAACTTATTTTACTAATTGCACGATATTCAGTTTACCGTAACTTTGTTTTATAAACTCAAAGACGCGGTACAAAGCAAAAACAATTGTTGCTTAATGCCTTTCATAAATTAGAAAATAAATTATCGCCGAGAACATTGTCTGCTGAGGTAAATAAAGTCTTCATTCTATCAGCGCAGCTCAAAAAAGGCAGCAAGTATAACAAAAGCTTTTTTAAGGATATTTTTGTTAAATTTTCTAAAGTAACGGTAACTTAACTACAGCTTTTTTAATACATACTAGAATTTGTATAGAAAATTGTTTTTCTTTATCGTTGCCCGTTAGCGTTTTCAAATTTCCAGTTGGTCAATAATTGATATCTCATACTGAACATATTAATTAAGATGTTTAAGTGTTAATGCGCTTAATGAATAATGAAGATATACAGCGGATTTTTGTATGTTTTACAACGTTAATTATGTTGCATGTTTAGTAAGATACTTCTAGAAGATCATCCAAACTCTTCTTCCATTCAATAATAGTCACTTTTCGAAGTACACAATTTAATAATTCATCGAGATGATGAGTAGTAGTATTGTTTTCTTATCTCCCCTGAGTCAGGAGTTTCATACTTGAAATGCTTGGTTTTAGGGTTCGAATTGACATGCGATAGTCTTTATTATTTATTCAACTTTATTTGGTTCATTATACAACCCCACTGCTTTTTAATATCACGTGAATATTTGTACTACTCAAAATGCATATATTTCTACGTTTTTCAAAATAAAAACGTCGCCATAAAATTGTTTTTATAGTATTTTAACTACGTTGTGCATTTTTGTGGGATAGTCTTGTGCTATTCGCCATGGAATTACTAATTTACTATCAGATAAAGACGGTTAATGTAATAAAACAGTTTCGATACTTGGCGTGACTAAATGTACTATATAATGATTTTTTTTCCTAAAAAGATTATTCATTTTGAAATATTTCTCCGATAGTGTAACTAATAATCGTGTTATCTATTTATATAAGCGTCGATATGATTAGTTATAGATTTCTCCTTTTATTTATCTAATTTGAGGGTAGCTGGTTTTATTAATGTAATTTATTATTTTAACACACCTATAAAGAGAATCAGGGTAATTGTTCGGTTATGGGCTTTCAGACTACTTGTGTGAGCAGGTTTTCCAACTAGACTAAGTTTTAAAAATATTTTCATATATACAGGGTGATTCAGAAAAAACGTAGTCAACTAAAGTTGATTTTTTAAATGGAACACCCTGTTTCACCGTAGAATAATTTAGCGTGCGTTTGACCCCTAATTCAACGGTTTTCAAATTATTCGCATTATTTCAAAATTTTTAATAGATATACGGTATCAAAGAAATTAGTGTACCGTAGAAGTTATTGTCTAGTTGTGGTTTGGAATGCTTATAAAAATAGTGGAGAGAACTGAATAAATTTTATTTAAACGCTACTGTTCGGTCGCCCCTTTTCGATGTTACGATATTATTTTATTGAACGGATTTCGAACGTCATCTGCGTTTATTCCTTATTTTTTCTATACAATATGAAATTGTTCTTATACATTTTTTAGTCCAATGTGTTGTTGGTCTTCTTCCATTTCTTCTCTTTGTTGAGACATATTTTAATTATTGTCTTAGCTATTATTTGTGTTATTCTCTCATTAAATTTTTTTTTTTTGGTGAAAAATTAGGCAACGTTTGTTGAAAAGTATTAATATTTAGTTGCAACGTTGCAACAGTCCAAGTACATATTAATTATTTAAATTATAATACAGACGTTTAGCAATTATTACATTGCTTTTTCAATGCATAAAATACTGATGTATCAGAAAATAAAATAACAAGTTTTTTTTATTTTAGGTTAGTGAATGAAATAGTATATTAAAGAACTAGTTTCAGAAGACGCATTTTATAAGACGAGTAAAGAACGAGTCGCTAAAATGCCTTCTGGAACGAATTCTTTATACTATTTTTTCTATTTTGGGCTTTTCAGATCGATTTTGAAATAAAATTTCGCGAGTTTTTAAATTTAGGGAATTTTGAAGTGTAATTGCTAAGGTGGCAATATTTTCATTAAGGTTTGGTTTAAATGCTAGTTTAAGTTTAATTAGTACATTTATCATATGTTTCATTAAAAAAATGGGTGGAAATAAAATAATAAAATAAATAAATCTACTGAACATTAATTACGATTTAAATTAATGCACACCGAACGTAATGACAGCTTGGACGTTATCAGTGTTACCACCGTTCGGAATAAAAATTGTTCTATTTCTATAAAGAACTCAAATTTTCATAAAAGAACTCATTTGGGTGCTTTTATAGCTCTGTAAGCGACCCAAAATAGAACAAAATTTGTACGCACCTGATAGAGAACTACCATATTTATAATTAGATGATAAAGAGTAAAGTAATAGTTTTTCATTGTAGCTGTATTATTACAGATGGAATTGTTGAAAACTTTTTGTGTAATTTATGAAATAAATGACTTTTAACTTAATTATGTCAAACATTTTAGTGAGTTACTTTAGTGTTGCCAACTTAATGATGTTTTTAGTTAGTAATATTTCTCATTAAACCTATGTTTCTTTATTTTAAATAAAAAATATAAGTTTTATTAATTAACAGTTCAGAAGACCCAACAACCACAATACAAAACAAAAATAATAATTATGAAAAATTTGATAATAAAATAATAATAAAAAACTAGTTACACATAATGGTATTACATCTAAAATTTACGGCTTACCAAAATTACATAAACCTGGCATTCCCTTAAGACCAACAGTTGCCTCATACTCAAGCCCTACATATAATGTCTCAAAATACATATCAAACATTCTTTCTAACATCACAAACATAGCATCAAAGACTCAAGGATTTTCAAAAAATCTATTAACAAATTCAAAATTTTACCTAACTATAAATTCTCCTCTTTAGATATAGTTTCACTTTTACACAAACATACCGATTGATTTAGCACTAGAATCTATAAAATTCTTTTGGAAAAAAATTAAAAAAATTACAAACATACCTATACAACAATTTATAAATATCATAGAATTCATACTCAAATCCAGTTATTTTACATACGAAATGAAATGAAAAAAGAATGTTTAAATTTTTAGACTTAACTCTCCAAATTAACAGAAATAATACTATTGAAACAAACTGGTTTCGTAAAAAAATTAAAACAAATAGATTTATTAACGTTAATTCATATATTTCAACAAAATATAAAAAACGTGTCATAAATTCTTTAGTTGATAGGGCTAAAATTCTTTCAGAACCTCAATTTCATTATAATAATCTAAAATAATAGAAAAATACTTATTAAAACAAAATTCTTATAAAATTCATACAAAAGCAAATTAAAATTAGAATTAAAACAATCAAAACCCAAAAAAAATTAGACACAGAAATTCACTTACAACCTAACTTTTTCGGCCCAGAATTTAACAATAATTACGTACAAAATGAAAAAGAATTAAACCAAAATCAATTTATAACCATACCATTTATTCCCATACTATCAAAAAAAAATAGAAATTGAACTTAAAAAACTTGATATTAAAACAGCTTTTACAAATCAAAACAATTTAAAAAAAAATTTATATACTCAAACTAAAGACAAAGCTAATAACATAAATCAATCTAACCTTATATACAAACTTGATTGCCTAAATTGCAATAAATGCTACATAGGACACACCAAACAATATCTACACAAAAGAATAAAACAACACCAAACATCCATCACAATAAAAATACTAACACCACAATTTCCCAATACTGCATTATCAGACCATTCTGTAGAAAATTTCCATCATTTTAATTTTTAAAACCCTAAAATTATAGACAAAGAAAGAATTTTAAAAAACGATTATTGTTAGAAATGATACATATTAAAAAAAATATCAAAATGCTGTCAATTATAAAACTGACATTGAAAAACTTAATCTGATTTATCATAACTTACTACTTAATAAATAAACAAATTTAAACAATATAACAAAAATAGAAAAGATTTTACATAAAAATTTAAATAAATTCTGAACCGTTTATTAATAAAACTTATATTTTTGATTTAAAATAAAGAAACATAGGTTTAATGAGAAATATTACTAACTACAAACATACTTAAGTTGGCAACACTAAAGTAACTCACTCAAAATGATTGAATTAAGTTAAAGTCATTCATTTAAATTTACAAAAGTTTTCAACAATTACATCTGTAATAATACAGCTACAATGAAAAACTATTACTTTACTCTTTATCATCTAATTATAAATATGGTAGTTCTCTATCAGGTGCGTAAAAATTTTTTTCATTCACTAACCTAAAATAAAAAAAACTTGTTATTTTAGTGTTGTACACCAGACGTCCATTTTGGCTTTGATTTTCACTGATTTTTCTTCATTTCCACTAGTTTCCACTGACTTCCACTAATGTCCTTCCATTGGTTACCCTTGACTTTTCTTCACAACTTCTTACATTTTTAATAAAGAACCCTTTGGAAAATTGCATTTGTTTTTAAAATGTTAAAATATTTAAGGTCAGGTTCAACATTTTTCTCTTATGGAGATATCAATGTACAGTTCTGTCCCAGTAATTTAGTTATTTGACAAGGTATCAAATGTGAGACGTATACATAAAAAATATTTAATAAATAAACGCCAAAAAAATCACTCAAAAGAAAAAAATTCGTCCATCTTGTAATTTTTTCTTTTCTGGAAGACTTAGTGATTGCTGATTTATCGAGGTTTCTTATGCTAATGCTTAAAATTTTGAGAATAAGTTTTAAAAATGGTAAACGACTTAACAGTTATTGATAAAAAAAATTGTCCGAAAATGAAATTAAAATAACTTAAAAGTATTGATAAAATAAAATTGAAGATTGTTCAACGCTATTTATGTTCACAATGTAAAAAAATTGTAATAAACAAGTTAAAATGTTTCTATGTACAATAACTTAAAAGTTTAAATGTAATGTAGAGGCTCATCTTTCAACAGCAACGAAGAAACACACAACATTTTCCAAACTGCAGTCAATATAACATCCGAATCTTGATGATGATTGGAAATGGGTGATTAATCAAATTAGAATTGATTTTGTTAATTTTTCATCAATATGTTCTCGTTTTTTAACTTTTCATCGCAGAAAAACAACGTTATTATTTTATTTTGATGAATGATTATTAATTGAAAATCTATAGCGACCATTTTTTTAATATAAATAATTACAATGAACTTAAAATTAGTAACAATCAACAAAAATACATAAATTGCAATAAACAAAATTTAATTAAAAAAAACTGTTTTAACATAATGGTTCACGGCGTTAACAGTGATTTTTGTTTTTCTGTGTCATTAATAATTATGAAGGTCCAATATATTTATTGCATTTTGGCTTCACGCACAGAACCATTGTAGGGATTTAAGGCTTCCCAAAAAATTTGTTGAAATATATACAATACAATGATACTGATACATAATACATTTATAAATAAAAAGAACGTTGCTACCTACATATATTGTTATTTTTTTACAATAGATGCTTCCTCAGATGGACTAATCGAGGACTCAAACTCTATTGTCGAAATGAAATGTCCGCTGCATTCCAAAAAAATGACATCTGAACATCTGACTAAAGAAACAAAAAGCAATTGTACGTAAATATTTACCATTAAATAAAAAATAATGATCTTTTTATTTTAAAACTAGTAGAAAGGGCTGACACCTTTCCGGGCTGGTAGCAACGTTTAAGCAAATACATCTGGTATTCAAGAGTGATATGACAATAAAAGTAAAACAAAAATTTTAAAAATTGAAAATAAAATTTTGAAAAAATTTTTTAAAAAATGACAGAAAAAAATTAAGAGAAAAAAATGAAGAAAAAATAATTAGAATAAAAATGAAGGAAAACAAAATTAGGAGAAAAAAATGGGAGAAAAAAAATGAGACAAAAATAAAGTGAAAAAATTACGATAAAAAATAATTGAAGAAAAAAATGAAGAGAAAAAATTAGAAGAAAATGAAGAAAAAAATTAGGAAAAAAATTAAGAGAAAAAATGAGGGGAAAATTTGTTATCCGCCATGTGTTGGCAGTACAGTTACCATGCCACCGGTACCAAAAGATGCGAGTTGTCATGACGAACAACATTGGTTTGAGTCATGAAGCACAAAAATTCAATTGTAAGGTAATTTGCCTTCAAAAACCTGTTTTCGACATGATTGTGGTGGGGTTGGGACAAGAAGGGTGCGTCGTACCATGCCTTATTTCTAATCAGCTCTTCCTTGTAGTAGACCAGACCTACTGTGAAAAAATCAAGGTTCTAGATGCTTCCTGTGAGGCGCTATCGCGCGTACTAACTTGCAAGCTTGCTTGCTTGCTTGTTTACAGACATAGGTTTTTCGGACTTTCTGGATCACAGGAATGAGCTATCGAAAAATGGCTTTTACCAAAAGACGTGGAATTCCGAGGCCAACAATCGTACGCCGAGGTATTTTTCAGTTAGGTGGATGGTTAGGTCAGAAAATGCGAAAAAGTGGTTTTGCCATCTGGACGATTATAACAGAATCCAGAAAACCTCACAATAGTCCAAAAAAATACTGAACAGGTCATGGGTAGGTATAATCAATAAGGAGAAAAATGAGACAGTTTAGAAATTTAGTTACAATTTTTCGAATTATTTTATTTAAGTTGCCATCGTAAATGACATTTATGACTACGTTACTCTTATTACTAAACAATTTGTTCAATGAAGTAAGGCTAATCCTTAAAGTAGATACGCTACTGTCTCATTTGTTTCTTTATTGAGTGTACCTATCTATAAATCACAAGAATCTTTTGTTGTGAAATTTTCTTAATATTAATGCAATAAACACCCCTAGAAGGTTATTGCTCGAACAAGCCCAAAAAATTTCAGAATTTAACAAAAGGAATTTGACGTTTGTTTTTCTGACATTTCAATATTACATGACAGTACTTTACGCATAGACCGGGAGCCAGCAAGAAAATCTATGTATGATTTGCTCCGCGTCAAGGCTCTGAGGAAAGTTAGCCAGTAATATTTCTTGCATGAAAATGTGTCTACTTCCCTTTGGGGCGAAGCATTGAACGTGTCAAGAAATACAAGTTTTTGGGGAATATTGATACTTATATTATATCAATCAGGAGATAGCCAAAGTACTGAAACGCAGTACGCCATACAGATACTATACAATATTAAGTGTTTGTCCAATTTGTATATTTGTATTATTATTTACTGTTGTGTTATTTAGCACCACAGGTTTTGATCTTACATTTAAGGCCCTGCAAAAAAATGTTCCATCATGTCAAATGATCTCGAGTATCCTAAGCAGTTCTTATGTTGACTCTAACTTAATAGTAGTTGTAGAATCCTGATCAAAACACTGATGATAGCCCAACACTCAGCAGAAGCGTGAAAATTGAGAAATAAAAGTAAATAAATTATAAAAAATCTCATTGTAATCGTTCATCTCTACTTTAACACTTGACATCAAGATTATGTAGCCTTTCATGTCAGGTTTTTGATGGTTACATTTACCTCATTTTATTAGTTTAGCCGTTAAGCCGATTTGATGTAGGAAGACGCATGATGGACTTAAGATTCTTTATTGATGCGTGGGACAGTATAGTGACAACATTACGCAATGACATGTTGCTGCATTTAACGTACTTACAACATTGTTGCATTGCGGAGATTCAAATTGTCGTTTACCGAAATCAAGCTTGGAATTGTACGCTCCTTCCGTAGCCAGAGGTTTTGTTATTATCGTAGGGTTTCTTCAAATGTTAGTTTTGCTGCATCATGTCGAATCTATACTTGATCAACGATTTCTAAGTTTTAGTAAACTAACAATTTTTGGTAATTACTCGGTAACAGCTTTGTAGTTTGAGACACATTTCTAGAATGACTACATTCAGAAAAAGGTAAACGCATGATTTTTTTTGTAATTAATTTTCTAACTTTAATCGTTTGTCATTGTCAATTTTTTAAAAACTGTCATAAGGATTGAAGAAAATTTTTACCTTTCGGAACCGGTTGCGAAAATTTGGTCGCTTTGACAACTGTTTTAATTATGGTAAATGTCACTTTATATGTCAACATTATACAAATACTGTTTTTAATTTTAAATAATCAACCAACAGAAAACCACCAATCACCGCTGATGATAACAGCTTAGCTGTTGAAACACGTGTCCGAGTTAAGTTTTTGGTGCAGTTTTTGGTGGTTTTCTGTTGGTTAAATAGACGCTGCAGTTGGTGTTCCTTTCCTTTGATAAACAATAATCGTTTATATTGATATTCTTTTAGTTCTTTATTAGAGTAAATGCTTGTATTTATCTTTAAATCACATCTTACATGATATTATTAAATAAATAAATGTAAGTACGTTTATGGTATTACTGCGCATGGAATTTTTTTAATTACAAAATTTTGATTTCGCCTACAATTTTAACAATGACACGAGAAAATTGAATCTAAAAATAGGCGTGTTTTTTTTTGAACCAATGGTAACTTTTTGCATTTTATTAGGATTGTATAAAACTAACGAGTAACAATAAAACATATATATAGATATGTAAAATTAAAACTCCAGTTCTACAAAATGGCTGTTGACTATACTTGATAGAAATACCACGTACACATATAAATTTTTTTAACTTGTGAAAAAAGGAATGATAACGGTTTTTACAATGACCGATTCATCACATCGGTTTATTTCTATCGCACAGTAATATCAATTGATTGACACACATAAAAGTTAGCATATCGAAACGTGTGAAGTTTTTATTTTGATAAAATCAATGCTTTTAGGCAAAAAGTATTCCTATATTTTTGAGCGTGCGAAACCCAAGTCAGAGCCGTTTGCCGCTACATGTAGGTGTGTGTATTTCTATAGTGAATAATTTTAATAAAAAACTGACACAAAAATATGTCATTAAAATTTCAATAAATGTGCGGGAAATTGCGTTTCACGCACTAGACCGTAAATAAACATTTTTACGGACTAGATTTTAAATTTATTCTTACAAAATTTTAACAAAAAACTTACTTATTTATTGTAATGAATGTTGATAGTGAAATTGGAACACGTCTTCATTAGCTTCACGCTCGGTGACACTTCTGCTGCACTAATGTTAAAGTTTTGAAGTGTCGATGAGGACACAAGCGTTTGTTGCTTCGATGTCGTTGCAGAACTTGGTCGGAGTTCAATATTTTATTTGCAATTTCAATCTTGTTATTTAGGGAGTCTTCAATCTATCCTTCCGCTACAGAGGAAGACTTCCAACCCCCGTGTCTTTTAATAGTCAACAGATCTCCACCAGCATTAGCCGGATGAGTAGTAGCAGTGGCTATAGTGTAGCTTTTAGGGTTGTTTTTCTTCAGAAATGCAGCAATGAGACTGGGTATTTCTCCAATTTTATTTATTCCTACGTTCTGATTTACACATCTGTCTTTTGAATACTTCAGGAAGAGACTACTGCTCGTACTATATGATAATCTCAAATTTCTATATTTTCTGTATGCGTCAATGTATTCTAACTTTGAAACTGTAAACGTGCGATCACTGTAAGTTTTGGTATCGACAACTTTAACAACTAATATGTGCCCCAGATCCTCTACATTGCAAGCACAAGTTCTGTACATGGGATTCTCGATCCAGAGTTGAGATCAATATTTTTGAATAGCCAAGGTCAAGAGGAAAGAAAAGTTTCCTGGCCGCAATTGCCGCTGACCAACCGTTGAAAAGTTATTCGAGTTAAGTTTAACCCTCCCCATGTTAAGTCTAGGGGAAAGAGGATAACGTTTTGCATATTAAACATTCAATAAGAATGTAATATTTAACCTCAACTTAACACCACCGGAGAAAAATATCTAATATAAAATACAACATAATCTAACGTAACCTAACCAACCTTACTTAACCTTTTTTTTTATATCATCGGGCCGTTGGCTAGCCTAGACCTGCTCAAGTGGTCCCCATGAGTCCCAGTATCTTCTAAGAATTTTAATGTTAGAAACTGATTTTTGAGCACATTTAATAAACTTCTTGGAATTATTAATGGTGATATTTTTGGATTTTCGCTCTATTAATTTACTGATCAGTTTCTTGTTATTTTATTAAAATGTCATTAGTTGCTTTGGAAAATTGATATTCATTTGAGAAAATTTGTAATTGAGAAATTTAAGTAATAGGCTCATTTTCCCATGGAATGGCCCGGCCCACCTTTTCACTAGGATTTCAAATCTGGGTTTTTCAAAAAAAATCAAGTAAAGCTTTTAACGCAGCTTTGCTTTAGCCAAATTGTAGTTTTTGTTACATGTATAAGTCAGTCTTAAACACAGACATTTTTGAATAATAAAAATTCAATAAAAACATGTGGACAACTTGATTTCGAAATCGTCCCACGGGCACCAGTTTTCTTCTTCTAGCATAATTGTATCTGATTGATTCACACTTACACAATCATATAAAATTATTGTAAACGAATGTTAGGGTGTATTATGTTGAATTCTCTGCATCTGGTGGAAAAACAATGACACATATCACATTTTCTCGGCCAACCGTAGAATTGCATTCTTTCGCGTCCCTATGGAGATGACAAAATTGGATTTTCAAGTGATTATAGATAATCTCAACTAGATAGTTACATAGTGACAAAAAATTAAAGGTATTCATGATTACTATTTGGACGTGCTACGATAACAGGATAGTAGCACTAGATGTCGCCTAAAACTTGTTTGTCGTAGATGATGAATAATCACACTTGAGTTTTCTCACTTCTTAAGAGTCTCAAAAGGACGAAACAGCTGTGAAGTAATTATAAGTGTTTGTTTGTAATTGCGAATATACAGCAGTCGATTTGAGATCACTTTTTTATGAATATCGGATAAACCTTGAGAGTTTGGATGAAGAACCATAATTTTTGTTTCAATTTTTGTTCTTCAGATCTTGAGAGTTTTTGTAATAGTTCGTATTTTAGTTTATTATGTTATACTTTGAGCAAACCACATTTAATTTTTTTTAAGTAATTCGGTTAAATCGTTGTCACCGTTAATTTTATCTTTCAGAATTGTTTGCATCATTCTTCAAATACACCGTACCGTATACAAATCACTTGGTACCTTTATTTAAGAAAATCATTGAAACGAACACCTATGTAAAAATCTTGAGATTAGTTTGATTATAAAATATTCAAATATTTGGAAACTAACCAACATTATTAATAAGAGCAATGATTAATGTTCACTACATAATCTAAAAAATAAAATTTTATTTTGTTTGTCTGCTATAGTACCTATTTCTAATACATTTTTTTGTTTCAGGTAAGAAAAATGTTATACCAAAAATTCCATTGGTGGGATTGTTTAAAACCTCTTGTCTTTACAACCGAAGGTGGGTCTTTTCTCATCATTGGTAGATAAATTTACCAATGCATCATTCTTCTTACATAAGTACATGCACATATATATATGATTATACGATCTCCCAATAAAATTAATTAACGGTTATTGTTAAAGTACACACTAATAGGTAATAAATATAAATTGCTGTAAAAATCGTCGGTAAATTATTTAAATTTTATTAGAAATACAAAAGTTACAATTTTACTATCGAAAATAACTTTGACGTTAAGTAGGAGTTATAGGTTCAATATATCAGAGTTTAAAAGGTTTTATATATCTTTTGCAGCAGTTTTATACAACCTAAAGTTGTACACATTCTTGATTTGTAATATATTTTAGTAATACTCACGTATTTTATTATATCCTTAGGGCAGGAGTCATTTACCAACAGTCAATTTTTACTTACACCTTCTTTTGATTCTAATTCTGCTACATTTTTTTGGCGATATAGTATTATGTTTCATTTTCATATTCTTCAAATAATGAAAAATGAAATTGTACTTTTAAATCGAATAACTTGACCGAAACCATTAAACAATAATTACTGTCGAATTTCTTTCGTCAAGTAAGTTTTACGTCTTATTCGACGTTAAATAAAACATTTGAAAAAGAATGGTGTAGTACTTAACAAACGTGCAATGTAAGGGTTTCGTTTCGATTTTCAAACATGACTTTTTTACTTCTTATATTGTCCCGTTTTATAACTCCGTACTGGATCATAAAATTTCTCGATTAGTAAGCAACTTTATTGCTCTTAAACTGATTCGCCCTTATTTCGAACTCATATAATAGAACGAAGGATTTTTTTGGTTAACTATTCAGACATTCAGAACGATTGATACGTGAATTGTTGTTAAAATACATATTAAAAAAAATTATTTTTGGTTAAGTTAAGTTTCTCGCGGATCATAAATTATTTTGCACCTTGTGGATAGGCAATAGTTAAGTAAAAGAATTATATGGAAGTGCCCTTTTTATGTTTAATTTGAGTAATGGATGTCATATCTCAAAGAAACCCAAAACAAATATAGTTTTTCTAATTGGAGTAAGTCAACAGTGAAGCAACTAAGTTGCTTCAAAATGTTTTGATTTCTTCAAAAAAAAATTGTTTGTGAACGATTTGAACCGTTTTTATGATCGTTTCTGATGGTGTTATTATCTTATCATTAATAAACAGTTTATACTTATCTATCTTAATAAGGTTTAAACGCTGAGTTATCAGTTACAGGAAAATGTATGTAACAGATAAGTAGATGATAATTTTTTAACTCGACTATTTTTGGCACAATATGTTTAAAAGTAAAGTCGGTAATAAAAATTAAAAAATAAAAGAGACCAGGTAAATAACCTTTTAAGAGTAATACGTACTAGCAGTGCGCCATCGCTAAATCGTACACTACAAGTAAATATTTTAATGCGTCGAATGGTCTTAAAGTACCTAGAAAATTGGCTCAAATTTTCTTGCTTGATTTAAATTGGTAGATACAAGAAGGGACTTTGTCGTGGTTGTGGTAGAATTTTGATTTTAAATTTATTTCTATTAAAATTATGATGTTAAATATGCTATAAAATGTACAAATTCAAACATAAAAAACAAAAAGTAAGCATTTTGAAAAGAAAGTACAACTACAGCGACAAAGCCCCAAGTTTTGTCTTTCATAAAACATTAAGTTTTACTTCAAACATTTAAAATTAAAAGCTGTTTTAAAGGTACTTATAGTACATGGTTTAGCTATGGCTCGCTGCTAGTATGTATTAAAATTGGCGTTGGCAGTCACAATAAATCACAATCCCTTAGTTGCTACTAAGTTCAATTTATGTAATTTTAAAAATTCATGCAAGCTTACGTATTAAATAGGTATGCATACTATCAATTTAATGTTAACTAATTACTTAAGACGTAAACAACGAGTTTCGGAAAAAAATCCGGAGGAATTTTCTTTCTTCATTTTCAACTTATTTATTTTGTACATTGCATCTTTAGGCAAACACCATTAGTTAATATACATGCTACAGTCCACTAATTTAATGGGTTAACAAATGACAGGAATGTTTAGAAAACATATACAATAAAATTAATGAAGATCAGTAACATACAAATCATAATTAAAATTAACAAATATATTTTTCTTTAAACAAATAATTCGATTTCAACCATAACTTGAAACTATATAGGGTGTTAATTAAGTATGTCGCCTAACTTCAGGATGTTGTTCAAAAAGTGTATATAGATATAGCCCCTTAACGACTTCGTTTTTATTATTAATAATTTTTTAAAAACTTTTTCGTAAACAAGAAGATCATGCAAATTAGTAAGACGTTGAAAGTTGGTGGCAATTTTGAACGTATTCAGAGTAATATTTTCAACCAAAACTATCCGTTGTATTAATTCCTCTTCAGTGTTGCCTGTAGTTTTATAAACGAGAGAGTTTAACTGTCCCCAAAGAAGAAAATCTAAGGAATTTAGATATGAGTGTGTGTCTGAAAATACTTTTGGCCATCTAATCTCGGGGGTAAAACATGAGGTCCAATGAAAAAATCACCTACAATACCAATATATTTACGGAAAAGGTTTATTGATAATTTGGTTTTATATCCGCATGAGGATTTTTTCTTCACCCCTCAAATGATTATTATGGAAGTTTTCCTAATCAAAATTAAGGAAAAACTCGCTTCATCGATAAACAAAATTCTGTTGCTGAAAAAGTCAAGAAGCATATCGCTGAAGAACATTGGCAGGTAATAACGATGAAACACGCTGTATGTGGTAAGGATGCTGCTGAAAGTACTTCAAAATCTACCATACAATAACCTCCTCTAGAATTTCCTTCCATTACATAAACAAATTGCATATGGCCCATTTCCGTCTTTGTAAATTGAATCATATTTCTTTCAATCAAATTTTGCCACATACTTAATTAACACCCTGTACACATTTGCGCGTTTAACGGAAAATATTGCATAAGTCAAAAGGTATGTTTTTTTTTTCGATTTATTTTGTTCACATTTTTAGATAATTTGATTTATTAAGGTAATTCCGGCAGAGATGCCCTACTTAAACGTAAAATAACGTAATCCTTGACAAAAAACATAGTTGTAACTCCCAGATCAGTGAAAAAAAATAAACTTGAAACTCTGCATATGGCCATCTCACCCGAAATGTCCGGGTGAGTTGCCTCGCCAAAACGGGAGAGACGCCCTAGATTTAAAAAGTGTCATTCAAACTGGTTTTCACCTTGTTTATTCTTTGTACCGCTTTTCCACATGTGAAACATGTATCCCCATGTGGCGTACAAGTTTCATGGAGCCATCCTCCGCAACGAATACACTGTATCCAATCGTCGTAGTTTTGTTTGATGATAGTTCTCTAGACATTCTACGCAATAATCATCTTTGTGTTGACTCTTACTTTGTTGAGGTTCGGATTCACATTTGAGAGCGATTTCTTGGTGTCCTCTATGTTCATTGTTGACGGCTCTTGCTTTCTCATCCTCCTGGCCTTTTCTGCTAAACATTCTTCATCAGAAGATAAACTGTTTTTGTCGTTTTCATTGATGATTTGCTGAGTTTTGATCCGTTTCTTTGCCCGAGCTTCAATGTCCTTCCTTGAATGTATGGGTTCATTGCGCGTGGAAGCTTTAGTTAAAATTTCTGCAGATTGCTTCCTTCGTCGCTTCTGTTGTTTTTGAAGCACAGGTACTGGACTTATCTCGGCCAGAAATTTGGAAGGAGTTTCTTTCGTAGCGTTGTTTGTTTTAGTTGAAGATCCTGACGGACCAGGCAGAGGTGACTGCCTATGCCGGAGATCATTCTCAGCAATTGGCGCAATTTCTTCCGCTGCTGCAGATGGTAAGGCCGCGCTTACATCGGCAATAGCGTAGAAATGGTCGGGAATTACTGCTGGATCAACGGAAATATTCCTGTCGCTCTAAATCCGGATAAAGCAATTTCGATTGACGCTGCTTTGCCCCAGGCATTCCCAATCAGCTCCCCCGCTTGAAGGCGACCAATTTTTCGCCCCGGATGGTGTATCATCCACTGCCTTGCTTCTTTCTTCAGATGATGCTTCAGTGACTTGAAAAATGATCTGTCGAGGGGCTGGAGCGCTTGGGTAGTGTGACTTGGTAGGCAAATCAAAATAACATCATTTTCTTCGGCATACTCCAGCATTTCGAAACAGTTCCGGTGGGATGTATGTCCATCCAGAATCAAAATTGTCTTGCCTGGTGGTTTTCTTGGGATGAAATGTTCTTTCAGCCACTTGAAGGACGTAATGAATGATGATTTTGCGTTCATGTAAACTTTCGCACCTGCAGGTAACCCGTCACCAAACTCTTTTTTCTCCCGTACTCCTTTGAAAATTATGACGGGTGGAAGAAATCTACCTTCAGCGCTACAGCACGTTATTATGGACACATTTTCGCCTCTCTCGGAAGATATTATCGTATGGACATCTTTGTCAACTTTTTCAACTCTTTGTTCAACTGAAACCCCATTTAGTCCATGTTGAAAATGTTTTCGGGGTGTTCAAAAGTTGAACTCAGTATAAACGTCAGAGCGCAAATTAAAAAAGGCATTAGCTTCTTCTCTGTTCATTCCCTCAGTCCGTGTGAGTGATATTCCCTGAGATTGTCTGATGTTCAATTCCTTATTTCTTCTCAAGAAAGATGACAGCCAGTCGTAGCCTGCCATGCGGGTTTCACGATTGAAGCGGTGCTGAATTCCCAACATTTCAGCAAACTGAAACGCTAACGACTTAGTGTTTCTCTATCCATCGCAAATCCGGCCTTTTCCATTTTTTGGATGTGTTTAACGAGCCTCTTTTCATTTTCTACTCCCAATAAAGCTTGTGGACCCAAAGGTAACTCTGCAATAATCCCCGTACTTCTTCTGCGCCGCAATGTTCGAGAAGGTAAACGCGCGAAGCTTCATTGACTCAATTTCTCCTTGATTCAATCTTCTAAGAGCAACTTCCAAAGTTTCCTGCGTCCATTGGCGCCTTGGGGTAGCAGTAATCTTCCGAGTGTACTTTGTAGGCATTGTATTTTCTGTAAAAAAACACATTTTGTTACGATCATATTGAAGTACGGGTTAGACGCCCTAGGGCATCTTTACTTTTGTAAAGCTATAGTTGCCCCACCCGTAAGCTTGAAATTGCCAAACAGAAATCAGAATCTCTCAACATAACCTCAATAAGAGAACTATTTTGGCCTGCATCACAGCGTATTTATGATACAAATCTTTTTCAATGCAAAATAACAGCTCAATCGAATCCATTTATATTATAAATCAACTTTATAGTGAAATACCTTACCTTGTTTTCTGTTTGTAAGCAAAAATACGGTTATCACGGTCAAAATATGGCACTGACTCGAGGATACGGCTAGTAAACAATGACTTGCTTCGCCCATCGGCATGGAGCAACCCTCCCGGAATGACCTTATTATTATTTGATATTTTCGGTGAACCTGCGCAAACGTATAGTTTGAAGTTATGACTGAACTTTAATAAAAATAAATTTATCAATTTTATAATTGTGTTTTGTATGATACTGTTTCTTCTACCGATTTACACAAAAATTATCACAAGAAACATTAATTTTATTGCCGTAATTTGAACTGATCAAAAAGCTGATTCATTACAGAAAATATGTTAATCATGTAATAAAAGACGTGGATAATATTGTTGGCAAAGTTGATAATAAGAGTTTTTTTAATTAAAAGTATATTGTTAAATTTGTTGTATAAGCAGTTAATTGTTAAACGAAAGAAATTGTGTGGAACGAGTTTAACAATAGGCTACTTATTCCTTTTCCAATTGCATTATTAATATAGTAATTAATGTGAAAAATTGTTTAGCTAAAGACAGCCAACATAAAATGCAATGGCAGAACATTATTTAACTTATTTGGGTTGAATAATAAGATGATTATACAACAATATTGAATTGTTATTTTCAACCTGTTTTTATTTATTAGAAATTTGTTTATGTCAGTATTCCGAACAAAAATATAAAGTTACGTATGTTCTTACAAGTTTTCTGTAGATGTAAATAATTCATTTTTTCTAATAAGAAATCTGCAATAGGTAAGCAGTAAAAATTATATTTATTAATTTTGGAGGCTAAAACTTTTACGTAGACTGGAGAAACAATTGTGTTAATTTTTTATTGAAGAACATACTATGTACAAGGTTTTTTATTTTATTAATTACTTCAATCCTGAATGTTCGGTTATTTTACTGCCTTATTTAGTTAATTGTACTTTTTCCTTTTTTATTCCTTGAGGTTCCTACCGTTTAAACTACATTGTTTTTTGATTTCTTATGTGTGCACACAAAATGCAATTTCTATTACGATTTTATTACTATAATAGAGAAACTTCAAAGTGTTGCTAAAAATTCGAAATAATGCAATTTACATGTTTATAAATGTCGAACTCTTTACCATTGTTTACCGTTACCGAAAGCATTTACAGGAACAGAAAAAAATAGAATCCAATTTTTATTTAACCTTGAAACAGGTCTGTTACACAAAAGTAAAAAGTAGATAGACCTGTTAAGCAATTGTGTGGGATGAGAATACTCTAACATAGAAGAGATTACCGCGAGTTCACCGCTGCGTGTTTTAAGGTAATTTGCGAGGAAGTGTAAAACTCATTTTGTAAGTTTTTTGTTTTGAAATAATAATAATGCGAGGGTAAACAAGTGCGTCCGTACAATTTTACGCAACAGGCCAAAATCCCACTACAGTTTAAGAATTAAATAGTAGGGAGAGAAAACCGATTGTATTCGAGGACGAGGAGTCCAAAGCGAATATGTTTGTATGTGATAATCAGGTTTGCTTTATTGAAACGAACTGAATTAAATAATCTTCGCAGCGAAATTGTCAAACAATAAAACATTTTCAATTCAAATTATTAATCATATTTATTTTGTTGAATTCAAATTAAATCTTAAGGTACAAGAATCAATGGTTGAAGTAATCTAAAATTAACTTAATTAATTTCAGAAAACGAATTACAGCACAATACCCCCAATCAAGCGTTGCAATTTTTACACTTTACAGGGTGGTCCTTAGTTAAGAAGTTAACAAGATCTTGTAATTGGTTCTGCTCGGCGAGAACTCATATTACACGATGTCTTATGTGTAGATAAATGTAACGCTGTACACACGGTTCAAAAAGGCGAAAGGGTGTTGTAAAAAATTTCAGTGGATTCTCCAAAAAAAAAAGTTGAAGAAAATGAACATGTCCGGCAACTTTTACATCCTCTGCGGTCACGAAAGATTAAATAATGAACAGTTCTCCGAATCTAATTACAATGATCTCACGCCGTGTCAGGGAGTGGCCGCTAAGATATCTTCATTGCTTCATTGTGTAGTCGCTCCAGGCTACTCACGGGAGGTCCCAGATTCGCAACTGATGGATGTTTATGCCAGAACAACGTAACTCTATCCAAATCAATAGTACAATTGTTTGTAAACTCTAACGAAATTTTAACTGTGTTTACACACAATATGCACTACAATCTCATCACGAAAGTTTTTATTCAAAGACCGCGGCGCCCGTTGTGAAACATTCAGTAATTTTATATCTAACAACGTATTAAAAGCAAATAATTCCCATTTTATTTTTGAGTGACCGTACAGACATACATATATGTTGGTATGCAAATTCCCACACGCAGTCCATGCAAATCTAGAAATGAATTTTATCCCATTATGGTGTCGAGTAAACAGCGGTTTCCTGTATGAAATTTTCATTAGAGAGAAATATGCCAAATTATATTTGTAAATTGCAAATTTTGAATGACATCCCGTCAATTTTACATATGAGTTTTTACCTCTCCTCGCCAACGTTATATCGATGCTTAAAACGCGCAATATTAACACGAAATGTTAAGGCTTATTAAACTTGAAAAAAAAAAAACTTAAGGATCGTTCAACGCAGCATTTGATAGAATAGTAGGTGGTGGTATAAAATTGTATTTTTGTGTTTTACTTCACATATTCGTTTGGTTTTATTACACTCAAATTCTGAATTTAAATTGTGTTTCATTAAAACTTTTACTTCTGCTATGTCTATTGAGTGTGTGTAAAAATTACATTACACTTAGGCGAGTTATTTTTAAATTTTATCTATTTTAATACAATACAAATGGTATTTGTTTTGTTGCCTCTGAATAATTCTATATATCGATTTTTAAAAATTTGGGAGTTCTTTACTAAACTTCATCAGTACCCTATAGTTTAAATCATATAAAGTTGGGTATGACTCATTCTGAATAATTGCTTGAATTAATTTTCATAAACGTATGTCGGCGTTAGCATGTTAGACGAATAATGAGAACGAAAACACCGATTACCATTATTAAGAGAAAAAAATTATTTCAGTCATTTGTAACGGTTCAGGTTTACAAATAAAGGACGGCTCTAGAAGAAACTAAAAAAAAAAGAATAAAAGAAAATACGGATCGATGTAGCGTATTAGGTTCGTAGAAAATATATTATTTAGGTAGAACAGCAGCTTCCTGGCGTCGTCGTAGAGTGGGGGCGTCCTTAAGGAGTTCGAAGAAATTAAACAGCTGTCCTAACAAGGCGCTACCTGCTGGGTAAGAGAGAGAAATAAAACCGACCAACAGGAGATCAATAGGTTTTACTTAAGCCTAAATACACTAGAACGAACAAATTGACACAACAATTAATCATAAAAGGAAGACAGACAATATTTAAATTCCAATAGTATTAAGAGAGTGAGAAAGAAAGAGACTGTCCGATGTCGTCACGCAATTTAGCAGTAGTCTCGATTAATAATAAGTAATTTATACGAATAACGCACCGGAGTTACAGTTAAGCTTTAGCAACACCAATCGTAGTGTTAACGTTCCAATTGAGGATTGTCTGATAGGAACGCTTGGTGTACACATATCACTTACACACGGCCATTTACCTGGTTGAACATGCAACGACACAACGCTTAAACTAACTTTTCTAACGGGGTAAGTACCTCCCGCAAACCCAAAGGCCAACGCGACAACGTTCAAATTGAAGCGCACAAGCCCGTATTGAGCTGATTATAAACTCTCGGTTGTTGAGTGTACCACCGAATAGGGTTTTACTTAAAACTAAAAGATCAAAGCCGTTTCATGTCGTATGTACATGAGCTTCACACGCATTAACAATAAATAAGACACTTAGACACTAAGACTTAGCTGTAATTTGATGAACGAAGTCCCGAGAGTAGGAGTTTTCTGCTAGCGACGAGATCGATAGTGTTCTTAAATTGCGTAACCACAGGATTCTTCTTGGGGAAGGTGTTCGTAGAGAACTCGAAGGCGTTAGGCTCCCTCGTTTAAGTTATGAAGCATAACCAATCCTTATTTGATAGACGTGGTAACCACCAGTTGCCTGCAGCTGTCTGATGCGAAACCGTATTAATCGCATCATACGTTTTTTAAATTTATATTCCGTGTAACATATCGACACACGTTTTCCTCGGTTTCTAAAATAAAACCGTAACACATTAGCAACGAAAATTGAATCTACTGAAAAATTTATATTTCCTGAAACATAAAACGCGGATAAGCGAAACTTGTACAACAGTTAGACATGGTATTGGACTATGTTTTAGTATTAGACATTTTTGAAATTTATATATAGGGGAGGTCCGAGAGTATCGGTAGTTAGTGCAGTAAATAGAGATGTATTTTTGACAAAAATAAAAAATATTCAGTCTCGATTGAATATATTGCTTTAAAAAATTTGAATCGCAATTTTGCATAAACTAATTGCCCGACAATTGCAGGGTACTAAGTTCTATTTCCTGATAGATTTATGCTACATCTCAAAAAATGACGAATCTACGAATTTAAAAAACAAATATTTCACTTTTTCGATTTTTCTCGGAAAGTTATTACCTGATCGAGTCAAATTGGTGCTCATTTTATTCGTATTTTGATCTTCTACAACTTTTCTTTTTACACCATTAACATTGGTTCACCACTTTTCACTCAGGAAAAAAAGTTGAGAAAACCATGTTTCTTTTGCATTTAAATGTTAATCTAAATAAGATGTCGACAGATAGTAAAGCAGTTGCCGATCATCAGTCTTGATAATTATAGCCAACTAAGTGTTAGCATTAAAATCAGAATCGCCTACTGATTCGAGCGATTTTTATTTTTGCTAACACTTAGTTGGCTATAATTATCAAAGGACCGACTTATGTAACTACGTTTACTTATCTGTCGACAAAGTTACTTAATGCCGAATGCATTTACGTACATGATTGTTAACACGAGTCGACACTAGGTGTCGCAAAACTTACTGTTTTAATTAACAATATAATGACAATTATTTGCTCTAGTGCCTGGGGTAAGTTAACAAAACTAAATTTGTCAGTCATTTTTTTAAATTGCAACTATGTTTTTTTATATTCTCACTCGATGCATTATCCATCTGCTGATATATCATGTTCCTGTGCCTGAACTGAATAATTATCGTCTTATTTTTTCTTACTTTTCTTGGAGATGATGTAGTAAATTAATGGTGTGATTTGTAATCTGTTTTAGCCAACTGATTGAAGGTATCATATGACAGGCAGCAAAACAGATTGCAAAGCACACTATTAATTTACGACATCATCTCCAGAAAAGTAGATAACACGAAAAAAAAGAAAGTAGAAAAAGCAGATAACACGAAAATGTTTTAGTTTAGGTATAGGAGAATGATATATTAGCGGATAGATAATTAAATTCTGCATCGAATAAGAATGTAAAAGAATTCAGTTGAAATTTAAAAAATTTACTCATTTACAATTTTAATTTTCTTAACTACCGTTACTCTCGGACCTCCCCTAGAAATAAATTTCAAAAATATCTAATACTGAAAACATAGTCCAATACCATGTCTAACCGTTGTACAAGTTTCGCTTATCTGCCTTTTATGTTTCATGAAATATTAATTTTTCAGTAGATTCAAATTTTCGTTGCTAAGGCCTGAAATAATTTTTTTTCCCTAATAATGGTACTACTGTTCTACTGGTAGTAGAAGACGTAAAATTTTACGCGGAAACCGAAAATAAAAGTTGGAGCATTGTATTTAAAATAGCAAAGTTGGTATCCACTTCCGGTTACACCTCCTTGAAAATATTTTCAGTAAGTGGACTATGTCCATTTCTGTAGAGTTACAAGTTTTCAGCTGAATCGGTTTTTTCGTTCTCATTATTCCTCTGACATGCTATCGTCGAGACACACCCTGTATATATTTCTTGTATTAATTTCTATGAATTATGTAGTAATTAATCACCTAATGTGTACCATTGTTTCAATTCATAAAAACAGAAATACAGTTAACTGCAGTTACTGTACTAGGGATATTAAACCAACAATCAAAACAAAACGTCAAAATTAGGAATGTCAAAATATTAATTAAGTGTCCACATACGATTATTACAGACGCATATACAGACTGTTTCATTAAGTTTGGTACGCGGCCATATCTCGAAAACTATTGGGTATAGAACTTCGGGAAAAAAAAATGTCATTACTAAAATGGCTATGAGAAAATCCTGGAAATTATTTTCCATCAAATTTCACCGCAAGGAGGCGCTATTGACAGGGTAAGGCATAAAATTCAAGATTTCGCCGAAAATTCTCATATGAATCATTAGAAGACCTGAATAAGTTTTGTCTGAGGCTCCTTGGCGTACCGACCTTAATAAGACAAGGGGAAGCTTCTGAATGACTGGGTTTGCTGTAATCAGATAAGTCATTTAAAAAATACATTCATTTAAATTATAATACATTCAGAAGCTTTCCCTTGGGTTATTAAGGTCGGTACGCCAAGGAGCCTCAGACAAAACTTATTAAAGTCATAGCTTCATATGAGAATTTTCTAAGAAATCTTGAATTTTATGCCTTGCGGTGAAATTCTGAACTTTTTCGGAATATTTATACACATTAACAAGTGTATAACAACTTTCGTTTAAATATTTCCCATCTCTGGATGTAAAAAAACACAAAAAATGAAAAAAATGAATGGAATTTATATTTTCTGTTTAATCCTAGGACTAATTAGTAAAATTGTAGTTAAATACGTACAAGAAACATTAATTATGTTAATGACTTGGTAACTAATGCTACAGAGAATCCATAAATATTTAAAACGTTAAAGTATTATACCGTAAATATTTAAATATGCATCTGTTTTTCTTATTCTGGGTGAAGTTCGAAACCGTGAAACATTTTAAATAATAAAGTTATTTTAAGTCTGTATTTATCGGTTAAATACACACACATTTCCGAATACCTTTCTAACCAAGTGTTTTTATTTTAGTCTCAATTCAAAATAGCAAATAACTCATTTTAACCACTATAACAACACGAGAAGAGACTGTTGTCCGAATGGCTTGATATTTGTGTTCAACTTTGCAGTTTCATCAGGTGTGAGTGGTCAAAATCTCAACAATGTAATTTCGAAATAGAAATACATGGAACTGCGATTATACGTCTTCTGGTCTTCATCATTTAACCGCCAAATGTCGAGTGAGCATTTATAACTATCTCTCTTGACACACGGTTTATTCTGTTTACCACGTACGACGATGCATTTTAAGATGAAACTTTAGTGATGCGAAATTGGAAACGACTAATTATTTCAGATTACAGAAAGAATTTCATCGGTGAAGCACGAAGCGATAAGCAGGACATCTGAGTAACAACATTGTAGTCTAACAAACGTGCGCTTTTATTATGATTTTATTATGAAGAAGTGACAACTAAAGCTTTCTTAGGTGCATGTAGTAGTAACTCATGCATCACTTTTTAAAAATTGCTGGTACTAGCACATTTTTATTTACCGGGTGCACAAAATATTAACACACACACAGACAGGGGAGAAAAATAAAGCGATTCATACCGGGACATCATTTAATAATATCCAAAAAAAGCTACTTTCTATTCCCAAATTTCCTATATTTGCTTCCATTATCGTTACAATTCCTACTGAAGTTAGGTGCACAATCTCAAATTTATTTATAACTTGACTTAAGGTTAATTTAAAATTACAAATTATAAAAAATTTCATTTAACATACAAAGTTTAATTTTACAACTATTTTACATGCGCAATACCGTTATTATTTACACATGCATCAATTCTTCTCTTCATATTCTCATAAACATTTTGTAACTGCTGCGGAGTTATGTTATGTACAGCATAGGTGATTGCATCCTTCAACTCATCCAGAGTATGAAGTCGTGTTCTATACACAGTATTTTTCAAGTACCCAAATAAAAAATAATCGAGAGGTGTAAGGACGGGTGACCGAGGGGGCCATAGTCCTCTATTAATAATCCGATCTCCATAGAACTCTTGAAGATATTGTCGTGTCCTAGCTGCCGTGTGTGCTGTAGCATTATCCTGCTGAAAGTACCCGTCTTCTTATTTCCTCATCGTCAAATTAATTTATGACGATTTCCAAAAATTCTCTGTAACGATCAGCTGTGACAGTATTTTCAAAAAACACAGATTCAGTTATTCGCCACCTGGACATTGCAATGTAAACGCCAACTTTTACAGGATGTAATGGAGCTTCTACGATTTCACCTGGTGCTTCCGTAGACCATATTCTATAATTTTGTGAATTCACATAACCCGAAAGATAAAACCATGCTTCATCGCTAAAGAACGTAATATCTAACATGTTGTCGTTCCTCAAGTGATTATTAAACCAATGGCAATATTGTATACGAAGTCCATAATATAGTGGAAGTAATTCTTGCATTACCGAGACTTTATAAGGATGTAAATGTAATTCCTTCTTTAGTGCTTTATGGCATGTACCATAGCTTAAACCTAAAAGACAGATTGTAATGAACATTTCTATTAAATAAATTAGTAACATTCATACCTGTTTGTTGCAATAACTGCCTTAATGGTTTTTTAGGGCTACGTTCCATATGTGTTTGAACATCTAACACATTCTCAGTTAAAACTGTTAGCCGTTCAGTTTGTTTTTCTTTGCCAACGCTGCCTGTACTTCTAAATTTTTCAACTACTCTTCTCACATGTCTGCTAAGGTTATCAAGATCAAATTCCTGATTAAGAAATTGGTTGACAACTTCGTCGATACACAATGCAACAGAATACGTCCACTCTGCACTGAGAGAAATAATATACGATATTAAGGATATTACATCATTTTTTCTGTATAGAACCGAACTTAACTTGCTTTGTATGAAACATATAAACTGGAAAGTATATTGTGTATGACGTATACCTAATGACGTCATACAGTATCTAAAAGACAAGTAAAGATCATACATAATGTGACGTAAGTAATGTATTGAATAATTGTATGAAATATACGTACTCTAGACAAATGGGTGGGATATATAGATATTACTTACGTTTTTGAATATGTATTTTACTTACTTCCCGTATATTTCTTAAGAACACCTGTATGTAATATCGTTTTACGTATTAATGCACGTGCCTTACCGATGTTGTATCTATACTTGATGTACGTATCTTCATTACGCCTGTATGTCATATACGTTTTTACGTATACAATGTATGTGTATTACCGATGTAGTATCCTTACTTTATGTACGCATCTCCATTACGCCTCTATGTAATATGCGTTTTACGTATGAAATACATAAGTATTACCGATGTAGTATCCTTTCTTTGTGTACCTATCTTCATTACGCATGTATGTAATATATGTTTTTCGTACGTAAAGCGCGTGTAACACCGATGGTGTATCCTTACCTTATATTCGTATCGTCATTGACTTCGTATAATGTACTTACTTTTAGTTTGTATGTATCATACATTACATGTACACCACATTAAATGTTTTGGTGAAAGGTTACAATGCGGTTAAGAAAAACAATATACTTCCTCTACCTACTAAACAATTTATAAAAACAAAGAAATGTACATAGTAACATAATGCTTAAAGTGAAATAAATGATAAATCTAAGTCAATCGAACAAAAGTTAATCTATAGGTCGCCTTACAGTTACGTATATCTTAAAGTCCGGCATGATTGTCAAAGTGTTTGGTGAAGGAGAGATTAAATCAATATACCGAACCCACAAAATTTGATTTGTTCTTTCGACATGGTACGCATAGTAGTGCAAGTCAAATTCTAAAGATTTAAAGGTCTCGCACATAAATAAGACATCATCCTCGTCAGTAATATATATGTCTCGAATTTGTACAAAAATGGGTAGAAAAGTATCTAAGCACAAATCCAATGTGGCAACAGAATCTTTTTCAAATTTGAATCCTTTCACTTCCACCCAACGAATTTTGTAGGTCTGAGTTGTTAATGATAAATGAAATTTATTCCTTATTGTTGTAGATAGGTTTTTGTAATATTAACTTTTTACCAAAAGAACACAAAGTAGTAGAATAATTATTGGCAAAAAGAATATCGTTCAAAATTAACTGATTCTTTATAGCAATGGTTTTACAAATATTAATTTTATTTGAAGACACTCTTGCTGCGATTTTGGATACTCTGTGTTTTGCCTCAAAACGCATACTCCATATTTGTGTAAGAGGTCCGAATTTTAAGAGCATTTTCGGATAATGTATGAGAAAATGAAATTTTGGTTTTAGAGATGTCTTTGCTAGTTGACAATAAGATTCGTTTAATCCAGCAATTAAATATTTTAGTTGTTCTGTTGTATCGTTATAAACTCGATGGTTTAATAATCTATCCAATATTTTGCGTAATGTAATGTATAACTCCCAAACATCGTTTCCTAAAGGCACATAATATCCTAGAATAACAGAAAAATATCTAACGAGTGTTAACATTTCCGATGCTGAAGATTTAATTACTAAAGTAGAACCCTCAAGGCGAATCGCGTTAGATGGTTTTGAAGAAGAATCAGGACCATAGTTGAATGATACCATTTTTGATTTTAAAACGTTGTAGGGTATTAATTTAGATTCGACAACTAAATACTGAATCACAAATTGCATTACATAACGACAGCAACCCTCTAAAAAGTCGTGAAGGAAGTCTACAGCTACGTTATCAAACAAATCAAAGCCATCTAACTTTAAAAAACGCACCTTTCTTTAATACCAGTTTGTGAAACATTATTTAACAGCAGTTGTTCATTATAATTATTTAAATTCCTTAATAATGCATCATCTTCAAAATACATTTTTTTAAGAGCGATCTTATCAGCATTGCAAATTCTGCAGCAGTGATTAGCCGAAAAACTTTCAACAAAGCCTAAAATGCTGTGTAATCCTAAATTATCGCCTGTAACTGCAACAACATGAAATTTTATAATGCCAGTGAAGACATCAGTGTCAACCAGTACTCCCTCATGATGTAAAAATTCAGTTGTTCGATTACTTTTTGAAATATTAAACTGTTTCCAAATTTTATTCTGTCCGAAGCATGGAAAAGAGCTAATACAAAAATGCTACTTAACTTAGACACTAAATGTGGAGGTAAAGATGGTAAAGACAAATAAACTGCGCCTAATTTATGAATACTTGCTCTGCTACCGAGAGGATTATTTATTTCAAAATCATCGAAATATATGATTATAGGAAAATGTAGTTCATTTCCTCGATTTATTTCTAATATTTTTGCCAAACTTCTCCTTGAATGATATTTGTAATTGGAGTTCTATAGCACTGCAGTTCTTTCATATGTTCTAAAGATTGCTTCAAAATGTCGTTAACTCCAAAAAATTAGCAAGAACTTCTTTTATTGGTACAATCTGCATTGTGCAAGGGACTGAAACCAGTCCGTTTTACTTTTCTTTGAACGTTTGTTCTCCATTCGTTGACCAATACTTACTTCTACTGGCGAAATATAAGTGCCCAAGTTTTCAAAATATTGAATACGTTTGAAGTGTGAACGGAAATCTGAGAAACTATTGTGGTACTTTGACAAAGCCTGATTAATGGCAACACCAACATTATGTGGAACTAAATCTTTGGAAAGTAAAGAATAAAAGTGTTCTTCGATTATAACTTTGATTTTTCGAGCATCTTAATTGTTTCGTCGACAACAAGCTGAACAGTTTTTCGGAATTAAAGGATCTGCGTACAATGTCGATAACAATAACAAAAATTGCGTACAAGAATCATTTTGACGTTTTAAAGTGGATTCATTTTGAATGTCTGTACGGTTATTACTATTAGAACAATAATGGGTTACTAATTCTGTTGTAGGTTTATTTTCATAATGAATATTAAGTAAATGCCTTTTAAATGAAATACTAGAGCTGAAATGCCTAAAACAGTTTTTTTCTCCACATCGATATTCCAAGGAAGCAATAGACACACGAGAACTACAATTTTCACGCATGTGTTTAATAAGCTTCCTGGAGTATCAAATTGTTGAATGCAATGGTAGCAGCTATACATTATTATACGATAATGTCTATATCAGTTAAGAACGATTTCACTCCAGAGTTTAAACGATCATACTTAGTTTGTATGTCATAAAATGCTCGTTGAACTACTAGCCAAATGTCTTCAGCTTCTTCCGGGTAACGAGCGCCTGTTGCATGAAATAATTTAAATGCAATATCAACGCCTTCTAATAATGAACTCAATGAATACTTCGTATTATCGATAACAAGAAATACCGGGAAATATCATTAGACGCATTTCTGGCATACAAAACTAAGGGTTGGAATGTCCTACCTAATCGAGAAAGCTTATTTTTCTTGCCTCAATGGTAGCACCTAATTCAGTTTCTGACGCTATTTCGGTTATAAATCCATCTCTTATTTCAGACCGTGACGTCTTCCAAGGTATTTTCCCACTTGATTTTCTCGTAGGTGGTATTGCCAGAACCAAAGGTATAAGTAGTATTGCAACAATACTTTTGAATCTGGATCTTCAGCTAAAAATATTAAAGAGTAAACACGTACATAAAATTGATTTTTTTTTTAAATTAATTTTGATTAAGTAAATACTTACGTATGATATAAGACAGCACGTGCGAAATTTGTTGTTTTTGGTCTTTGTCTCTTGACAAGCGTTCTTTGGTTACAGCATGTGAAATTATTATTTCTCGTTTTGTACCAACTTATTATAAAAGATGTGCTCCTTATTGGGGTACAGATGGTTAAAATCTTCGACCAGCTAAAAAGGTTTGTTTAAATTAAACGTATTAAAATATCTTACACCTAAAAAAATCGGATAATTACTATTACTCAATTTTAGAAAAACTAATGAAATATAAAAATGACTGTATATGTACCTAAATTTTAATTAAGAACCGTAAAGCTACTTACTAGTGTATATCCTAGAGGTTGCTTTAATGCAGGGAATTTATTAAAATAATCGGCTACTGTTCCTTCCCCTTCAGTGACGTCTGCTAATCTAAATGAAGTAGTTGCTGACCAATTGAGCTGCACCAATGCCCAAGGTTCAATACTGTTTTTTAACCAATCTAGTTTATCTTGCTCAACTGCGGGTATTTCTAAAAAATACGTAAAATAATAACTACATGAATCTATAAATATGTAACGAGTGTTCAAATAATAAAACTGAGCTGAGGAAGCTATGGAATTTAATTATTTGCATTGTAGACAAATAGTACAGCAAAGACGTGTCGTGGAAGTGTGTGTTCAAACGTGGTATAATTAACCTAAAATGATCAGAGAAAAATGTTTTGTTTGGTTTCGCACGAAATGAAAAATGGTCAGTTCTAAAAAGTACTGATTTGTTTGAAAGTCACATTCGATAGATAGTTCGAATTCTAACCTAAAACTCCGTATCAGCTAACGACTTTGTTAAAAAATTACCAATCAAACAAAATTCCAAGACCTACTCAGAGTGTTATCTGAACACTGGTTCATTAATAATAACTAATCATTTGTAACACCCCAAGCCCACTGAACCCGTTTCGACAGCAAAATGTGACCAACATGGGAAGGAATACAGTATTTCTACCGATGTCGATCAGTGGAACACAGTAGAATCGTATTAGATTAATAATTTCTACTTGGCTATAGTTGTACAAGTTTTATAAATTTTGCAGATACTACCGATTGTTTTCCATATTGACATTGAGGTATACATTACTTACGTTCTTGTATTTGCTGTTCTTCCATAGAGTGTACTGATGATGGTGTTGACGATCTTGAACGAGGAGAAAAGATATAGTACCTAAATTTCTTAACTGTCTCCTCCTAGTAATATAAGCTTCATAAAGGATTCCTGACAAATTTCTCTTAGTCTGATATTTAGTTTTGGCAAGTGAAGGAGCAAAAAATAAAGATGCGCCTTCTTTTGAAAATATTTCCGCAATTTGCAACGATACTCGCATGAAATCTGTACTAGTTATTCGACGATTAGGATCGTCATTAAGTATTTGTCTTATTAATAATCGGCCGAGAGCCTTTCTTTCCGTTACGCTAAGGTGGTCCTGTCTATGGGCAGTTGTTAGAAGTGATCGTCCTTCCACTGAATTTTGTAATGTATTCAACACCTTTTGAATAAACAAACAATATAATTAAACAATTATTGAAATGGAAATATGTTTAGTAATAAATTCTAAAATGAGATTTTTTTTTAAATGGAGGCAATACAAATTTACTATTAAGTCAAACCCAATACGGATGAATGATGTACATTTTGATATTACAGACTAAAAAATTGTTAAAAAGAACTACTAATATGAGTAAACAATGATAATTAGTGGTTCTTTTTCATTGGTCTGGTCATTTTCTATTTAAAATTGAAATTTTATTTATTTTCGTCGCCAAGCTTTGAGTGACTTTTATTCTATTTAAAAGAGAAGTAAAATCGATCAATGCTTACAAAGTTTTTGTCAACAGCTACTCCTATGGCGGGGTTGCTACTAGAAGTTGAAGGTCCTGTGTTATTAATAAGACTTTGTGAATTACCGCCTTGCAGAACGAAATGTTGATTCTGGATGTTATCAGGAATGTTTTCTATTGTAGTACAATTGTAAGAGTTTCGAAATGCTGCATCTACTTCTAAATCCGAAATGACAATCACATTATCGGAAGAATTTAACGTCTAAAATGGTAAAATAAGAGTATTACTGTCTAAATTGCATAGTTTTCCTATTCACCAGTTAAAATATATTATAATACAAATTTACTATTAAGTCAAACCCAATACGGATGAATGATGTATATTTTGATATTACAGAGTAAAAATTGTTAAAAAGAACTACTAATATGAGTAAACAATGATAATTAGTGGTTCTTTTAAAAAAAATTATAATTTAAACAATCACTTGAACAAAAGATGGTTACCAAAATATTTTAAGAGTCGAAAATAGTTAGTTATTCTGTAAGAATTATTGTTCCAAAATATATATCATATCATCCGTTGTGTTTGACTTTACGAAATTACACCGGATTCCTAATTACCCTCATCAATAATACTTCAAGTATGGATCACCATTTCACTTTTAATTTAAAAATATTTTAATCAAAATTGAACATTTACAAAATAAAAACAAACAATTACCGAAGTTGTATCGTTGCAATGCGCCCTTTCGACATCTTCCTTCCATACCGTTAATTGTGATCTAAACTTAGCCCTCGACCCTATATGAGGAATAAGTTGTTGCAGATCACTCTCAGAGAGCAATCGAAGTGCTCTTACATCAATCAATTGTTCTGAAACAACGTTTATGTGATCAAATCACGTATGCTAAAGTTGCTAGCATGGTATTTTTAAATTAGTCACAAGCATAGTATCGCTGCTTGTTTAAAAAGGAAATACTTCTACGCATATCGCTATGCGAGTTTTATAATGGTTTTATCAAAATAAGTGGGTCAAAAGCTTTGTTTTAATATTACGTCCGCCAAAACAACAATAAATAGATAATGAATTACTTACCTGTGAAAAGATCTAAATATTCATTACATCCCCACTGGATAAGTAGGTGTCTTGTTTCTTCGTCCATTACAATAACCAATGGTACAATTTTTAAACAGTTTCACATTAAATAAAACGAAGGTACGTAATCGGTAAATCACGACGCAAGTATAACGCTTATTAAGTTTAGCAATGAGTTGGTGGGTACGCAGCAACGGCAGATCGCAAATGCAAAATCATCACCTCTCAGTTACCAGATCTAGAGTACGTATGCAACATCCAAATAATAAAGATTATGGTAGCAGTGCACGTGCATTCCACAATAAATGATACGTTAGCAGTATTTCGAAAATGACATCACTAGTGAACTTTATAGATCGCATATATGAAACATACAATTAATCAGATGTAACGTCATTATAACAGATATTTATACAAAATTTGTACATTTTGAATTTATCCATTCCATAATGGATGTAACATATTAACAGAGAATCTAAAGTACAAACGTCTCATCAGTAACTCAAGAGCAACATACTTCTGACGTAGGTATCATATGAAATTTATAAACAATGTTGTTATACATCCATTTGTATAAATTATTTTTCTCAGTGTGAATCATGGTTGCGTTGACCATTTCGGAAGTAACTTTCCAAAATAAACGAATAAGGCATTACACAGTAACCTATAAATTTTAATTTTAATTAAGAACGGTAATGTTTTATCAATATTGTCGACTTACCTTTTACAAACACGTTCAAATCAATGTAGTCTTAAGAAAGACTTTTTTAATGGAGTAATTAAGGGAATTAACTAATAAAAACACAAAACGTAGAAAGAAATAGACATTTGACATTTACTTTTAGCTAACTTCAATGACAGACTAAACATTTGATATCAACAGCGGAAAGTAGTATCGTATGGACTCATTAACGGCCAGTTCACCAACCCGACTTAAACGTAAGCTCTGCTTTAAAATAATCGTTTCTATGGTTTTAACAATTGTATCTAAGTTTTTAAGCATTGCTTATGTTTAAGTCGTGTTGGTGGAAATGGCCGTTAATGATGTCCATACGCAGTGTACTACTATTATTACACTTTACGGTGCCGATGGATTAGACGATATCTAACGTTAGTTGTGAAGTTAGTTACTTTGGGCATAGCATTCATTATTGATTTCAGTAAATACATTTTGACAACTGACAAGTAACCAAAATAGTTATTTATGTAACAAGGACAAAAAAGTGCACTTTTATGTACGAGACTGAATTTGCTGGCCGAGGCGTTAGCCGAGGCAAGCAAACAGGCGAGGTTATTAAAAGCACTTTTTCCGAGGTACATATTAATTTTTCCGTTGACCTTAAATTAATTAATTTTCTATTTATTACCGTTTACTGAAAACAAAATGTTTAGTAATTTTAAACAAAAATTTTACGGTTGTTCTGATTTTACTGTACCTAATGTTCACTTCACCGTTCAGTATTGTAACATTTGTGTCAAAATTTATTAAAGGAAATAAAAGCTTTTCGCGTTCGAATATTGTACCGATAAAGCATTTGTTTACAACAATCACATAATTTTTATAAGAGCACTTGATTATGATAGGTAATAGGTAAAACATGTACTTTTTTATAATTTATTAAAATAATAAAATTACATTTAGGTAGTGTTATTTTGAAGTATATTTAAAAATGTAGTTATAGTTGGAAGCCTACCCTCAAAATTAATGCATTTCTTTAATTGTTTATGATCAAAGATGTAATGAAGTTTCTCCTATTAAACACATTAAAGTCGATTCTTACTAATTGGACATATAATAGTTATAAGACTGAGTTTGTACCGTGGTCAGACTTATAATCATTTTATATTCAATAAAAATATTGCCTGACCGTAAGAAAGTATGCAAATGTAGTTTTTGATTCACTCCGAAAATGTTTCAAAAATGTAATAATCTTCTTTCAGCTTATTGAAAACTGTGAAATCACCTTGTTTTTGTGTACGAATAAATCTTGAACCCAGTAATGTTGATGGCTTATATGATTCTATTTTTGTTTTTTCCTGCGACAGAATCAATATTCAAATGATTTTTCACAAGTAATTACTGTTCTTGTGTTTTCCATTAGCATTATTACTTATTTACATCAATCAAATACAGTAATAGAAAGGTACCCATAATTAACTCCGCATCTGTATCAAAATGTTACCTAATAAAATTGTCTAAAGCAATCTCAAGTCGTATGAATTCTGTCTTACCTTATAAATGAATAACTTTAAAGAAGTTAAAGTGTTACATATTGAAAACAATGTATCGAGTATTGTGAGATTACAACCAGGCTCTTCTATATGCTTCGCACATTGTAGAAACTATAAACAATTTATTAATATCATTTCAAAGCACTTAAAATCATTTACTTGTAATTTGAACAACAAATTGTTTTTGTTCAAAGTTGTGTGGGATTGAGAAATTGAGGTTATAAATGGAAGTAAACAAACAATATTCTGCAGTATCTAAAATGTTTCAGTATGTACCTAAAGTACTGTAATATCCTATGTAGTCACTAAATTCATCCTTTCTTAAAATGGGTTTTCATACTGGTTACTTCGACTTCATTTAATTTGACATAAAATAATAATTGACATTGACAGATGTTTGCGGACGAAAAGTATTACAGTTAAAAAGTGTTACTTTATGATTATTCAGGGAGTACGTAAAACTCAATTTTATAATGAGGTCGACGGAAAAAATTTTACAATCATGCTCCTGGTAATAATAAAAACATCAAATTTTATAACATTGAAGAAAAAATAGTAAATATTACTTTGTGTTTCGCTCAGATTGCACTGTTTCTGCTAACGCATGAGCAGCAAGCTTCTGAGCTCAACAAAAACATAAACGATTTCTACTCCTAGTAATAATGGGTGATTCAACAAAACGTTGCACTTTGAATATTCGAAAAAATGTTCTTTTTATTGAGAATTCCGACAATCGTTTATATCAGTGTGTAGTGAAAATATAGCCGTTAAACATGAAAATAATGTCGGTTAAATGATACAGTCGAACAGGATAAGTTTAATTGTTGTGTTCTGCGTCGGATTGAAATGTTGTGATCAGCCTCCAAACTTTCACTAACTGAAACAATATTGTCGTTTGACCGGCTCGGCCTTACACGCGTTGATGATTTATGATCACAAACTGAACCAAATCGCTTGAATTTGTCGATTACATTTTGCACAGCAGTGCGCGAATGCGCGTTATTTTTACCACACGACGTGCAAAATTTTCGCATTGTTGTCGAAATAATTTCACCATTTTCGAAGTACGTTTTCACGAAAAGGATGCGTTGTTCGACCAAATACCTCTGCATTCTTGAACGGCTGTGTGTTTACTAAACAAATGTCAAATATAAACCTAATTAGTCAAAAATAATGGAAATGGCGCAACTGTCAAAATGCAACGTCTTGTTGAATCACCTTTTACAACTGAATCGTTTATTCCAGAAAGGGCTTAAGTCACTTTTCAGCTGTTAAATAAATACAAAAAAGTGATTAACTTGTATAAAGCTTTTTTTATTAGAATTTTTCTTTTCTTGTTAAACAGAAATCCTATTTTGTAACTGTGTCTAGGATCTATTTTCAGAAACAAAGCGTAGGTTTTTTTTATAACTGAGGTCAAAATTTTAGACTTAGGTCCTTTCAGAACTAAAGACAAATAGTATATTTATAACTTCATTTTATAAACTCAAACGTACAAAATTCTTAATTTATTGATGAACTACACTAAAAATATTTCTTTTAAAGTTGATATTGAAACGTAAATATAATAACATTATTCACATAAATTAGAAATTGTTGGTATTTTAAGTGTTGATAATAGCTTTCTTTTGTTTTGCCGGTTTTGTTGCCCAACTTCTGATTATGTTGTTATAGAAACTCTATGTTCCTCTTCCACCCACTGCATACAAGAAACTGTATGTTTAATTTTTCGTCTCTAAAATAGGTACCATTTCATCATCATATGCCGACTTTCTGGCAGTTTCAGCAAACGGTGATTTGATTTGGGCAATGATAACTTGAAGTAATGAAGCACTACTTTAACATAACCTGATTTGTCTGATTTGTATACATAATGACTGAAATTTGATATTGTAAATCCCAGTTTTCTTACGAGAATATTTCGCTTTTCGGTTTCTACAGATAAGGTGTTCTTCTTATAGAACTTTACCCACCATGTTTTAAAGTCTAAACTATCTTTTGTTAGTACATATCTCTTTCACTGTAAATTGGTTCTTGACGCTAGATTTTATAATAATTTTTGTAAATTCATGCAAGGAATAAATTCTGTCGTATTTCTTTAACGCCCTCTTAAGTACTCGAAATACGCGATCACATGGGAGAAATGAATGTCCCCTTTGTGGATAGAACTGTTCAATCTTGTCAAAACGTCCTATATCCGTGAGTGCTAAGCACATTCTTATCATACAATGATTCTTGTTCTGTCCGGGGCAGTTGTCGCAAAACAGTTTTAGTTCCTTTACATCTGAATCTATGTTTGTGTTAATATAATCTAATAGGAAGCTACAAACTTCGTTGTGGCCCTTATTTGCTTGCCCTTCGTGATAAATATAGAAGTATGATTGACTACTTTTCAAGTTATGTATACAAAATACATTCACGGTTAACTGGGTTTTATAGAAAACATCCTGAACTGGTATATGCGGTAAATGGAGGTTTTGCATATAATCAAAAGCTATTGCAACCACATTATCTGAATTCTGGCGTTCTTTAGTGGCATCTTGCAACGCAGTATAAAACTTCTTTTTTGATCTTCTCTTATGCACAAGCATTTCTGTTACTGCTGTTTTTTTTTAGCAGAGTCGCACAGAGAAGGACTTTTTATTTTTAAATTTAGAACCTCGCATTTGATACATGTATCGATCTGAGGTCATCCAAATTTTAAATTAAAGTTATCACGAAAAAAGGTATAGTAATAGTTGTACTTAATTTTCGTGTTCGGATATTTTGCAGTAGACATTTGATACATTATGGTAATATTTAGTCGTGAATCAAGATATCTGTACTCCTTTCCAGAGTAGTGACTTTCTTTTACAGGGTAGCTGTTGATATGCTTCTGAAATCGAAGATTTTGCATTTGTTCCTCTTTTTATCTCGAGGAGTTATATTAAGTTTTAAATGTGATTGAATCCTTTTCATTATTTTAATAGAAGCAGCATGTAAACTTAAAAATGCACCCCGACACACTTTTGTTCTTGAAGAATTAAGTATTATGTGATAGTAGTAAGATGCTTCCCTATTTTTACCACCTTGTTGCCTTACGTCTTTACATACCCTTTTTCATTTCTATCAAGCCTTGCAAATATCAATTATCCTGCTCGTCTTTTGTTTTTATATTATACCCAATAATTTTCAAAATATTGCCGTGCCAAGTTTAATGAAACAGCTTGTATGTAATAACAATTTTTTTAAATAATTTCAGTTAATTTTAAAAATTGTGGGTGCTAGCACATTTTTATTTACCGGGTGCACAAAATATTAACACACACAGACAGGGGAGAAAAATAAACCGATTCATACTTACTATTATTACACTTTACGGTGCTGGTGGATTAGAAGATATCTAACGTTAGTTTGGGCATAGCATTATTGATTTTAGCAAATACATTTTGACAATTGACAAGTAACCAAAAAAAACATAACAATACATGCTCCTGGTAATAATTTTGAAAAACAAATTTTATAACATTGAAGAAAAAATAGTAAATACTACTTGGAGTGAAGGTTCTGTTTGTGTTTTTGTTTCACTCAGATAGTTGTCTTCGTCCGAAGATATAAAAATCAGAGTCATCACTGTCAATGACTTTAAACGAAATGATTCCACATCGTCAATTATGTGTTCTCGCTTAATATATTCCTCTCCAATTTTTTCAACATGGCCACAAACTTTTTTTGCATTTCGCTAACATTACCTAAGTAACTAACGTAAGCAACTTTATGTTCGACTAACAAATCGGTATGTATACGCCTATTTATGTATTAGTTATGGTTCATTACGATTACGTTTTATTATACGAGTTTCCTTTTGCGTATGCTCGTTTGTTTTAATACGAGTTGATAACAATCAACTTTAGTGGAACCGACCGCCATTGTCGAATTCGTTTTAGTTTCTGATATAACATGGATTATTGGATGTATTAATAGGATAAATGGTTCATCTGTAAACTGCCAGCCACTGGGTCCATTTCTTTCACTGTGTTGGTGAGCCTTACGTTTTCGTAGTTTGCTACGTTAATATTATCAGCCTCTTTATTATGGTCTATCATATCCACCCTCGGAGGCATATGTCGAAGCAAGTAAGGTTAATGCATCGGAAGACGTTATTTCTGTAAATCGAGCTTATTTAAAACTGTAAGTCAATGCGTCAAGATTTTATTGATTACGTTTTAAGTCTTCTCATGTAATCATGTATTATTTCAAATTCTACAAGGATTTTGTCAATTTGGACACCGTAAGATTGTCCAAAAGTAACAACGATTTTTTTAGGGATGCACAACAAGTTTGTAAAGTTTTTGTGGTTTATTTCAGAATGATAATGACATTTAATGCCCCAGGCACAAAACCAATTTTTCCTCGAGTATGTAAAATAATGAGACGCTGTCCCTTAGATATTGGTGCCTTTAGGCACTTTTTTTGTGTCTTAGGCTCCTCAAATAATTAACCCTTTTCAATTTAATTTTAATAATAATATGTTTTTCACTTATGCTTCTCAGTTTCTTCCAGAAAAATCCTATTTTTCGAACCAACCTTCTAAAAAATCTAATTGAATAAAATTTTCCGTGTGTCACAACTTCAAACACAGCTCTCCTTTTATGGATATGTACATACGTATTAATTTCGTAATGATGAAGATCTGCTCCCTTAGGGTTTAAAATGACAGCAACTCACATTGCTGACCAGAATGAGTCTTTTGCGCAATATTTTAATTAGGTACCTATACTTTTACCAAGGTGATATTGATAATTTAACTCCTTGATGACAGTTCCCGTTACAAAATTTTGAATATGACCATAATCACACATTTTCTTAAGTTAATTTACTGTTCACAAATCCATGTTTGGGTTTTATAAAACGATTCCGGCATATACAGGGTGTTTCAAAATTCAGTACAAATATTTTAATGGTGTATTTTTGAGATGAAAATATGACTTTTTTCTATAAACATGTGTTTTAAAATACACCCTCTTCGAGCTATAGCCATCTTATTTTCTTTAAAAAAACTGAATTTTTAAAATTCTGAATGCAATTATTTATTAATTTTTTTTTAAATTTGCAATCCACTGGTGATTTGAACGTTGTACTGTTTCTTTACCCTAAAATGACATAACAATAAATTTAAAGGCAGTAGGCACATTTAAGGGGAAAAATTTTATGTTTCGGTTTATAAATTTTAAAAAATGAGTATTTCGGTCTTCAATATTTTTTTGATACAATTAACCGTTTTCGAGATTTGTTAGACGAACAAGGGTTATTGTGAAACTAAATTAGTTTTGATTTTTTTTAAATGTCATTAAAGACAAAGAAATCGATGTCTTTATAATAAGTGCTGGAAATGTCCTCCGCCAGCTACAACACAGCCCTCCAGTCTTCTCCGCATATAAGATGGCTGTAGCTCGAAGGTGTATTTTAGGTCACACGTTTATAGAAAAAAAAGTCTTATTTCATCTCAAAAATACACCATTAAAATATTTGTACTGTATTATGAAACACCCTGTATAGTTTTCTGACTGACGTTAGACTAATCCACGCCACAAACATGACTTAGTATCAAAAAAGCATCCTTTATAAAATGGTTATATTATTGTATCTCTCAATTCTTGAACTATAATTTCGCGGTCTGTTTGTGAACTAGTGTCTTCTTAGATTGAGTCTAAAGGCCGTCGTTGATTGGAATTTCTTCCTAACTTCTTCAGAGGTCCTTCTATCTCCGATGTTGGATGTGGACTGGCTATATCCAACATCAGAGAAGAGATTACCTCTAAAGAGACCGACCACTCGCGTTAGCGAAACGTTACGAAGAAATTTCGGTCAACGACGACTTTTACCCCGAATCTTGAAGACACTAAATTGTTGTTTGTTCGACACATCTTAAGCGTTCTGGCCACGGCGAGGGGTTTATATCGTTTCTTCGCCAGTTTTAAATCGAATTTGCATAATTAGTTTAGACAACCAAGGTACGCTGCTGTGTTTATTATGCTGTGACAATATGTCATTGACAAATACTATAGTGACGGTGTGACGAAAAACTGAACCATCTTAAGTGGGGTAATTGCTTACTGTTTCTATTTTTTGTTTTAAACTAATCATGGGTGTGACACTCAGGTAAAATAAATGTTTATACATACTAAGAGAGCAACCGTCGTAACCGTCAAGTTGGTCCTCTCCGATTAGTTGATACCTTGGACAAGCAAAGTTAATACTACTCTTCAACAACATTGCATAAAGTATTGCATGTATTCGAAATTTATATTGATTTGGTATGTGACCACATCGTAGAGATTTAAAATACTGTATTAAGTGAGGAACATACCATTTCTACAAGACATCTTCCCTATGTATATGAATTTTACATCCATCATATATGAAAAGTAAAACTTTAAATAAAGCACGATATAATAAATAAGGGAAGTTTGTTAGCAGTAAAAATTAATAACACTTTCTGCTTTGGGACAAATTTACAGTGTTATCCTTTCTTTTAAGTAGTAATTAAGAGCTAATCTTCAGTTCAATCTCATATCGACACCTGAAATTATACCTCACCTGTTCCTTCAAATGTTTATAGGTATATACGTTTATTTATTCGTTTTGTTCGTTCTATTTTACTGTGTGCCTAATATAATTTATAAATTTTTAATTATTAATTTGTGACATCATCTATCATCTCGATGGTCATTTTAAATTTTTGTGACCAACACGGTTTTTTAGTTTACGTTTTAGCCTCGATAAAGCCCTCACAGGTTTGGATGAAACGTCGGTCTTTTATGTAGTTTGAGACCGTTATTTTCAACCCCACCTCCACCTAGAAGGTTAACAACTTTAAATTATAAAACCTATTCAGTTAATAGAAGTCAAATTTAGTCTCAAAAGTAGGTATAAAAATTGAGAATTCAAACGTGTCACGTTAGTACATTTTAATTATTTATAAAACCTTCAGGTTTAGGTGGGGTAAACGTTTATGAAACTAATTTTAATTTTGATTCTAGAATTCGAAAGTGTAATACTATTTGAAAAAATACAACTTTGATATGTTTCATGTTTTTGGGACACCCTATAGATCATGAATTTAATTTTAAAATGTACCTCCAATGATCCACAAAAGAAAATACTAAACTTAAAGTCAGACTTTATAGCCATAATCTTTCGTGTCGTATAATGTGAACAACCCTGAATAGTAGGAAAATATAGTCAATCGTTGCCTAATAAAACGTAGAATTATTTATCTGCTTTTCACCTTAGAAAAATGTTTTTGTTATCTACTGTTTTAAAAATCTTCGATTGACTGTAGATGATGTTCAGTTCAATTTGTCTCAAATGTCACATTTTCTAAATCTTTACTAGAATTTTGTCATCTCCGAATAAAACCCCTTTACCTGGCACCGAATCGTTGTTTTATTATTATCTTTGGGTTTTTCTTTATTGAAATACAAATAACAATAAGAGAAAATCCATAAATAAAATTGTCTACTACAATACTTTTATGTTTTCTATTCTTCATACAGAAACAAATCTGTAATTCTTTATTTTCATTTTTATCACACTTCATAATTGTTTTTCGATTTGTACGGACTGACTAGGAATATAAGTGATTTTGGTATATCTTACGTTTACAACAAGTACCCTATAAATATGTATCCCAAATATCAATTCCAGCTCCCCCAACTTTATTCGTAAAGTTAGATCATAACAGAACTCTAAGATCGACGATAAGTTATAATGGAATTGTACTGCTTTGTTATTAATTAAATTACCACAACGTAGATGATGTGAAACTCGAATTATGTGCTTTCTAAAATTATGTCAAGTTAGTAATGAACTAAACGACACAAATCTCTGCACGCTCAACAAAATATGACAGACGCTTTAATTATGATTACTGATTTAAAATGCACTTAAAGTAAAAGAAAACTAATGTATAATTGCGTAAATATGTAAATAAAACTTAATTTTAGAATGAGGAACAATGCCGTTTTGGAGTGCTAAACCTTATTTTGATTGTTACGAAATATTTTGAATTCATCTACACTCATTTTGGTAAAATAAGAAATAATGGCTTTTGAGATATACTAATGAATTGATATTTATAGAAAGGAAAAAAGTTCACTCTCCATCCACGACAGACCTTATTTTTATCTGGCGCCTTATCTCTCTTTAATATAAATTGTTCTATAAAATTTCTTACAAATCTAATAATCTATTAATTTAAATAAACTAATGTGTTATGCGACTGATCTTCAGATATATGTATAATACATAGTTAATTAGTAAACATAGGAATTTCTATTTCAACACAAGCATTTAAAATTATCATGATCTCAGATTATTTTTTATTCAGTAACTTACAAAATTATAATTTCGCTCTTTTCTCTTTGATTTCGATTTATGTAAATTAGAATTCATTATGTACATTTTTTGCTTTGTCATGCTAAGTGGGAATTTTTATATCTTGCCGAAAAATCTCATCTGTGTTTGATTTAAACTCTGATAAATGTGTAGGTATGCAGCTATATATTTTGTAGCAGTCCGGTTTTGCGGATGCTTCGCACCACATTATGGTCGTTAAATGAAAATACGAGCTTTTATATTTAATCGGGATATTCGCAATTAAATAATTTCTAGTATTAAGAAAATGTTTATGGTTTCATCAAATACCTATTATCAGGTATTTTATTATGCACGTTCGAGGAACATAACAACGTATCACGTTCTTCATTAGTATTAATTATGGTGAAATAGTTTTTTTCCGTTTTAATTATTTAAAATGTGTGTTGCTTTAACATATATTGTTAATTAATTTGTTATTTGTCGCTGTATTATTTAATTAATTTTCTTTAATATTGTAATGATGAACATAAAAGAAAATTACAAATAAGTTACAAGGTAATAAAAATTTAAATGGCATTAAAATTAAAATAAATCAAAATTTCACTCAAAGTATTCCCTTGGGAATGGTTCTTAAATTGGAAGCAGCGTTACAAATATGTAGAATAAAGAAACTATCACAATTTCTCTAACATGGTATTTTGTTAAAGATATCTCGCTCGTTTTAAATTATGTTCACTAGTAATTAATATCAATAAATCTATATATATATATATATACAGGGTGATTCATTACTATTTGGAAATAATTTAACACTAGAATCACGACCTCAAATTATGAAGATTTAACCCCAAAACACCTAGATAAAATGTCGCTCAATACAAAGTTACAGGGTGTTTTGTTTAAAAATTTAAAACCATTTGTGCTCAGTATTTTAAAACTAATTATGTATCCATTTCATATTTGGCAGGAAGTGTAGACACTGTATATATATACATAAAAGCGAAATACTACTGACTAATCACGAAATCTCGGAAAGTACAAGGCCTGCAGCTGTGAAATTTGGCAGATATGTTCCTTATAGGGTGTAGGTGGGTGCTAAGAAACGATTTTGAGAAATTTTCTCGGGAAGTCGGTCAAAATTTGGATCAAAATTTTAATTGTTGCGATCAACAATCGGACGAACTGTCAACCATACGTCAAAATTTCAATATGGTGTAGAAAAATTAATTTGTCAACTGTCAAAAAAATGTCAAAAATTTTAAATTTGTATTTTAATAAAAAAATTGTAGATATTCCTGATGCAATGTGTTTTAAAAGGTTTTGGAGTACTTACAGGTCAATTGAACACAAAATAAATGTTACAAAACTTCAACTTACAAAAATATTGTGATTTTGTAAATTCAATACAAAAATCTAGCAACCACTTTATTGTTGCGTCAATTATTAGATATTGACCTGTCATTTGACAACAATAAGTGGTGTTCAGTATTGAAAGATTGGTGTTTCCATTGTTAATAATTTTCATTTACTATAAAATAACTTTTATTATAAAATAACTTTACAACAATTATGGAAGAAATTGTAACCAACGATGGATTACATATCCTTGGCCGAATTATGAATCCCTGGTGATGGCGCGTGCTTATTCTCATCTCTGTCGTATTTGGTGCACGGGGATATCTCAATGTCTGCTCAAATACGGGCAGAAATAGTGCATCACATATCCAACGAGTGGCAGAGATTTCAGTGCTTCACTATAAACCGGTCTGGAGCCTTTTGCTACTAAACGCCTTTACGTTGATGAAATGTGTAAACCATACACATATGGGACTACATGTGAAATTAAAGCGGCTGGAGAATTATTTCCATACAAGTTTCAGCTGTTTCAAGGAAGCCGAATTATTGCATCTTATGGGGAGGCACTGCAAGGAATCAAAAGAATCCGGTTCTGAGGTCCTTCCAGTGAAGGGCATTTTGATGTTATAATTCCTTTGGAAGAATTGATAAATCCAAATAACAATAATATCAGCATGCATCAGTTGCCCTGAGTTGCCAGAAGGAAAATCGGATTTCAGTTTAAACGAATGTGTTCCTTCTACTGAATCTTTATCTAAAATGGTAACAGGAAAAAACGCAGAAAAAGATTTGATAATTCTATTAGGGAAAATCAAGTACAGAAGGCTGTTAAAAAACATACCAAAGATCATCCTGGGATCCATAGAGCTGCTGTCACTAAATATGCTGAAAATCATCCTCAGGTTAATAGAGGCTACAGCCAAATATAATAAGAAGAGATCAGAACTTAGATTGCTTCCTTGGAAAAATAAGCATTTGTCTGGTTTTGCATACGAACCTAAGACTGATTACAGTAAGGACAAAATTGTTGATCTCGGACCATGGTTGCCCTGTATCTGGTGCCATTCTTTTAAATGGCAGGACGAACCTGATGGATTATGCTGCAGTGGCGGAAAAGTTCAACTTCCAGCTATTGAACCATACCGGAACCACTACAGCAGCCTTCTCACCCATCGGCACGTAAAGGCAGAGCATTTTCTTTCTTCCGCTCGCAAATACAACGGATGCTTCCAAATGACATCCTTTGGAGCTAAAGAGGCAGCGAGGGTAATTTTATGCCAACTTTTAAAGTGCAGGGGCAAGTATACCACCGGATAGGGAGCATAATGGCTGAGTCTCAACAAGCTGCAATCTCTCAAATATATTTTGTGGGTGATGATGACAATGAAAGGGAGATCCGCTGCGGATTGTTCTCTGGCGTTAATGCAGAACTGGTTGGCCAGTTGCAAAATTTGCTGCACAAATGCAATAGGTACATTGTCGATTTTAAGGCCGCTGTTGATTCATTACCTAAAGGAGAAAAAGACTTCAAAGTGGTAATTAATGCCAATAAAAACCTGCTGATGAACACCCAGGTCGTTTCAACGCACCCACCACTAGATAAGTTACCGTTGTCTTTGTTTTGTCATTGAGAAGACGGCTATCAAATAAATATCCCTCAACGGGACCCAAACACCAAGAGCCTCTTAAGAAGACTGTGGCTGCAACAAATTTCTACTAGCCAGATTAATGGAGCGCGCGCTGAAGAATCCTACCTGTTGTTATTTCGCAGTCTTTTAAATCAATTTTTGTTGAAATGTATGCCAAAGTAGAGACTGAACGACTAAATTGGAATCACGTAACAACCGAAAAAAACTGCCAGTGTGAGGACCATATGTTCACTTAAAGGACGCCATGACCAAACAGACGGCCCAAGTTGGAGACTTTGGAAAGATGGTTGTGTGCCATCTGACTTTCACTGGAGGGCCCCGCTATATGCACGAGCGGGCTCAAGATGCCATGACGGTGATATTGGACTGGTACAAATTTTGCCTCATTCTTGTAGAGGATATTGTCATATCCCTGTCCGGCAAAAACTCCTATATTTTGGACTCGTCACCATCACGAGCAGGGAGATCATTGCTACAACAACCGGCAATATATAAGTGAAATGGCCTAGGACACCATTCAGTTAACTGAAGAGGTTGCTGCAAATATACAAAAATTAAATTGCGATCAGAAAAATGTCTATAATAAAATTATGATTCAGTGCAAGTCTTTTTTCTTGACGCTCCTGGTGCAGAGGTAAAACGTTTTTAATTAACCTATTATTGGCCACAATTAGAAGCGGAAGAAATATTGCCATTGCTCTTGCGTCTTCAACGGTATTGCCGCTACCTTGATCGAGCAGAGTTATATGGCGCAAGTCCTTCGAGATGCCAAAGTTATTGTTTGGGATGAGTGTACCATGGTTCACAAGAAAGGTACTCTGCAAGATATTAGGAGTTGCAATAGACTTATTGGCGGAGTTACGGTTCTATTGGCTGGTGACTTCAGACAAACATTACCTGTTGTTGTGTACCAAGAGGAACACGTGCCGGATGAGGTAAAGGCCTGCCTCAAGTCATCATTTTATGGCCGAAAATTAACAGACTGTCTTTGGATCTGAATATGCAAGTCCATCTACAACGCGACACAAGGGCGGAAGAATTCTCTAAAATATTAATAGATATTGGTAATAGAAATATTTCAGAGGAGGGAGGAAAAATCAAAATACCCACAAAACTATTGATGATACTGTGAATTACCCTGTAGAATTTTTTTTCACACACTGAACCACCAGAAATATCACCCCATACCCTCTACCTTACAGTTGGTGCTCCAATTATTTTATTGTGCAATTTAAACCCCCCAAAACTGTGCAATGGCACCAGGCTTTAGGTGAAAGCATTGCACAAATATGTCATTGAAGCCACCATTTTCACGGGCATCAACCAAGGAGAATTAGTATTCATCCCTCGGATTCCTTTGATACCTTCAGATTACTATATCGAATTTACACGTTTGCAATTTCCGGTTAAGGTATGCTACGCGATGACCATTAACAAAGCACAGGGTCAAACTTTGAAAGTGGCTTATAGACCTCAGGAATGATTGTTTTTCCCATGGCCAGTTATACGTGGCGGGCTCAAGAGTCAGTTCATCTGACAGCTTTGTTATTCTTCAGCCTGAAAAACAAACTAAAAATATTGTTTATACGGAGGTTTTGAGGAACTGATATTTTGTAAATTTAAACTTACCTATAGGTATAAAGCTGTTGACAAATAAATATATGCCGGGTCTGCTTTAAAACAGACTTCAGGGTACAGAAGAATGTTATTTTATCTTAAAAAACATGTATTCTTCTGGGATATGGTAAGTAGGGTATGAAATTTTGAATTTTTTGTTTTAGAATGACATGCCCTGTACATACCCTATACATATATAGTTTCATTTAACTTAACACTTTTTATCATCAAATAGGCTTCTTCCAAAGAACTATCTACACACCAACACATCATCCCTTAATAAGGTACACAGACTACAATTTTAGTATGTGATAATTATCCCTTAAGGGACCCTACATTGTGACGTGTTACTCTAGAAACGTTTATAAGTTCAAACTACGAGCGTAATTCAAAATTAAAACATAACCTAACAATAAACGGAAGGAAGAAGAAGAAGAAAACAACATTAAAATTTCAATGCAGCCAAAATATTTTTCCGATGTTTCTCACTTACTATTATCGTAAACTGTTTAATTTAAAAAGGATATCTTTACTCTAATAGCAATAAGACGTACCATCAAAATCGTAATTTTCAGGAGGAACCAAAAACTTTCACAATATTCGAATATTCGATATCTGTTACAATTCCTGAAATTTCAATTGGCAACAGTGGACATTTGATATTTGAAAAAATGAAATGAGGTATTATAATAATATTTATTTATTTATTTATTTGCAAAGATTAAGTAAATTATTAAAAGAATGCGAACGAAGTCGCGGGTACCAACTAGTTATTTATATTTTTTGTTTACAAAACTATGAAACATATATTTTATTACAGTTAATCATAGCAAGGAAGTGTCATAGTTTCAACACCGTATTTATGTTGCAAAGAAACCGCAAAACCACATTGCAAAACTTATTGAAAAACTCACACATTATATTCATAACTAAAGAATCTAACGTCCTTAGGTTAATACAGTATGGTAAAAAGCTTCTTCTGAATTTATTTGTGTGTTTCACATATACAGTGTGGCTCACTTGAAAGCGAAATACTCCTATTTATATTCATCGTCTCATTTTGAACAAACTTTTTTTTTTAAATTGTAGAGCATTTAAAACTATAAGGACAAATTATCACATTTTCTTTAAAAATATCTCCCGCCTTTTTCAAATGGAACAATAACAGAAAATAACATCCTACAATTTTTGTCACAAATTGAACAGAAATTCACAGAATGATTTTTTAATTGGGAATATCTCAGTGGCTTACCATTTTTTTTTTAAAAGATATGCGCGCCAATGAACAGGATCTTATATCAAAAAATGCGCAATAACTACCTTTTAAAATCCACCAAATTTCGTTTACATGTTTTGACTGGTTTCAGAGCATAAATCGTCAGTTTTTAAGGAGAACTTTAAACACCCCATATCTCTGAAAACAAAGCATTTGCGGACATGTTTATATAGTAAGTCATTATTTTTCAGTTTGTCGCACTTATTTACTCACTCACATCGAAAGTATCTTTAGATGCATCTCAGAATTTCAACTCGTCTGCTTAGCTGTAAAGTATTAATTTCCATTCCATAATTTATCAAAACCTGATTATTGGATTGTTTGATAGGAAGTACCAATCAATCACAAACAGAAATCTGGAAAATTTGATCATCTGCGTTCTCCAAAATTATTTTGAAGTTGGGTAATTCTCAATAAATCTACACCAAACCTACTCTAATAATTTCGTAATTTTTTTTTCTACAAATACTAAATTTGGTAAGAAATATCTGAAACAAATAGTATAACGATTCACTAATGTGAGTTGTGTAGTATTTGTGTACTATATGTACAGTCTTTCGCGTTTAAAGTGGCGCGGTTAAGAGCAGGTACATGTATTAGTTGTTCCCCTTTAATTGAATACATATAAACTAAATAAAATAGACAACATATATGTTGCTATTGTTTAGGTAGGCTTGACAAAACTGAGGGTCTGAAGCTATAATTTCAAAACTGTAAACTACTATGCATATGATGATTTCATAAAAGTTCAACGTTCATCTGCAGTTAGATATACTAGTTTTATGTAAAACTTAATAAATAACTCTTCATAATAAAAAATACTATAATAGGAGATTTTTAAAAGTGAAAGTTGCGATGTTTTCTGATTTAAAATTAAACAACCATTTTTGTCATCACAATAGTTTAAGAGGATAATCATGGCCATTGTCCGAAAATCAATGTATTGTTATGGAAAATATTTGTTTCTAAGTCAGAAAAGGATAAAATACACCTTAATCTAATGATAAACATAACAGTTGTTTTTTACTTATCAACATTTACAAATGGCTAATCTGGTATTTGTACATTTAAATTAAATTGTAATCTCCTGATTATTTTAAAGTGTTAATTTTATCCTTCTCATTGAATACTAAACGTTTACCTGTTTTAAATTTCCGAAATTTAATTAATCACCATTTGCAATTTTACAGTTCCAGTTACAGTTCTTCAGGCCCTAAGTTTTGTTAATCAGGTGTAGAGTTTACCTATACAACAGCAAAATCTATCCAATTTTATTTTGTTTATGTATCTACGTTATTAAAGGGGAACGACTAATTTATGTCCCTGTTGTAAACCGCGCCACTATAAACGCGAAAGACTGTACAAGTAATTTGTTTTAAAAACTCTGGAATAACAAATCCTGCTGTATAATATAGGATATTTTCTTGAAAGTCTGTTAATGAATATTGTCAAATGTCAAATACTACTTTGTTTCCGAAGTTCACATGTTTAAAAGTTATTTCAACTTCTGCCGTTTCTGCAATTCGTCTAATTTTACTAATTAACTCTAACACTTTTTCCTTTTTCTGGCTCAACATTCCTTTCGGCTACAGTATTTTTTAGCTAATCTTGGATCAAGTGACAAACCAATATACAATATATTTTACTGTTTGTACACGGATGATTACAATAAGTTTCCATTTTTTTCTGATGATTTCGTATATCCAAGCATGTTCAAATTTTGTACACTTACTATGTCCCATTTTTTATGGAGTTTACACTTTTTATAGATGAGTCTACTTCGAAAATTATAGATGTTATTGTTTGAAGATCTTGTGGCACTTCTTTTTTTAAAACTCTGGGATCATGTTCAGATCGTTCAGGAGAAGATTGTAACTAGTTTTCGTGTAATTTCATAAAATTTAACCTATTTTCAATATCCTGCAGATTTAACAAATTTTGAAATAAATTTGTTTTATAAATTTTTTTGTTTAGTTTGATGCAAACTTTTAAGAATAATATAAAATTTTTGTTGTTTTATAATTACACTTCGAGATATGATCCCTCAAAATTAGTTGATTTTCAAAAAATAAGGATTTTCAAATAACTTCAACTTTTTTCTTTGAACTTCGATTTACTTAAAAAACGACGTCGTTTTTATGATTACATATCGTATGATGTTATAACTTGTGTTGATGCAAATAAATTTTATTTCTTACAAATTAAATCAGTTTATAAGGACACCGGTTGTAAAAATATTTGATAAATTATTTTAATTGTCAATTTTTTAGTCATAATTTATTTACAAGGAAAAATCTACTTTTTAAAGGCGATGTCAAAAGTCCACGTATTACACGGAGGGGCAGACTGCTGGCGCTGCTCCCGTCCTATTAAGACTAGAATTAAAACTTAAAAAATGTATAAAATACTTTTATAAAAATTTCAAGAATTCGAAAGTCTATGTTGATTAACAGCCTTTTGAGTCGATAGATTATGCCCAAAATCTAAACTGATCTGTGCTATTATAAGTCAACATTGGAAGACACCAAGCTACGCGAATAACGTTAGAGTGTAAAGCCCAACTTAAAAATATACCTTAGTTATCTGTTGGGTTAATAAACGCATATTGTAATAAGTACTAAAATTACAAACGTTTTATTGACAAGATAATTTAACACTTCCGTTATTTCTATACGATTTTTTTCCGTCGGCCTTTTTTGGATTTTTTTCCGCTTGCTTTTTTTCTGCAGGTTTCTTTGCGTTGTCTTTTTTCGCGGTTTTTTACAGACTTTTTATTCCCCGTAATTTATCCGCGGCATCGTACATATAAGATGTTAATTAAGTGCGTGGCTAAACTTTAAAAAGTTGTTCGTTACTAATTGTTAAGGCAAAAAGTGTATATAAATATAAGTCTTCGATAGCTTTGTTTTTATTATACGAAATAATAAATAAGCTCGCATTGGGATGATTTCGTGTCAAAGCGGCGGTGTCTAGATGGCGGCGTCGAAGTGGATGCGCCGAAATGAGCCGCTTTGATCCAGTGGCACATAGAAAAGCTCTGTTTCGAGAATGATAGGAAGGAACGTGGAATCCGAAACGAGACAAAAATTCGGGATATTCAACTATACTATTAAAAATCTAAGCCAATTTCCAGTCTTCAACGTCTTGGCGACCAACTGAACGTTAAAAAGTTTAAAAAACTATACTTTCTTTATTTGTAGGTTTTGAACTTTTACAAGAATTAGATGCTGAATAGGTGAAAATTAGTCCAATGTACTGCGTACTAACGAAGAAAATAAAACTACTAAAATTTTGGGGTATTTAAGATCTTTACAACAATATTTCATAAAACCAAGTAATTTCGAATTGCATATGTTGACATGACGTGCAAGACCCATAGATGAATACAGGCATTAATGTTTGAAAAAAGATCAAATAAACAAGCGTTTCGCTCTGAACTCCACATCGTTCTGATACTAAGAAACGTGTAAACGAGTATCGAAAGTGTGTGGAGGTATAAACATTTTACTCGAAAAATAAAATAAACGTCTAACAGCTTCGCTTAATAATTTTGATAGGAAAAAAAAAGATTTGTTGTAAGAAAAAAATTAACGTTAAAAAAGAAGAAAAAGTGCACCACGAAACAATGATTCCAATTATTAATTTCAGTAACGATCAACAATTATTAAATGTATCTAACTGGTAAGTCATTAATACGAATTACTAACTTCCTACGTCGCGACAAAACGAGGCACCACGCGCGCATACATTCCTTTTAAGACTTGTTGAAAATGAATATTGCGTTTTAGAAAAAATAGTTTAAACAAAAGTTGTAGACAATAAAATTTCCAACACCTTTTCTTTCATAACTTTTTTTGTATAATTAATATTGGTGGAGATATTTTAAAACAATTGATGTCACGTGATAGTTATATCTCAGTAATTATACAGTGTGAGTGTTAAGTATGGAATAAAATTCATTAAATTTTATCCCTATTTTTATGAAATTTTCCTCGGACAGGTCAATTTTTATTTTTAAATTCCCATCTTTTGGTATGAATCAATCCTTTCTATCTCTACCAGTGGCGGCGCAACAGGGGGGCAACTTGAAAATTTTAAATGGCAATGGGGGTCAAAAGTTACATTTTCGGAAAGACCATTTCATCCTCTATGCAGCAATGTAAGCATCTTCAACATCGGTCGATTAGAACAGAAAAATTTAAAAAAATACTTTGAATATTTTTCAGCATTAATATTAATATCTGCTTGTATTTTCTATTAATAATAATCGAAACAAGCAATAGTTTCCTGAAAGTATCATCCAAATCTTTTAGGTCATTTCTTTAGGTATAAATTATACATTTGTATCCCAACCAGTGGCGGCGTATCGTGGGGCAATTTGAAAAATTTGAAAGACAATAAGATAAAAGGTTGTTCTAATCGCCCAATTTTAGAAACAATTACATTGCTAAATAGAAGATGAAAAGATCTTTCCGAAAATCTAACTTTTGACTACTAGTACCATTTAAAATTTTCAAATTACCCTTCGTTGCACCGCCACTGTTTGTGATAGAAATGTATCATGTATACAAATAGGTGTAGATTTGTGTAATACTTTCAGGGAACTGTTGTTTTCGTCGATTTATTAATAGAAAATGCAACCAGTGTAGAAAAAATATTAAAAGGTTCTAATCGACCGATGTTGAAGATGCTTACATTGCTGAATAGAGGATGAAATGGTATTACCGAAAATGTAATTTTTGACCCCCATTGCCATTTAAAATTTTCAAGTTGCCCCCTGTTGCGCCGCCACTGGTGGAGATAGAAAGGTTTGATTTATACCAAAAGATGGGAATTTAAAAATAACAATTGATCTGTCCGAGGAAAATTGCATAAAATAAGGATAAACATTTAATGAATTTTATTCCATACTTTACACTCACAATGTATATACAGATATGTAAAGTTTTGTAAATATCTGTCTGGCAGTTTCCCTGATATCTTGTTTACATACGAACGTACAGCCGGCCGACCATCTAACAAACATTTTTTTGTTTCATTATAACTTACTAACCCTAATTCGTCGAAAAACTTTTCGGTTTGGAAACCGTTGCATAACTCGAAAAGTCGAATTTGATATTTTACGTTTTCTTGGGTTTTAGTTTGTCAGCTTTTCTACATCTTAGACTTAGGGTTTTGGTCAATAAATTGCTGTTCCCAAAGCTAAAATTAAAGTGACTAACAGGAGTCGTTACATCGCCTCGCCTGGATGGTATTGTACCAAATCTGATCGCATCGTACGTTTTCGAAGCCACACAACTAAAGAAATCTTTTTATATACACATAGCTACCTACATAAAGGTTTACAATGAAAATTTAAAAAAAAAACAGAAAGAAATTTATTGTGCGTATATAAGTGTTACAATAAGTACTAAGTGTTTTTTTGTGAAAGTTCAATTTTGTCACATGAAATTTTAGTAGTAAACAATAAAGTTGCCTTGTTTCGGACAAAGAAAAGTCATGGGTGGATTGCTTGTATAATTTTGTTTATGCGTCGATTCAGTTTTCACAGCTTGTTCTTTGGTACTCAAGTGTCACGTAAAAAAACGGTGTGTTTATGAATTAACAACCGTAGCGAGGCAGGTGTAACAGTGTAACTTTTTGTACAAACTTAATTTTAGGGATTACGTTAATTTTGATTAAGGACAACTTATAGCATCGGTATTAAACATAAATCGTTCGTTTTCAAATTTCAATTTTATATTTCTCCATTACGTTTCTAATTTGTCCGAAAAGCACTAAAGGGGATTTAAATTACGCGCCATCTCGATGAAAAAATATTGATTGCGTAAATTTGACTTTCGGAAAACGCGTACATAATTTTATCACACTAAAATTGAGCCATAAATAATATTTACTCGTTGTATTAATTTTGTACGATAATTTATACGTATTGGAATACCGACACCCTAATTAATAATATAATCTTAAATTTGTATTGAATCTGGTGCGCGAGGAATATGCATATTTATTAAATTATTTTTGAATTATTAATATTTTCGCTATCGCAATTTTCGGTGAGTATTTCGTGCATTATTATGATTTGACTGCTTTATTTTTATGATTTAGTGCGTGGTGATAGACCGTAATGATGGTTTGAATGGTTCCTTTGCATGTTTTCTGTATGTGTACACCAAATATTAAACAAAACAGTGGCATTTCCTTTCAATTCTTTACGAATTTATAACTGCTTTGAATCACGAATTCGTTTTCTCTTTTCAAAGTTGGCAATTAAAATATAATGGGTTTTCCGGCATTAGTTTCCTATGCGATGCGCGCCTGACACCATATAAGTTATACGCACCCCTAATAACACATCAATAAAATATACAAATGTTCTAAACTGTAACCGTATTAATATTTTTTATAGCGGCGTTAAAATTTTTACGATCAATATAATTCAAATTGCGTCACACAATACGATGCTGTTTTAAGCAAATATTTAACAAAATTAAGGTTTCGTTCTAGTTTTACGAATATATTATGTTAATTTGGAAATTTAGAAATTCACAGGTTAATTAACATCCTCGCTTCTTGAGTTACTACCTGCAGTTGATTCGAGCTATTTCAGGTTTACTGCACAATTATGTTATGTAGTAGAGTGGTCGCAATGTAAATTTAATACTAAAAGTTGTGCAACTCTTGCCACATCACAGAAGTGTTTATTAAAATCCAACGGAAACGAACGTAAAACTAACACAACTTCGTGTAAATATTAAATTTTATTTCGAATGCAAATAAGTCCGTCCTAAAATGTACAGCAGCAGCGCTTGCTTCAAATTCACTAATTATTTGAAAGCGTAATTTTTGTTTGTAATCAGCAGATTGCAATTCAAGATTTTAAATGAACTTATTTTAAAACTCAAAAGTATAATTTTTGTATTAAAAGCATCAACATAACTCGTCGTGTTATTTACAATTATAATTAAGAACTGAATATAATTAAGTGCGGGTTTTTGATTTTGTCCGTTAAGTTTGAGGAATTTTCATTGGCTATTGCATTTTATGTTTATTCGTCTATTCGAAATAAAAATTTACATATCTTTGTTGTATTGCGCTTGTCTTGGAATTCTCGATGGCGTCGAGTTTTCACCAAAACGTAGCCAAAGGTATTATCGCCTATTGGGAAATCGTCCACCAAAACCGAATTTCCTTTTTTTCCGTGTTTTACATATGTTAATGAAGCATCAAAACCGTTCTGACGTAATTCAATACTCTAGTAATCACAAATTGGCGTACAACAAATAAAAACTGGGACGAAGGAAAGTATTTCGTAGTTCCCCTTTGAATAAATAGAATTTCAATAATTGCAGCTAGGGATTTAATCAAACAAAACGAAATTACGCATAAGGAATATCGGTAATTTTGCACGAATCTTTATAATGTTTACATACTTTGTTTAATTTCACGTTATTGTTTTTGACGTAGTGTTTAGCAAGTACGTTTATAACGTCTTAATTTTGGTTTTTCGTGTTTATAAAGGTTAAATGTTAAAATTAAATTAGAATCAGATCAATCCATACTATTTCTTGAATGTAATACAAATAGTTCTAATAAAGATGTAATATTCATAATCTAGACTGAAAGAATGGTAATTATGATCTGTCAACTTCATGGAATAACAAAGAAGTGCAAATGAAATTGTTAGTCGGTATTAAGTGCCTCGCGGGGGTTATATTACACCGGATCGTCTAATGTGGTCTTTGTATATAGGGTATGCCGTTCAGAGAGAATTAGGAGATTTGGATTGTTGATAACGTCGATGTACGAAATTGCAGCTATGTCCATTAGATCCTTCCCAAGCAGCACAAAATTTTATGCAATTGTTAGTAAATAATATTAATCAAACATTTAGATGTAACACTTTTAAATATTAAAAAAAAATTTGTTTTCGGAAGTTAAGTGAGCCCAAGCCAACGTATTTCATTGTAGTAAAATACTCTATAATGCGACATAAATTATAATGGCAGATACCTTCAAATAAATCATGCATCACATCTGCATAATAATTGTTTACGACATGGAAGGATGGAAATACTATTAAGTTGAAAATTTTTCAGCACACGCATATCTGCATTTGCTGCATCGTTTTCATAGTTCTCAATAGTTCTAATCAGGTCTGAATTCTCAGAACTCAATTTTTGACAAACATCTTTCGAAGCTCTACATAATCTACAGAAGTACTTACTTGAGAATGATTTGTTAAAATCCAGAAAAGAGTTTAACCCGAGATTATCCCCAACGACCAATACCTAGTATAAAATTAACATTAACAGATTTTTATCACCGTTTTCAATTGAAATTCCGTTAACTTCTAAATCTTTTATTTGTTCGATTAGATATTCGAAACATTTTTCATTGCCAAATTTTTTTAGATCTGTTGACTTGACAACTGCAGTATAGAAAGCATTCTCCAGTTTCGACTCTTTCATTGGCAAACATGGAAACGAATAATAGACATTACAAACGGAGTGCTTCCCTGAATGCGACCCAAAGGGATCAATTATTTCAAAATCATCTATGTACAAAAAAATATGGAATTGCACTTTTTTCGGGATACAAATTAAGTTTTCTTCCATACTTCCTTGCACAAAGTTTGTTATTTTGCTACTATTTTTCAAACTGTCCATGTAATTTAAGGTCGGTTGTAGTAATTGATTTCTCTGAAAAAAATTCTTCATTTGGAACTTTAAAGGCATTTGTATACCCTTATTTTTATGTCTTCATTTTCAAACTACCTGCACGATGTACAGGCCTTATTTCATTGTTAATTGTATTTTCGGTTAGATTGTCAATGTAACCTTCGGTTCTTAAATATTTGTATAATAGGTATTCTGTCTTTAAAGATTGAAATGGATTCTACAATTTGACAATAGAGTACAAAATTCATTGAACAGGTGTGGTTCATTTTTTCGAAGTAAAACCTGGCAAAAGCCATGAACGTATTTAATAAGGGCTCAAATAGATATTTGTTAACATGTTCTTGAATTGTAACTACATCTTTCCTAGAAAATTGTCATTGTTATGAAGAAAGAGTAAAAACGTTGAAGCAGTATGAGTTACTCCTTTCCGAAAAGTATTAAATTGGAAATGGGCATATCTGTGGAGTCAGCAGAGTCTACTTCAACTTGGTCATTTGATGGGAATGACTTAACTGTTAGTACATTTGTTAAATTTTCTGCTTCATTAAAACTACTGTTGTTTGAATACGATTCCTCCCACAAATCAACTCTGACATGTCTTTTGAATGAAGCCAAATTTTGAAAGCTTTGACTGCAGTCTAGACATCGGAATGTGCTATTGGAATTTAGATTATCAAAACGTTTGAAATGGATGGTTAATGTCGGAAAGTTTAGAAAGCTATCTTTACAAATAAAGCATAACATGCTTGCTGATTTTAAGATTATTACCGGTAAGTGCCTTATTTCAACTTCAAAATGAATAATTTGAAAATTCCTACTTTAAATATGTAGGTGGTTCAAAGGAATAGATATAGGTGCTACAAACGAGACATTTTAACTCCAAGTAATTAGGTATCATAATAATAAATGTAACTCTTACCTGTGTCCTCCTAAAACTTTTTGAGACACTCGCAATATAGTCGCAATCTGCATATAGGTATACCCACAAACATAAGCTGATAGACGAAGACTGAGTGAAAACCGCGCGAATAGTGCTATTTTTAGATTTGACCATTGAAGATTTGCGAGTGGGGCTTTTATTGATGAACAAATCCATTGCATTAATAACTCGTTGGCTTTGTTATAATGTAAAACTTCTTGACTTATTTTTCTTAGAAACAATAATTGAAGATATGCATAATATTAATGAACCATTTTCATTAATATTATGTAATATTGGTAAAAAAATTCTAGGAAGGTAACGCAACAAAATCATCCTTACAATGAAGAATTTCTTTGATCCAATGTACTGGGTTCATTTATTCTATGAAAATACTTCATTGTGCTAATAACTACACTTTCATAATATCAATAAACGAGTTCATTAATCCTTTGACAATAGTTTATTGAGACAATGAAAATAATCATTAAACCAATGAAGAAGACTTCATTGTGCTTAAGAATACACTTTCATAATAGTAACGAATGAGTTCATTAGTCCATAAACAATTGTTGATTAAGACGATGAAAATAATCATTAAGCCAATGAAAATAAGTTAATAACGACCTTTCGTGACCAATATTTTTTTCAGTGTCCTTTACACAATTTAAAAACTAGAGGTACAGAATAATTGTTGCGATAAAATCGAACACAGTAGAAATCGAACGATAATGGTTAATTGAATGACTAAAGCTGCTTTTAATTTCTTTATTGCGATTAAAATCCTAACAATAGATAATTACTCCAATCAGTGATTTTAAATCAAATTCAATAAAAATCATTTAAACGTACACACTATGTTTTTCAGATGTATAGGCCTCTTATAAGAAATTAATTCTTCTTTCTATCGTTTTTGAAATATCTATGCATTATTTAAGTGCGGTTTTTCTAAAACGTAGGGTAACAATGCGCCAACAGGGTGTAAATGGTTGATCCCACCTGGGCACCTACAACTAGGGAGACGCTTATGCTAAAGTCTTATATTCAACACCCTTGACCAACTGTTAATTATTAATTTTTTATAGACAAAACAGTATGCTGATAATTACAACAAAGTATTGAAGTTAGCGTTTCTATTAGACTAGATTTATAATTTTGCATGTAACTATTAATGCAGTCGTATTAAGGTGATTCTGAATTTTGCATTGTGCACTTAACGACCCTCGACGTAAAAGTATAGTTCTTCAGACGCACTTGTTCTGGCACTTTTTTAAGTTAGGAATCGATTCCGTATTATGACACGTCTGTGGTTAATCCGAAAATTTGTAAATTTCTGTTGCATAACTCGAATTGAATTAATTGTATTTTAATGTTATTTGCATATATCTCATTTCTTTAGATTCCTTAACAGATGAACGAAAAAAAAGTAAAAGCATTTTCAATTTTACGGACATCTGCTTCTGTTTATTATCAAAAGCTAATTAGCCACATACGAGGCAGTGGTGCGAGCAGCTTTCATGTAATTATAGAGTAATCAGACTAGCATCCGGTCAGAATTCTCCGTGTGGTGACTCACCCTAACTTATGCATTTTGTGATTACAAAACTATTTAAAAAAATTGAATCGGAAGATTTTTTTTCAATTATCACATCTCGACAAGATATTATATTTTTAGTCCACAAACAGTATAATTAAAAATTCAATTTTCACGCAGGAATTGATATACAGCAACTCGTGTAATTTACGAATTGGTACCAGGTGGGCGAATAATCAAAGGACCGAATTGTTTTATGTCCAAAAGCAAATAAAGACGGATCAAGTGGGTTGTGGGCACCCATGAAATTCTGCAATTAATTCTAAAGCTCTTGAAATTGGATGCTATATAATACCGTAATCTATAGAGTAGGAGAAAGAAATTAGGTAAATATTACTCTTGAATGGGGAGAATTATTTTGGGTTAAACGGGACAGACAAAATAAATATTTAGAAACAACATTAACGTCGTCTATAACAAATGGGTTGCTGAATATTTTGTAAATTAGTTACAATTACGAGTGTAACGCAATTTAATTCGACTACGTTTTGAGCACTTGTATACACCCCGTTTTAGTTATTTATGATTATTAAAAGTATATTAAGTGCGCTTTGTTTTCAAAAACAAAATTAAAAATTAAATGCGTAATTATTGTTACCCGGCGCATTTATGAATAACGAGCGAATTTGTTAACTGGCACTCATCTTAATTTCAAGATGGTAAATGAAAGGATTAAAGCATTATCGAATCGGGGTTAAGGAATAAATTCGTATTCAAATATAAATTCCATTTCAAACAGTAAATCGAAAATTCGTTCTCTCTTAGATATCCTATTGTTCCACAACTATAAAATCGGGCAATTTCGAAAGCAAAATGTACTCAAGACAGCTTGCAGTCGCAACAAATAATAGAACAATGGAAAACATGGATCCTCAGAGCGGTTAGGGAAAATAATAACCGTAAAAGCTATTATGTATAAAGAAATTTCGAAAGAATTCAAAAAACTCAACTATTGTCTGTAGAATAGCGAACATTGGCACTCGAAAAGCTTCCGGTGGCTACGACACCATTGACTACATCTTTAAAAAGTTGAAGGCAACCAGGAATATAAATTCAAAGATAACCATTGGATTAGGGCTTCGAATTCTAGCTAAAATCACTTAATCTGTCTTACAAAAGCGATGCTCGTACAAAGAGCTATAGAAAAGGCGCATTATTAGCAATCCCATTGGCGGAAATGGTCCAGACCTGAAGTTACATTTCCCGTTAAAATTTTGAATACAAATAAAGCGTCTTTGTATTTAATAATAATATTGAAATAAAATAACAACCTTTACGGATTAGGAGATTCTTCTAATGTAAAAGCTACAAATCTCAGAAAATATCAAGAGAATTAGATTAAAGGTAACATTGCTAATCTAAAACTTCGTTAATTAAAGTGAGAAATTTGTGACATTGTCTAATAATGAATAACTAAATCTAATTTTTTCCGAAGAATATTTATGTTTGGAACGATTTAAAAGTAAAAGTGGAACTTAAATTTGAACAAGTGTCTTTCCCTACATCATTAAAAATTAAAATCAGACTGCAACGAATCTGATTCGGTACACAAGAAAATATATAATAAAGGACCTTTTGCTATGCATATTCTCATTCAAGAGACAATAGAATCCAATTGTGATGTTGAACCGCTGACTTCACACGTCGATAATTTATCTTTTGTTATGAAGCCAACTGGCAGAAGTCATTTCAGGGATGTGCAACTAACCCTTCCGCCGTTCGGCTCCCTGGGTGATATTGTGGTATTATGCCACTTTGATATTGATGGTATTCCGGGTATGGAGTTATTGTCGCCAATACTATTCCGGGGATTGCAGTAACGAAGGATATGGACAGTCGCATGTATCAAGCGCCACCACAAGCTGTGACAGATGGCTAACGCAGCTCTAGACCACTCTGCGCAACCCTAACGGAGCACAAATATATTAATGCTTGTGTGGGACAAACGGTGAAATACGCTTACGTCTGACGCCATAGATTTAACCATTAAAATAGCCGTCACTACCTGATGGCATCGCATAATTAACATTCAACTCGGTGGTGATAAAACCTCCGGAGTACTAATTAATGCGCCGGATAATATATACATTGTTACTGTCAAGACCACTACTTTAAAAATGGCATAGGTATCAAGTTCATAAATCAAAATTATATGCAACAGTATTTTGTAAACTAACTATAAAATGCAGCAGGAAATAAACAAAATTGTTTCATGCTTTTCAAATTAATAATAAATGCTGTGGTTATTTTATTTATTATATTAGTATAAAATTTATCATAACTAAAGTTATCCAATTGTTTTGAACTTTATGAGGACGAAAATTTATCTTTTGGGCAGTTTTATGTTGCTCTTAAAAAAATCAAAAGTTAGCCCCTACCTTTACTTATTTATGTATAAACATCAAAGAAATAAAACCTTATCTTGATGGATAGTCTTAACAGATAATCACCATAACACACCGCTTAAGAAAAATTCCAATCTATGCAATATTGGAAAAAATGTATGTTATGGTAAAGTGTATTATTTACCATGATATAGAAAATAATTCGTGATTTAATATAATTGCTGAAATTGTCAATAATGTAAAGCAGATATGTCGAAAGTTCCGTAATAATTAAATTACGCTAAATGACTATTTTCGGGAAATCGACAACCACATAGCCTGTATGTACTCCCTTACTCTCGAGCTTTTTGAAAGCGTATTTCATTTTGCTCCGTTTATACGAACGCCATAGATTATTGTATCCAATATTAATCAAAAGGTCTAATTAAATCAACCTGAATGAAGTTACTTATGTTAGTTAAATAATTAATGCTTCCTAGAGGAGGGGCACCAAAAACCACTAAATTACTTTTTTTAGGCTACGTTTCGTGCATCAGAAGTGTGCACTCCATCAGACATTCGAAACAAAAATGAATGAATGAATCTTGTTTATTTCGTTTTATGTTCATTTAACAAAAAATCGGGTTACTATAATAATACAAAATTAAAACAAGATGATACGTTATCATAAAAACGGTGTCGTTTTTTAAGTAAATCGAAGTTCAAAGAAAAAAGTTGAAGCTTCTTGAATATCCCTATTTTTTTAAAATCAACTATATTTGAGGGATCATATATCGAAGTGTAATTATAAAAATAAAAATTTTATATTATTCTTAAAAGTTTGCATCAAACTAAACAAAAAAATTTTATGAAATTACCCGAAAACTAGTTACAATCTTCTCCTGAACGAGCTAAGCTTTTGTATATATATTTTTTTTTTGAAAATAGGAATTTTAACAAGTAAAACGCGATCAAGTTGAGGCCAATCGGTTAAATACACTCAGAAAATTAAATTAAATTAAATACAACTTATGATATAAACATCATTTTTGTGTACTTCCATGTAATTGTGGTTATTATTTACATAAATAATATATTCGCTTCGGACCCAGTTGGAAAAGATGAATCTGCTGAGTTTCTTTTTGAATCGAGAAGGACGTCCTCGGTTGTAATTCGCTACGCAAGTTGATTCTAATAAGAAAAAAATAATTAATTACAAAATTAATTAAATTTTAGTATTTTCTCATGACAACTTTTAATGTTCAATAACAAATAACAATAAAGTTGTTAAAGGACTTTTCAATTTTTTTAGAAACCCTTTTGATCGCTATATACGTACGCTACATGAATGCATAAGCATAATGTTTATCTCATCAATTTGGAATTAAAAAAACCCGAACGGGTAAATAAAAATAATAGTAATTTGCTTACCTTCTTTCACGAATTTTACAGGCACTGATTTTACACTTAATAATTTACGTTTATTGTTTATAATAATTTTGGAGGGTTAAAAAGTTTTTTACATATTAACTTATTTCCTAAAGTGTCAATATTCACAACCGCAATACAAATTTTTCCACAATTTGTTTTGCTACTCCTTTGTACGCTATGTCTACGCTGTTCTTTTTATTATTTGTGCAACGGACGTATTATTTACTAATTGTCACAAAAATTACGCTTACTAATTTTATAATCAACACAGTATTTTGTAAAAATGCAGTAACTTCTAACCTCAAACCACTTTCATATTCCTATTCAAGAAACGCGCATCGAGACAGGTACGGTGGAACTGACATAAAAATAAAGATGAGGGAATCTGAAAAATCTCGTAGCAATTGGACGGTAGAGTCATCTATGTTTTGTCGGATTTTTGTGTCGTATTTTGTTCATATAGGATTCGCATCTTTCCGAAGTTTATAATCAATGACAATACGTTTTCTAACAATACCATTGTTTGACAAAATAAAATTACCTTAAACTTTCCCTTATTTTCTTTTCAAGACCTTCTTCATTCAATATATTCCTTTTTTGCGTTCTCCTAATACCACTCCCATTTTCTTTCTTCTATCTTCAATTCATCACAATCATCCCTCATGTGTTTTCCCTCATTTCAACACATTCTACATTTTCTTTTTTCATCTTCGCACCAGTACTTCTTTTTATTTTCTTCATTTCCACTTCTGAACCTTGCTATTAATTCTGTTATCCTTTTTCTATTCTATCCATTAATTATTTTGGTATATCTTAAGTTATTAATTTCTTATATAATTCATTGTATTTGCCTTCCTTTATCTTTGATCTTCTCTCTTGCATGTGATTATTCTTATCCCTCGTCTTTCATATTGCTTCCTTCTTTTCTTAACCTCCTCACTTGCATACTCTCCTCTTTCATAATGTAACTTCTTTCTTTAGTTTTATTCTTTTTCTTCGTTACCTCTTTCGAGCACTCATATAAGATTGCATTTTTTTTCTTCTTTCTATCTTGTCTTCGTACCTAATTTCTTTTGTAATTTACATTATTCTTCTACTGTCTAGCTTCACGTTTCTTTTCCTAGTTCCAGTTTCCATTTTCAGTACAATCTTGAACCTTCTCTAATTCATCCCATTCCTTCCATCCCCATAACTCCGCTCCGTACATCATCACACTTATCACCAGTTTTTCAAAGATCTACCTTTTTTCCATCATTCCCAAACATTATTTCCCCTAACCCCCATACTTCCCCTACAATCTTATTTCCCCTCTGCGCTAATTCCTTTATATGTCCTTCATGTCTATTTTTAAACCTCATTCTGTATCCCAAATATCTACACTCGATGTCCTCTTCTTCCCACCACCAATTATTTGTTTCTTATTAAAACAGGACATTGAATTTTTTAATTACAATCGCAAAATAAATAAATAAATTAACACTTAATTGTAAATGAAACGAATTTGGATCGTCCGATTCTTCGAGGGGCAGACGTGGGCTTGCTTAACAAATGAATAAGGTATAATTAAATAGAAGAAAAAAAATTGGGGCAAAAATTTAAAGAAGAAATGGGATTTAGTTATTAATACGACGACGAAAAGCCACTAACTGGGAAAGGCCACTTACCGAAAAACACATTCGTAAGAAGAAAAATTGAAATCGTAAATATTGAAACACACTCATTTTTATCACCTTTCTTCATTTTACTTGTATAATTTGTACATTAGACTAAAATTTTGCCAGACTTGTATAATTGTATTTTCATGTCCTAAAAACTTACTAGAAATTTTTAGAAGTCACATATACGAGGTTTGTCCGGAAAATACGTATACAAGTTGAATAATAACTTTATTTTACAATTATTCAGGTATTACAATATGGTCTCCTTCAAAGTACTCTCCCCGAGACAAGATACACTTCTGCCAACGCCGTTTCCACTGTTGATAACATTGCTGAAAGTCTTCAGTTGTGATTCTGTTCAGTTGCCGTGTCGTTTCTGCCTTGATGGCTTCCACATCTCCTAATTGCCACCCCCGAAGCACCATTTTGCATTTCGGGAACAAGAAAAAACACAATTTTCCGGACACACCTCGTATAATTAGTAATTCGCTTTAAACGAAAATTTGTCAAACAGTATTCCAATTTCTTTAGAATGTTCAGATAGTGAGGGCACATCTGAACCATTGCTATTTGAAGGAAGGGATTGAAAACAAACTCTACCTTCCTTCAAATAGCAAGGGTCCAGACGTGCCCTCACTATCTGGACATTCTAAAGAATTAAACCTGGTGAAGAATACTTTTGTGTGAAGTATATTGAATGTATTTTTTGTCTCAGATTCTGTAATTGTTGTGACTACTAATGATGAGAGTTGGGCATTATATTTTCTTTATACGTAATAACAGGTAGATAATCCTTTATGATATCGGTATAGGATAGATCTGCTTCTGGGAAGCGATTCTGCCTACGCGAGCCTTGATTTTTATCCTACTTCCTAATATTGGAAGGAACCATGCCCCTTAAACCACCTACTCTTATAATAAATCCTTCAATTATTCTCATCCAACTCGCCAACTAGCAGAAGGATAGCGTGACGTTTTAAATCCTAAAACCTCCTCCATAGTAATGAATAAACATGCAAAAAGGCCCCGAGTCCCCGGCAATCTGCAAACCTCCAACCAATATAATGGAGTAAAACTCCGGGTAAAACAGGCTGTCCAAATATCACGATAAATGTATAAACCCTAATGAACTAGGGAGACTTATATGAACTAGAAAAACAACTTGGGTAGATAACATGGGACATAGTGGGACTATGCAAAACAATAACAAAACAGGACATACCCTATACTATAAAGGTGCGGAAAACGAAATTCGGAGACGAATAGGATTATCAACAAAAAAATAACACCATGCATTGTAAAATATGATAGCATATCAAAAAGAATAGCAAATACAACAATGAAAACCACTAAAAAAACAGTAACAATCATTCAATACTATGCTCCCACATTGATGAAGCAGTTGAAACATTTTATGAAAATATTTACGAGATTATGAATAACAACAAAAGTATCTATCTAATAATAATGCACGACTTTAACGCTAAATTAGGAAAGCAACAACACGAAAAAGAATGTAAATATCGGCATATTCAATTTTGATCAGAGAAATGAAAGATGAAGCATAATGCTGGAATTTCTACTCGAACATCGTTTATATACAATGGACAAACAAATGAGATAGACTACATTATCTCAAATAAACAACAATTAAAGTCGTTAGTGTCATAAATTCATTTAAAACAAGTTGAAAATGCAAGGCATTGTCGCAACGAACTTCGTATTATCCAAATATGGAAAGAATGGCAAAGTTATAATTAGCGCCAATAGACCGTCATTGCTAACTTTCTATTATCCAAATATGTGCCACACATTGATTTTGGACATATTTGGATTTTTGAAATAAACTTAATTTCCCGAGGGCATCGGGTATCTGTGGCCCGATTTTATGGGGGATAGGATATTTCAACTCAGCTATGCCAGAGGAGTCTAAATATATGCCACACATTGATTTTGGACGTATTTGAAATTTTAATTTTTTCGACGGAATATCGCGGGGCTCGGCGTCCCCGTTGCCCGATTTTAATGCACATCAAAACTTAAGCTTTGGACACCAAGCTGAATCGATTGATGTATCACACAATGATGTCCGACCATTAGAAGGCCTCGGACGGACGCACACACGGACGCACGGACGACAAATCGATTTCATAAACGAACGAAGTTCGTTGATAGCTTCGACTACCGGTTACTACTACCAAATTAGAAATAAATCATGGCTTAAGACCACCCAACCTCAAAAGAATAAGCATACACAAATAGACCTCAGAAAATTAAAAGAAAATCGTAACATACACCGAGAAGAGCTACAAAGAAATTTAAGGCAATATTAAAAGGAAATGAAATCACCAACATTAAAGGCCTAACAAATTCATTACAAGAAACTGCTTGCAAAGTAGTAATGAAAGAAACTGTCAGAATAGAAAAACTAAGCGAAAGGATAAAAGATAAAATAAAACAAAGGAACAAGCTCTCCATGGAAAATCAAACAGAAGATTTTAGAAAAATTTTCAACTAATGATCTGAGAAAATCAGAAGGCCAAAAACAAATATTTGCCTGAAAAACAAGGACGGTAAAGGAACGAGTGATAGAGAAAAGATAATAGAAATTACGGAAGATTTCTATAAGCAGATGTACACTTCCCAAATAGAAGAACACCTGCAACAAAAGTACTAAACGTTGGATCAGAAGAGATACCTCAGATAAACGACGATGAAATAAAGATAGCATTGGTCAAAATGAACAGTAGAGCATTAGCGGACGATAATATCGCTGCAGAACTCTTAAAAGATTAAAATTTAGGTCAAGACTGTTTGATGAATGTGTCCTTCCACTACTGACCTACGAATGCGAAACGTGGGCAATCACCAAATTGTCGATGAATAAAATAGCAATAACACAGCGACACATGGAACGACAAATGCTGGGAATTATATACCAGGTTCTTCTTTTTCAATTACACATTCTATGTCCTATGTGTAATTATAAAAGAAAAAATGTCAAAGCATTGTTCATATCCTAGGTAACCTTATAAAAAAAATCAATATTACAATCATTTTATGTTAACTTGTTTTTTACTATTGAGTTTTTATTAATTAATTGCTAGTGAAATATATAATGAACAGCTATAATAATGAAGAAAAAGTGACAATGCTTATGTGGTACCAAGAAAAGAGTAGCTTGAGAAACGTTCGGGACATGTTTTCAGTCCACTCCCCTGAAAGGCCTATACCTTGTGCGAAAACCATTCTCAATATTTTTAACAAATTTAAAATAGGTGGTTGTGTTATAACTGGTCATAGAAACAGAAGCAAAACCAATCATATTCTAACCGAAGAAATGAAAATAAATATCCTCTGTTATGTTGAGGAACGGCCTACAGGATCACTTTTAGATGTGGCTAATCATTTTGAAATTTCGTATAGCTCGGTATACAGAACCCTAAAAGAATTTAAGTATAAACCCTATAAAATTTCAAATCATCAACAACTTACCGAGGAAGATAAAATAAAACGTACCGATTTTTGTGAAACACTGATGAAGCTACCTTTACTATCAATGGGGAGGTCAACTCTCAGAATTTCCGGTTTGTACTAATCCTTTATTTTTCCATAAAAAAATCACAAATGTCCCTTTATTAATCCAGATACTGGTCCTGTACCAATGCTAATATCCAAAACCTAACTCGAACACAGTACCCCCAAAAGGTTAATGTTTGGCTAGGATGAGTAAATAACTATCTTATTGGCCTATTTTTTATCGACGGAAATTTAACAGCTGTAAAGTTTTTGGGTTTATTGCGAGAGTACATAATTCCAGCAATTGATAGGCTTAATATTATTGAACCCTGGTGGCAAATGGATGGTGCTCCGGCACATTCGACGAAACTTTTTAAACAACACTTTTTAAAGACGTTGGATTCGAAGATTTGGTCCTATTTTGTGGCCACCCCGATCAGCAGACTTGGCTCCTAATAGGGGTAACCTAAAAGGCAAAGTTTATAATAATGTACCCATTCAAAACTGCATGTAATAATGAATCCACAATTTGTTCAAAATTCTTTACGTTGCTTTCAAGACCGCTTAGCTTATTGTATCGAAAGGCAAGGTGGACATTTTGAGTATTTATTAGGTCATTAAAGCAATGAATACCTATTAAATATTGTTAAAGTTCATTGATAAAATGTTAATTTACTAACCTTGTTTTCATTAGTTATTTGTTTGAGTTAATACATTATTGTTTGTTGGTGATTTGCGTTAATAATTTATAAAGAAATTAGTTTTGGATAAAAAAACAAATAATTCTAACCCAACTTGTGCAGATTTGTGCAAGTATAACGTGGTGGTATAACTGGTTGCCTATATCACACCAATGATTCGATTTTTTTTTCATTTAAAAGTACACATTGGGTAAATGTGTAACTAAGAAAGAAGAACCCGGTATATTTGAGGGAGAGGGAAAGCAATGCTTGCATTAGAAACACTACTAAGGTAAAATATGTTGTCGAGTCTAACACTTTACTCCATTGGGTCCCTATCAAAACTAGAAAACGTCCACCATTGCGATGGACGAATGCCATAAAACAGGATTAAATTGGATAAATAAAACACGAAATAGAAATAGATGGAAGAATAAGAGAAAAGCGTTCAGAAATGGGCGGTTGAAAGGTGCTTTTGAGATTGAGATTTGAGACAAATAATCGCCAACCCAAAAAGAAATTACGCAACGATTGATATAAAATGACGAGTATGTAATGTTAATGCGCTACAATTTAAGTGCAATTATAATGTACACTATTCAATATAAAGTTAATTGAACAATTAATTATTTCGAAGTCTCTTCAGGCATAAGATTTTAAGAAATCTTTGTTACAGAAAAAATTAGGAATATGCTATTTTCGCTTTACAATAGATTAATGTAACTGTAAGAACGTAGACAATGCGATCAGAGAAAGAATTACAGTTCCGTATTCAGGTAAACGCCACGATGTCATTTGCATTGTATTTTACATACAAAAAAGCTTACGTGGGCGTATGTGCAGGCTATTTAAATTTACTTGCTATTTTTCTTTATCACAAAAATGCGAGCTCAACGAACAATGAGACCTGTTTTTGTACGTATCTTAAAATGGGTTTGTTTCTTATTTTCTAATATGTATAAATCCGATCCATTTCCTAATTATTACATTGTTGTTTAACCAAAATCTTGATTCGATTAGCCATTAATTGCAGGAATTCATTGTTAAAGTTTGACAACCAAATTCCCTAACCTGGAATGTTATACACTTGTATTAGGAAAACAATACCAAATTTGCGCATCCATAATTGTTCTATAAGGGTTGGTAATAAATAATTAACTAATAACAAGCCATTTAATTACATTATACTGAAGTATTACAGATTGTCGTTGTTTATATGGGTTGGCGCTGGCACTGCAATAAATAAACCTTTTGTTCAATTATAAATTTTAGTAGAACATAAAACTTTTTTATTGTGGTAGTTGTAATTCATAACTGAACATAATAAATACATAGCATTGCTTTTATTTATTTATGTACTTATTATAAGATATGAAAGGAATCGTTTATGCCCGGAGAATGAATTTGTATACTGCGAGTCGTATAGGTCAGAAAATTTACAAATTCGTTTGAGGGCATAATACGTTTCAGCTCTTGACAAATACGCCCGGTCGCGACGACCAGTTCAATAAGAATTTATATAATTTTCTAATTGTATGATTTTACAGTATGAACATATGCATGTTGTTACAACAATGTCTTATACAAATTTATTGAAAATTTGATAATAGACGTAAGGCCACTAAAAATCAGCCATAGAGCATTCGTCTTTTTGAGGGCTGAAAGTAATTATTATTTCCTGGTTAGACAAAAGATTTAATACATTATATGTTTACTAAGATTAGTATTTGAAAAATTAAATATACCGATTAGTTGTTAAACTACGTAGTTTAGCACATTTTATGGTCCAGGAGAGGCTGTGGAAACAGATAATATATTTACTGCCATAAAATAAGTGAATAGTCTTTATCAAATGGTATTGATAGTATGCGATGTAGTTGGTAGATCAGTCTCTACCATAATTGTTGAAATAATTAATATGTCTCTTTGAAAGTGGAGTTGGTACTAAAATATTAGACAATATAATTTGGTCAACTGCATGTATTCTTCTGGAATAAATCTTCAATATTATTAGGATAACGACCTTTCTATTTTGTTACCATGGAGTTTCACATTAACGAACACTAACGTAAATGAATTATTTTACCAAAACTTTGCTGCCATTTCCCACGAATTTGCAAAAACCAATTAATCATAACTTAAAACCTCACAAGATAATGTTGAAGCAATTACTTATATCAAATGAAGTATAATCACATTTTTTCAAAATCATTAAAAATCACATTTTTTACACATTGTTGATAAATTTAAGTAACTGAAATAGTATATTGTATTACACGAGGAGAAAATCACAGTTTTCATGCGAGTGTGTTAGCTGCGCGAGGGTGGTAGCCCGAGCGCTGATAATCACGAGCAATGAAAGTTTAGTTGCGTGTGTGCTTCTGTACAAGTTATTCTTGGCTTTATCGACAACGTTCGAGCATTAAAGCTGTCGCTTAGATAGCGTTATGCACTTTAACAAACACATGTCGTTACAGTTAACTGTTGGCATTTTTCTTAGTTTAATAATTATCAAGTTTACATATTTTAGGTTAGTTAAATAAATGTCAGTTTCAAATCAAAACGAGCAACCAATCAGCTTTTGCAACTACATTCAGTCAATTGGGGTATATATACCGTTACTAGTAACGAAATGATTTTCTGCAGACGTTTAGATATGACAAATTTTCTCTAATGGTTTATGACTACGAAATGTAAAGTTTTCATAGTGGTCGTGGAAAAAGTATATTGTACAACGCTTACCGAAAGTACTTTTACTCGTATGGTATATCACATTTTCTGCACATTTTACCTTGTAAACCGAGTGTTGCTTCACCATATCAAATTAATTTTAGTATTGGCTTAAAGTATCTACTTCCTAATACTTTTGAAAGTCTCCAAATTGTAAAATGTAATTAACAATTCACAATTCTTAACTTGGTAGTAGTAGCGGCATTTTTAAGATCGGTTTTATAGGAGTATGTACTTGAGATAAATTTGTTTTTCTTTTTTCAATTTTGACTTTAATATTATTTCTTGCAGAAAATTGGTAAGTGGCAGCTTAAAATTCACAAACCAAATATTATAGTGTGTAACCTTTAATAATACCATGGTTAAAATCACATAATATTATTAATATTTACATACTGTGTTAGTCACAATCACAAGGATGTACATTCAAGATATTTATTCTTGATCAATGCCTGTTATACTATTCTTATAATCATGTTTTTTTTACCAATGATGCTACTAAAAGTTGAAATTTTTACGCGACATACTGTAATTAAAAATGTAATATTAAATAATGGCGCATTTAGGCCCTCCGCACACGGGTCGTTTGGCACTCGAAGCGGCTGCGACTCGAACTCGAAGCGGGACGCGCGTCACACTCGAACCGTGCGATTCAAATCGCGCGTACCCGCACACGGATCTGTTCGCGTCTCCTAAACCAAGTGAAAATTTAAAAATAATAAAAATAAGGGGGCCTGATCACAACGGCCACTGATCATATCGGCCGCCCCGGTATTTGCTATTTCATAACGGCCACCTTATTCACAACGGCCACTAATAATATTTCATCATAACGACCAACTTGTTCACAACGGCCACTCTTTCAGTTGATCATAACGGATACCATGATTACAACAAGTTGATCATAACGTCCATTCGTCTTCATTATCATAATGGACACCTTGATCACAACGCCCGCCGTCGCCAGTAGATGAAAACGTCATACGATAATGATCACAACGGCCACCGTGATCACAACGATGTTTTGGCGGAACTGCAATTTAAAAATTGAAGTCGCGATTAAAAGCAAGACCGGCCGTTTGTAATCATCGTTATTGGGCATTTTTGTCGATTGGCGTTGGTGGACGTTGTGATCACGGTGGCCGTTATGATCAGCTTCTGAGTGGCTGTTGTGATCAAGATGGCCGTTATGAACATTGTCGTATGACGTTTTCTACTACTGACATCGGTGGGCGTTGTGATCAAAGTGACCGTTATGATAATAAGCACGAGTGGACGTTATAATCACGGTCGCCGTTATGATCAACTTGTAAAGTTAGACATTGTGATCAAGGTGGCCGTTATGATCAACTAAAAGAGTGGCCGTTGTGAACAAGTTGGCCGTTATTATCAAATATTATTAGTGGCCGTTGTGATTAAGGTGGCCGTTATGAAACAGCAAAAATCGGGGTGACCGTTATGATCAGTGGCCGTTATGGTATAGACCCAAAGTAGTAGTTCAGGTGATGAGGAGGATGCTGTGATATTTTGGTATCGGTAAGAGAGAAATGTTGCATCCGAACATAGAACGTCATTTTCATAGTCGATTGTTTATTTCTGAAAAGGAATTAGAAAAGAGTTATAAACATTTTATAGCATTGGTCCCCAAAAACGTTTGAAAATGCTCTAGAATTATTAAAATTCTAATCGTGGAAGATACAAAAACCAACACTTTGATACATTCCTATACGATTCGCTCGTCACACGTGAACTTTCCCGTTCTCTACAGTTCGCGCGAGACGACTGACGCTCGCGACGCAAACTCATCGTGTTCGAATTCAGCGCCCGTCGTCTCGTGTGCGAATCCTCATTTATTTATATAGGGAATCGATAGTAAGCAAAACCGCACCGAGTTCGAGTCGCAGCCGCTTCGAGTGCCAAGCGGAAGGTCTAAAAGTAAATCACTTGTTTTACTTTAACACCAGCATTAAAAATAAGATGACAACCTTTGTTAATATAAAAATTTTGAAGTAATCGATTTTGATTTCTTTTTCAAGTTTAGTTCCTATTCATTTTCTTAATTGATGAACGACGATGATTAGATTTCCTTAGGCAACACAAAATTCTCTTCCTCTTACTTATTTTAACTGAAACTAATCTCACTTTATAATAATTAAGAATTTAAGGTTCCAACTCGCAATTCAGGCTTTGTTAAAGTAAACTTAGGTATAACAATCGGCTGCCCATCAAAACCGTTGGTAGAATTTGAGAAGCAATTTTTTTGTTTTGAAGGGAATATTCCAAATATGTTTCGGCTCCGGTTGAACTCCTCCATCCACCATGTCTTTTAATTGATTTTGTCTTGCTCCAGAAACTGCTAATAGACTAGCCGACGTCGGACTGAAACAGTGGCCAGTATAGAGTTCACTATTCGGCAATTTTAGAAATTTTGACATCTTTCCAAAGGTATTGATAGTAAACGTTTTTTGGACTCTAGTTTTATTGCCTGGAATGTTTACCACTAGTATCTCCTAAATCTTCAACATTATTTAATGTCAGGTGAAACATTTCTTCTCTGCGTTAACCACCTAGTATACCCATTAACAGAAGCAACTTTGAACATCAAGTACAAATTATCTGGTGCCTCACTAACAAAATTGTCAATATTTTCCCATGTGAAGATTGTGGACTTTTTTGAACGGTATCCTTCTCCTTTTCGTTTCAAGAATGCATGAGTTTAAAATTTACTGATGTCGTGATTGCTTCTGACATTTCACATTTGCTTGATCATGGAAAAATGTACCCAAAGTGTAGAAGATTTCCTTATTTTCGAATGTTTCTCAAAGTATGCTAACATAATACTTTCGTTACATGCCTTGGTCTGTTGAACATCGTGCTTTTGTTATTGAGCGGTTTATCGATTGCTACACAACGTGCTTTTCGAATTCATTTCGGACTCGGGCGTCATGATCCTGTTCCACATCACGCTACGATTAAAGTGTGGGTGTCAAATTTTAGACAGACGAGTTTAGCATTGAAAAAGAAGTAGCCTGGACGTCCCAGGACAGCAACAGGACCTGAAAACGTGGCCAATGTGAGCCGCGATTGAACGTTCCCCGCGTCGTTCGGCGCGAAAACATTCGCTCGCTTTGGCGATTTCCAACCGCAGTATTCGGCGCATTTTGCACCGGGACCTCAAAATGCATCCCTACAAAATGGTTGTTGCACAGGAATTAAGTGAAAGGGATTTTGAAACCCGTACGAACCTGTGTCGCGATCTCCGACAACTCCCAAACGACGATATTGTGCTCTTCACGGACGAAGCCCATTTTCACCTTTGTGGTGCCGTTAACAGGCGGAATTTTCGTTATTGGAGTGACGAAAATCCTCGAGAAATCCATCAGGAACCTCTCCATAGCCCAAAAGTGACTGTGTGGTGTGCTCTTTCCCACCTAGGCGTCTGGGGGCCTTACTTTTTTGAAGAAAATGGGCAAACCGTAACGGTCAACAGCGAGCGCTATTGTTTCATGCTGGAAAATGAAAGAAAATGGCGTGGAAAATGTGTGGTTTCAACAGGATGGTGCAACCGCCCACACATCGCGACGATCAATGGACATTCTCAGGGAACTGTTTCCCGGTCGCCTCATTTCCCTGAGAGGTGATCTTGGCTGGCCGCCGCGCTCACCGGATCTCCCTCCATGTGACTTCTTTCTTTGGGGTTACCTCAAATCGAAGGTTTACCAGCATCGACCAAGGACCCTTCTTGCTTTACGAAGGGAAATTGCTCGGGCAATTGAAGAAATTCCTGTGGAAATGACTGTGAAAGTCATGGAAAGCTACCGCCTAAATCAGTGTATCCGCTCCCAAGGACGACATTTGAGTGATGTGCTTTTCAAAACTTAAATTTAAAAATGGCATAAAATTTGCGATATGTTAATAAAAAAAATTTTTTGACGATTTGAGTGGTTTAATTTTATAACGTTTTGAAATCGGATAGGTTTTTCTGTCCCACCCTGTACTTCTATTGGAATTTCTTCATTCATCGTACAGAAATCTAATATTTTCACAACTAAACACAAGATATCAAACAATTTATTTTTAGTTGTATTGTGAATGTCACAGACTGTCTGATTTTTTCTGTAATTTTTGTATTTTTTTTACATTTAAATATTTTCGATGGTGCCGTTTGTAAAGAAATGTATGATATACTTGTTAGAGTGTTCTTATTAACACTTATATCATAAATAACTATTATGTGAGGGATTCAATAAAACCAAGAGGGATTTTTTTTAACGAAAATAATACGTTATCTTACTTACGTGATCACAATACCTGCTTTTGCTTCTTGGTCATATAAGAATTGCTAAGGCCAGTCGTCGAAATTTCTTGCTGCTTGCTTGAAGTAGTCGGGAATGCAAACTGTAAACTCTCATTATAAATGAAACCTAAAAACATCATTTTAAATGAAGGATAATGCAATTAATAATTAAATATACAGGGTGTCTCAGATAAGGGTGGCAATATTTCAAGGGTACATAGAGAAACTCCAGATTAGAGATTTGAGATAATAAATCTATGTCCGGAAATGCGTTGCTTCCGATATACAGGGCCTTGAAAAAATTCAAAAATTAATATGGTAGTCAAGTGTTTTTGAAGTTCAGGGAAGACAACGATACTCAAACCTCTTGCCAGTTGCGGTATTAATTTTGTTTTCGTTGTCGCCATGACAATATTCATTGTTCACTACGTTTTTATTGTCACCTGAAGTTTTTCGATAATGAGCTCTTTGAAAGACATCCAAATGGATTTTATTTTTTCGCGAAACGACGCGTCGGAGAAGAAAAACAAGAGAGCGTTTCTTTCCAAATTGATTGGGAATGTGAAAAATGATTCCAATATTTGGAAAAACCAGTGGCGTGCTACATTTTCTCTTAAAACTAAGTGAGAAAAACCGAAAGTCCGGTCCTGGAAATTTTTAGAAGAGTCGGATTGGCACATAAATATGACCAATACTTTGCTTGACATACTCTGGAAATTTTAAGAAAATCGATCAACCCGTTTTCAAAATACAGACAAAACATATTAATTTTGAATTTTTCAAGGCCCTGTATATCGGAAGCAACGCATTTCCGGACATAGATTTATTATCTCAAATCTCTAATCTGGAGTTTCTCTATGTACCCTTGAAATATTGCCACCCTTATCTGAGACACCCTGTATGTATTAATGATTTTGATGGAAATCTAAATCAGTAAATAATGATTCGTATATATTTATATAAGTAATGTAATTATAATTACAGTCAGCTGGTGTAAATAAATGAGCAAAAAAAATTCTGTATTGAACGTAATTGAACTGTTGTGATTGAAATTTATGATTATAATATAGATGGATTTGTAATTTAAATCAACACTACCAATTCTCCAACTGGAGATAACTGGAAATGCTTACTTGAAATCATATTAACAATTTATAAGTTTATTGATTTACGGATGTTTCTATCATCCGATGAAGTTTAATGACATTTATCTAGATTCGAGAAGTACCGTAAAGTTAGTTTAACAATTAACTTTAGAAGTTGGAAAAAAAATTAACGTGTAACCTTACTTTTTAGACGTAGATAGGTTATCTGTTTTTATATCCGTTTCTTCGAATCAAAGGGCCGCGCTCTTTCCCTTGAACAAGTTTTAACACTAAACATGAAAATAAAATTTTCCAACAACGTTTTCTTCACAACGTTCTAACTTGTTGTGCACATTAGTTTTCAAGGCCTCCTAAGATTAATTGTACCAATTGAAAGCATCTCTTTATGGATTTTATTTATTTTATTAGTAACTTTAGCGTTATACTTGTGTTATAGTTTTTTAAAGAGAATTTATCAAAGAATCACTTTAGTCTAAAAAATACTAAATGATTCATTTAAAAAAATAAAGTTTATGTTATTTCCGTTTAAACCGGAAGTCAGCCATTTTGTGCAAAGTTTGGAAAATACTCATGCTGTATACTTGTAAAACTTTTCTTAATAAACTTTTTGTCTATCATGGATAATAAAAGAGTAAATCAAGTGGCCCTGAATTTACAATCAACCTGTATAGGTTCCAACCTTTTTGCCTGACCATCTGCTCTATTATCCATCTTGTTTATGAAGTGTACATTATTTTAATTTTTACAGTTTTGTTACACATGACATTTCAGTGTTATTCTAACTGTCTAACCCAAATAGTCCAGATAATTTTCTTCTTCCGAAGACATGTAAAAATAAGGACCATTATTTTCAGCAGCACTAAACGAAATGATTAAATCTTCCATTATGTGTTTGCGAAATATATATTTCTTTTCAATTTTCCCAAAATGACCACAAATATTTTTCCATCTTCATTTTTATACAGTGTGCCCTATTAGTTTTTATCTCGAAAACTATCTGAACTGCAATATTGAAATTTGGCAATTATAAACAGTGGGTAGTTATGCTAATTGTAAGTAAGAAATGACGTTGGAACGTCACATTTCGAGTCACGTGATATCATCTTTAAATTTTTTAACTATAAAGATCTCTTTAATGCCAGTCCAACAATACCTATTTCGCAGTGTTTTTTGTTTCTATAGAAACGATAAATGCATTTTTATGAAGATTTATTTTTATTTGAGTGGCAAAGAAGAATTACTAACATAAAACAAAATCTGGCCCGAAATGTAACATTTCAACAACTTCATTTCTTACTTACAATGGGCATAACTACCCAGTGTTTATAGTTGCCAAATTTCAATAACGTAGTTCAGATAACATACAACTGCACAAAAACCTCATGGGACATACTGTATATAAAAATGTACCGTGGTTTGTTGGGATGCTTAAAACTGAAAAACTTCTATTATTTAAACAAAATTCAGGTAGAATCTTGAATGCTCGAAATTAAATCAATCAAGAAAATCTATTTTGGACAGACCTCCTGTGATAAGGAGGTAATTGTAACACATGCATATGAAATTCTGCAAGGATTTTGTTGATTTGGAATTGTTTATTGGGTAGCTTATTTAAATATTCTCACAGCTCCGGCTTAGTTTCTTGAACGTAGAAGAAAGTTCTTCTTTCTGCCAATCCCTTCTGCAAAGCTGGTTTTTTCCAAATTAAATTCGCAATTAGTTACACCGTAACATTGTGGCATGAACCATAAGCATTGTCTAAAACTAATCTTTCTTGGTGCGTTTACAACAAGCTTTTCTTTCAACCATTGTGTAAAGTTCTTGTGGTTCATTTCAGAATGATAATCTCCTGTTTTACTTCCAGAATTAAATATATTTAATGCTCTAGGAATACATAACCAAATTTGCCTGATATAAGTAATAAATAATATCTCGATTTTCTTTTTTATTGTCTTAGATTTTTCAAATACTTAAACTATTTCAGGTTTTTCAGTTAATGCCTTACGGTGGTTCTAGGTGTTCTTCCAGTGAAATTCAATTTTTCGTACTTTCTTTCTAAATGAATTAATTTTTTCTTGAAAATTTAGATCTTCTATTTGTTTTACAACTTTAAACACAGTTCGCATAGCCGATTTCCTTTTACAGATATCTGCATAAGTACTATCTGAATCAGGAACGATGAGCTCTACATCTTCAAGCAAATGCGTATAATTTAATATTAAAAACTGAAGTCAAATCAGAAACTATAACCTTTCTATCGTCTAAATGTCACAGTCTAACTATCAAAACATACAAACTGTCACTTCTAGGTTAGAATTTTTTTAATTTACTAGTAATTTAAGAGATAAAATATGGAAACAAAACTATTTATTTGTTATTTTCGGAGTTTAGTTTACAAATACTGAAGTTTCCTTATTTTGTGATTTAGAAGCAAATACCAATTGTTATTGTCCTTTCAATTACGGTTTAGTGCAGTAAAATAATTTATTAGAAACTTAGCTTGATTGTTTATTTTCACTAATTACACTATATACAAGTATCATGTAATCACATCTATTATCTCAACTTAACACATTGCTAGCTAGTTTCATACTAGGTACTCCTCTCTTTAGGTAAGTGTCTTAGCGACCCTCATTTTGGAGGGAACGTCAAGCAGTGGCGACGCCATACAAAGGATTTTACTATCAATGAAGCATTATCGATAAAACCATATTTTGTTCCTGGATGTAGAACAATAAATATTTTTCCATCATACCATTTCATTTCACCAAGACTTTTCTGGATTTGCTTTTGAATAAATCCACGTTTCATCAAGAAAAACAATTTGACGCCTTAGTGGTGAATTTAAATTGTTTATATAAAATTTAAGTCGCATTTGCGCTACATTCAATTTTTACCAAATCTCTGCGGTTAGATTCTGTTTTGAATTAAAATTCTATTTCACATAGTGTACCAGTTAAAATGCTGTTACTTAAAAGAATGTGCTTTACCTGTACTCGGTGTTTAACATCGGAATGGTAACATGTTTTTCTATAAAATAAGAGTATTAGAGTAATTTAGAACGATAATAAACCTAACTTACTCTATGAGTACATATTATACAGCGTTCTTTTTTCGCATTCTTGTTTATCCAGAACGTCGTAGAATTGGGTTCGCTTCTTACAAGAAACTATTCGCTTCGATTAAGAAATTACTACTACTACTACTAAAATAATTTATGTGTTAATTTAAATATTACCTGTTGTACACTGGATACTAAAATTAATGGACCACCGTTCCAGCAAATTCAACATAAGTTGTTAACTTTGGGAACGTAAAGTTTTACCCTTAGCCGACATATAGCTGCTCAGTTAAATACGCAGTTCTGAAAAGCTCTGTTTTTGTGAATAAAACTGATAAGTAATAAAAGATAATCTAAAGAAATTAAAAAAAGACAGATTATGGCGTCGGTAAAACAGAAATTATTTATTAAAAAATACAACTGAAGTCATAATTAGTAAAAAAAATAAAGAGGGAATTATTTTTATCTCTTTCTCGGGTTCTCTTAATCGTTCATCTTTGTTTTGATTGTAAAACAGCACATACTCGATATCGTCGACCTAATATGAAAATTGCATAAGTCTGAATTGAACTACTTTACAGGAGAGACAAAAAACTTATTTTACAGCTTATTTTAGAGTGTAGTTAAATAAAAATTAATGAGTGGGTTTTAGTCTTTAAATTACATGTACATCACTATGTTTAGATAATTTTATCTCCTTTATATAGTGGACTTATTAATTCACTAATTTAAAGTTAACTTGGACTTGTGCAAAATTTATGAAACAAATCAGTCACAATAATAATAGTACCTAACTAATTTTGGTGTAAAAGAAAGAAAAATAGAAGAAATTGTTCAAACGTGTACTAAAGTATCATAAAAATGGTGACAGTCGCTGTTCATTATTTTTTTCAAAAACATTAGATGCTCGTGCTTTTCTTTCTTTATTTTTATCTGGTTCTGATACAAGTTAGGTAAAGCATCTAAGGCAGAATATGTGGGCTTATTACTTAGCCTTGTTGACATTTCTTTAAAGTATCTGTATGTCGTATTTTATACTCAATGCTACCCTCTACATTGTATTTCAAAGCTCTTAGGTCAGTTACTGTTGGATCGCATATTTTAAGTCCTGGGCGAATAAATTTTATTAGCCTTATATCTCAATTTTTTTTAAAATAAGTATGTTGTATATAGTTAACATTATAGGGTTTAGGATTCTTCCTTGCACATCTGCAAACAGTAACATAATCAGCGGGTACATTATTAATTGTGCCATTTAACTTTCGCTCAATTGTGGAATGTATGAAGTCACACTCCATTTGAGTGTGACCTTCCTCCAAGTATTTTTGTTCAATGGAAACTTGTTCAGTTACAGCAAGGTTAAGTAAAGCATTGGTCATGGTACAATTTCGGTTTTGAGCAGCACATCCATCGCTATACAGAATGATTTTTTGACCGAGGTTGAGTTGAGGAATAACTTCCGTCTGGAGAAATTTGCAAACAATTGAGGCAAAACAATTGGCTGTTAACTCGCCCTCAGTTTCATGCCATAAGAAACAATAACCCTCTTTGGTATGGAGATCAAATACTGTGAAATTGTGCACAATCAATTTGGTTCGGTAGTATAAGGCCTGAGCATTCGATTTGGGGCACAGCAAAACTGACTGCAGATTCATTGGTAAATACTTTGTTTTTTGACATTTTATCTGCTTCTTTTTCATTCCGGACTTCAGTCTTCTTTGTTATGTGCTCTGTGTACTCAATATTTTTTGTTTTGAAGCCCATGCAAACATTCCACTCGTCTTTTTTTGGCGAAAATAATCCCAAATTAAGTTCATCAAACATATAATAAAAGCTGGCACCAATCATCTTTGTAAACAGTATACACTTCTGACTTAGATTTAAATCTTGGCTCTAGATATAATTTAGATGTAGATTTTCTGCAATAGTGAGATTCTAACTTTGGTAAACTGTTGAAAAATGGTCTCAAATTTTGTTTCTCATCTTTAAACCTTAAATCTATCCTCTTCATATTTTTGTCCTTAGTCGAGTCTGCATCGTTTTTTCTGTGGCTTGCGGTATCTGTTTTAATCCATTCTGATATGGTCCTAATGGATACTCCTAAGGTGTTGTAAAATAACGTTTTGCATACCCGTACTTGTTCACTTTTTGTATTTCAAAAATATTCATAAGACACTGATCTTTGGCTATCTTCGGCTTTTCTATTTCTTGCTCGTTTTGTACAGCATTTCAGAACTCGTGATGAAACAAACCCTTTTTTCTGTCCATTGTAACTTCTAAAATCTCTCAAAAATAGCATTGCGATCTTCATCAGTCAATAAAACACCGAATTTTTGTTCTGGTCTTAACACACTTACGAGGATATATTGAAAAATTCTTAGCCTACTATAGAACCAAACAAAATTTCAATGTCAAAATATTTTATTACTCAACATATTCTCTTTCTCTAGACCTTTCAAAAAAAATGTTTCTTCTTGCTCTGCAAACCAGACCTTCTATTACCTCCTTGTTGGAAGAAAATGTACAACCTTTTAAACTTTTTTTCAGTTGAGGAAAGAGGTGATAGTCGAACGGAGCCAAACCGGGTGAAAATTTGGATAGCTTTCCGCGTCTTTTCTCTTTAATATTTTCCCGTAGAGTGGTCAGTAATGTCGAATAGTGATCTCCAGTTTATTGTTCTACCCTCATCCAAAAAATCAATCATGATTACTCCATGGCAATCCCAAAAAACTTTTCCAGCAGATTTTTGGACACGAAACTTCTTAGGTCTTGGAGAACCAGAGTGTCGCCATTCCATCGATTGTTGCTTTGTTTCTGGATCGTAGAAATGTACCCAAGTCTCATCCATAGTAACAATTCGGTTTAAGAAGTCTACATCGTTTTCAAATCGAGCAGAGATCGAACGCGATGCTTCTACCCTTGCACGCTTTTGGTCAACATTCAAACATTTGGGGATCCATTTTGCAGCACTTTTTCTCATGTCCAAATAGACGTTAACCATATGATGAACGCGTTCGTATGAAATATTCAGTGCTTCAGATATCCGTTCTCGACGGTCTGATAAAATCATGTCATGAACTGCATCTATATTTTCGGTCAGTACCCGAAAAACCCGAAAATACCGAAAACAGAAACTGGCCTTCCCGATCTGTCATCATCTTCCTCTTAACCCTTTTAAATACAGGTACTTGATGATGGCTCGATACTCCAATTTTTCGATTTTCACAATTTTGGTGGACATCTTTTTTCATTTAATTTATTGCGTGACTCTGGTTTACTTTTTTGACATCTAACTTTACACTGACACTTCTAATAAGTTATAGTTTGTTGCTATGGTAACGCAATAATTTTGTTTATGCAAGGAACTGGTCTAGGCTAACTAGCTATCAATACATTCTCGTACATTTATCCTTTAAGACTTTCTTGGATTTTTCTGTTTTGAATTCGTTACCTTTCCGTCCTTTATAATTCAATCCTTGCTCCCTTCTCGTTTTAATAGTATTATAGTTCCATTCAGTAGAATCACTCAATCTTTCTTTCTTTCTATTTCTTTTAAGCTCTTTCACAGTCTCTTCATCTGTGCGGTCACTGTTTACCGCCTCTGCTGCATCGGTGATAATATAATCTTCATCTTCATCATTATTTTTCAATGTTTCAACGTCTTCATTTCCTGTAATCTTGTTCATATCATCTGGCATGTCACCTTCTTCATTGGCGGCAGATGCTTGTGGTAAATCTGATTTTGGTCAAAACAATGGGCAAATTTTTGATATTTCTTACAGTCCTTTCAGGACTTCTGTAGTTTCGAATGAAATGGTTCAATGTGCCTTCAGGAAGTAATATTTCCTCATCAAGGTTCTCATCTACTTGATCGTTATCAGAAATAATGTTATTTAGGAAACTAGAGGAAAACTCTACTGATGATTCAAATTTATTTTCCTTGTTGAACATATCTTCAGTCAGCCTACATTCGTTAATTAAGTTTTGAATATCAGCTCCAACGTCGTTGTCTCCTACAGGTTCCTGATGACTTGAACACCTCTCGGGTTTGAATACTATATTATCTGATTTTTTAGATTTAAGGTAATTCAAAACCTGAGGCATCAGAGCCGTTGGTAGTTTCAATAGTATTTTGAACCTTCTTTTTGTTTGGTCCATAACTGAAAAAGATAAGCAATACTAGTACCTATAATAGAATAATAGAAGGAAAAGTAACACTTTTTGTGGACATTTGGTAAAGCAAGACAGAACCCTTTCTTCAGCCAGAAATATATCTATGTAGGTAGGTACTTGTCATCAAAAAAACTTAAAACTGCCGGATAGCAAGTAACAATTAATGTTGCTGGAAAACACTTTTTCCTTTTTTTTATAATTGTTTTTATATTAGTATAAGAAGTTCTGCCTAGCAAGCAAGTTTGAGGTAAACGCCAACTTTAACATCATACAAATATCATTGTTTTCATAGACTAAATAACTTCTAATAATTAACAGAAATAAAGGTTGTGAAATATGCATAACTCCCGAGTAAGCCAAATGAAATTGATATGAAACTTGCACAACCAAGCATACGTATTCACATAGACGTTGCCGCATTTGACGCCATGTTAATCATTAGGACTTACGCATAATTCATATGCATGTCAAACTTGTGGGACTTATGCAGATTTCATAATAGTATTTTTGGCGAAATCTAGTGGCCGTTTACCTAATCCGAAAATATGTTTCTACAGCTTCGGTCACTGTCTACCAGATTCCGCAAAAGTCGCAAATTCAGTAAATTTGGACTTATGCAATTTTCATATTAGGCCGACGATATTGATCTTGTGTATTTGGTAGTTTCGAACAGTGATGACGTAGGGCTCATCTTTCGTGATATCCACCGACCCCTTTGAAATTGAAGGATTATTGATATGGTTTCGTGGTGATGAAAATTTGCTTGTTTCGGGTTTGGTAGAAGCTTCATTTACAATGCGTTTTTTTATTAATTCTTTTTAGTGTCTCATATATGAATTATATTGCTATATTAACAACGGTGAAAGATGAATAAGTCTTTTTGGTATTCAACGAATAAAAGACGAACATTGTGGAACTCATGCGACTCTAATATTGTGTTATACTCAGTATACTATTGGCGCGGAGTAATAAACCTGTCAGAATTATCGAATCTCCCGTATTGCAGTGGCGTAGGTACCTGATACGTTTGGAAAATCATATTTTTAGTAGGTAAATATATTATAATAGTAAAATCTACCTTGATATGAATTATTATGTGGTTTTTTTTATTGTTTCAATCCTTACTTTGTGGAATCTACAAATTTTACTTCTTACGTATTATATACCATTATTTTTATATCTTGGTATAATACCCACATCTACGGCTACGATTCTTGTTTCGTCAGTACCTTGGCTGATGGCAACGTGTTTACACAGATTAAACTATTGTTCTCAGACCCTAGATGGGTCGATATGCTGCAAGAGCGGCACAATGATCGTATTTTGGTTAGAATTTATTGGTTTTACTTAACCGTAGAAGTACCGCTTTCACAAGAAAATAAAGAATTATTTCAAGCAATTATGATTTATTACTCCGCGCCAATAGTATACAGTCTTTACCAATAAGTATTTGAAATGAAACTGATGATTTTTTGTGCAAGTTTACATGTAATAAAATTGGAAAACTATTTAAGCATTTCTTTAAACAAAATGGATGTAGGGGTACCTTCACTTGTGAGTAATAATAATAATATTGGAAAATATCTTAAAACAATTGGTTATCGTTTTTGAAGGTTTTCTGTGTTGTAGGTAGTATAATTACAAAATTTGACTAACAAGGTTGTTTCCATCAGAATTTCAATTGAAATTTCGAAAGTGTGTTCATTTCGATTTGAAGTTCCGAAAAAACGAAAATATAGGTAGGTTCGTTCGATGACGCAACATCAAACTGTTATTTTTGGTAATAAGCAGACGATACCTATACATTTGTTCCAAAAATTTGTTTTGATGTATTTTGATTAAAATTAGGGTTAGTATTTGGATATGTTTACAAAATTTTGAACCTGAAACACATAGCCTACCAACACTCGTACATAAATGAAAATACCTTTTCGTATTTAAAAAAGAAATTGAATAAACATAGAATTCAACAAAACCCATCTTTTACAATATGTCTGTTTCATTTTGTAAATGTAAATAAACTTCTCACTAAATATTCAGATTAATAAACAGCGATGCTTAACTTTTACTAAATTAAAAATAAAAACTACAACAGTAAATAATATAAACTTTAATTCAGGACGTCTGCGTTTGAATTTTATAAAAATACGCTTTTAATATTATTTGTCAATAATTTCAAATTAAATTGAAAATTTGTGTTTTGTCATTTATTGTAGTATATTCTGGGATTTATTACGCTCTGCTAAACATTATGCTGCCAGTAAATCTCTAATGTGCCATTTTTGTTGAATATATTTTGAACAGACAATAGAATTATTTGTTACTGTAACCGAGGATATGCATACAATGCGTGTTCATGTCACTTTGATTGACATACTAGACTGACGGTTAGATTCTAAATCAGTGGAATCTCATCACCCTGACGTTAGAGGGTCGGAAGGTGGTCTAAGTTTGAGCGGCGTGCCTTCGTTAGTATGTGACAAAAGATTCACCGTAAAACATCACGCGATTTAGAATATTTGTTATTTAGAGTTTTTATTTTTTTTTTCTTATTTGTATATTCTTGTATAGCGTACAATCAAATTCGAACAAAACGGGGCGTAACGCGACAAAAATATATAATAAACTAGACGTTGTATAAAATTTGAATAACTTCATCAACGAAATGGTTCTTTTCGAGAAGCCAGATTGGAAAGATGACGTCTAAATTGAGTTTTCTCCGTCAGGTTGACGACGCCAAAAAGTTCTGCATACTTTTGGATTATGTTTTTATTAAATTATACAGATTTCTTATTGCATTGTCTTGAATACGATTTTCCTTTCTGAAGGCAATTTTGTTTTAAAATTGTATATATTGGGAATATAACCTGAGATGATTACATTCAAGATTTTTCACTGTCGTTTTTGTTTCCTTCAAATACTTTATTTCGCCAATAACTTTATGCGTTCTCTTAACAAATGCGTCAGAAAAGCAAATATAGTGCTTGAAAATCTGCGCTTTTTTCCTTTTATGCGTTTATCTGTAGCAGGTTTATAAATTATGAATTGAAAATGCTAGAAAATAAATAGTATAATATACATGTCACCCTAGTTTACAATGGACTTAAAATATGCCACATCTGTCCACATGGTTATATTCCCCAGATAGCGCCAGATGTCCTGCCACAAAATACTCTCACAACTTATTATTTTAAATTACGTTTTAAAACGGACGTTCAATTTTATGTACGAATATTCTACTACTTATGACACTAAACTAATGCTTTTTTTTTCCAATTTCAGGTACGTGCTATTCAACTTATACAACCACTCCAGTAAGTTACAACATTTTTAATCTTAAGAATAATGTATCGAGACAAAACTTGAAGTTTTGTTGGAAATTGGGTTACGTGAATTGCTTGTACAGCAATTCAGTCGTATTTAATAGTTGGCTTGAATCCAGTGCTTTACTTCAGGAAATTTGTTCATTTTCCGTCAAAAGTTTAATAAAACCAATTGTTGCCAAAACTCTACGAATTATCTTAAAATAATTTTATTTCCACAAAAGATATCAATTATCCAAACAGGAAATAATTTTGTTGTACGAAACAATTGTAAATAACCCACTTAAGACAGGAAATCGTTATATAACGTGATAAATCGAAAATGGAATACAAATCAGATTTGGAACCCTTCGAACTGACTGCATTTGACGTCCATTCACATGTAATTGACTTATCTAAACATGTGATGTCCCTGGTTGGTTCAAATTTCGTACAAGTAATACAAATAATCGGTCTGAAAAGGTTTTTAATCGATCTCCCGAAATCGCGAACTTGGATTAATTAAAGAGTAAAATCTTCCAGATAAACGAATAAATAACATTTTGAAGTGAAAATGGTGACGAACATACTTTGAAGTGGTTTCATTTTCATGTTTATAGTGCACCATAATATTGGTAAATGAAGAATTAATCATCTTTTCAAGCTAAAAAAATATGTTGTATCCGATAACGGCAGAAAATCAAATTTTGCAGTCTTTAAACAGGCACCACTACATCTAGACTGTCAACAAAAAAATTGACAAGTCAGTGATTGCGATTGGTGATTTATACCAAACACTAATACATTATTTATTGATGAATTTAAAACGTCAGATAAAAAATATTGAGTGTACCTCTCCGAGAAAGTTTTTTTTAAGTGGCTGGCTTCGGCTGAGCCCCAGCCCGAAACAGACACCCCTTCTCGTCTAGATACACAATTTCAGTTTGCTTTTATTATTAACCCTCAAGTAGGCGCTACTAAAAATTTTTCTTAAGTAGTCGCTACAGTGTACTTTGTACACATATAAGATTTTAGAGAATTATTACAAAAACAGAATTTTTAATGCATTCATATAGCAAAATAGTTATTAAGTTTCATACAAAGAAACATTCACTGATGGAAAAAAGTTATAAAAAATTATTTAATGAAGAAAACAGAAAACAATGTTATAACTTATAAGTATTACAAATAATTGGAAAAAAACAAAAATAACAACTTGTATATCGGAACTGACTTTTTACATGTTTTCGACTTCTTCCAGGTTTTGACTGTCATTACAAGTAAGACATATGTGAGTTGTAATAACATGTTCTTTACAAGCTAATTTTTGGCAATTACTGCACTGGATTGTAGTGACTCTGTTCTTTTTCCATTCACACAAAGAACATTTTCCTCTTGAAGGTCTAGCTGCTTGTTGTTCACCTGCTGCATTATTAGTTCTGTATTTGGTTAGATACTGCTTTACATCGCACGGCAAATTTATTATATTAGCTCTCATCGTCAAATGTGGCTTCATAAGGGAGAATGCTAAGGTTTTGAGAAAGATCCTTCGTTCATCTGTGTTGTCTGGAAAGAATTTGAAGACTATATAGGAATTTAAGGCTGCAATATTCATTATCTGAAAGAACACAACTAGAGGCCATCTTCGGGTTCTTCTTTGAACTGTATAATTTCCAGTTTTCTGGTCTACAGTATCGATTCCTCCTTTAGTTGAGTTATAAAACAAGATAATGTCGGGTTTAAGGCTCTTTTGATCTACGCCGTCATTGTCGTGCATAGTAGATACTAAAAGTACGGCTTTCCTCTTTTTGGGACAGAAAGAAACAAGAGTTACGTCTTCTTGAAAGGCAAACATTGAAGATAGAACTGGTCGATCTTTATTTGGAAGTAGTGCCACTGGAATTTCTCTCTTGTTCTTTTTAAGAGTACCTACAAATGTTATTTTCTTTTTCAATAGATCTTTTGCCAACTGGTAACTGCTGTACCAGTTGTCACAAGTGAGGTTTCTGTTTTTCCCCTTGTAAGGGTCTACTAATCTCGATACAATTGCAGACGGCGTATTCGACTGATTATACGGTCCATTAGGCTGCGTGCCACAATACAGTTCCAAATTGCTGACGTAGAAAGTATTTGAATCGCATAACGCAAACATTTTCAGTCCGTATTTAGCCGGCTTCTTAGGTAAATACTGAATAAAACTACATCTGCCCCTGTATGGAACCAACATTTCGTCGATAGTCATAAACGGTCCTACCATGTAACCATTTTACAATTAGATACAAATTTATCTAAAATGTTTCTAACGGGGGCAAGTTTATCGAACAATCTTCGTTCCTGTCTACTATTTACATCATCAAATCGAACTACACGAAGCAAAAATAGAAACCTTTTGGAACTCATGCACGCTCTGGATATTACATTCCCCTCATCGATATCCCAAATTTCGTGAAAATCAGTGTGACTTTGTTTTTGATTCCTATAAAGTAAAGTAGACCCAATAAAGCCAATATTTCTTCTCTCGTAGTTTCCTTAGCATCTCTAATTCTGCTAAATGCGTCTTGTTTTTGTTGAATAAATATATTACTGCATTTTACAATTTCGTCCACCATCTCTACCGTAATAAACTGTGTAAATATGGTATCTGGTCTCACTTCTATTTGGTGATTGAGAATAGGACGGGAATATATATTGGTCACATTTTTTTGTGCATGTTTACTAAACTTACTTTTGATGGGATGATTGCGCCAAATTGTTTGTTTATCTTTACCGACATAACACGGTTCCCTAAAAACTTCCTCAGTCGTATCCATTTCATAATTTTCACCGTCAGTAAGTTCTTCTGCCGTATCTTCCATTTCCTGTTCTGAGCCGGTGTCATGCTCACTAACTGAAATCTCTTCGTCCGAAACTTCGTCATCATCAGAGCCTCCGACCTCTTGTTCCTCTTGCTCTTTGAATATGGCCGCTCGAAAGGCATCCAATTCTGCTTCTGTTAGTTTTTTGGATTTCTTACATGAACCTTATCCCTAAAAATATATATAGGTAATAAATTCCTACATGTTTCACATGGCATCTCTATCTTTTGCGTTTTATGAATAAATCGTATCAGGTTTCTACTTTATTTTTAATTTATTATTGCCATAATGATACAGTGCAATACGATTTACGATGTATAATGAATAAAACAAATTTATCTAAACATATACTTACATAGTCGCTACGTGTACAAAGTACACCAAAGATACAAAAATTCACTATAAAACGATATCTATTGATCTGTGTGGTTCGCCACCAACTGAGGCGTTAGAACATAATTCGATATGAGGTTACGTAAAGCGACGAGTGGGGGAAGTGGTGCAATAAGAATTACTCTTGCAAATAATAAACTCAGTGTATTAAATACACTGTAGCGCCTACTTGAGGGTTAACAGTTCTACAGTGGTGCCATCTATTGACATTTTCTCAACTTATAACGATATCGACATTACTGCCAATGTCAAAATTTTCTTCCATAGTTACTATGCTACTAGTATAGCGACAGTAAAGTGACACATTTACTGTTTGGTTACTATGAGACACCACCTGAAATAACCTTCTATTATTCGGCGGATTGGCAGATATCAGAATCAGAAAAATTCTTAATGCACAAACTATTTTCAACCACTTCAGTTGGCGAAAAAATTATATGTTTAATTCGGTAGTAAAGCTGATTTAATGCCTCGGCTGGCTCAAAGCCTGAGTTTCAAATCGGCTTTGAAACTGCCAACCTTGTTATCAAATAATCACCTTTGCTGCTTAGTTAAACGAATAACTCTTTTTTGTACACAGCCGGTTGCTATTAGCAGCGGACTTTTACGTCCGCTCGTGTCGATATTAAACAATATAATTTATAGCAACTTTTCTTTCTTCTGTATATAGACGACGTTTGAAGAAAAAATAGCATGTTTTAATCGGAGTAAAACAAATTTTTTACCAGATTCACTTTGTTCGACTAATAAACTGACGTACTCGTTATAAAAAGAATTGGTTTACTTCTAATAAAACAATATACTATTGTAATATACAGGATGTGTCATTCTGCCTGTACTTTACTTTTTCAACTAGGACACCTTACATATTAGTGCAGTTTTGTATGAGAAATTGAAATGTTTTAAATATTAAAAATGGATAACTTGATTTTTATGGATACTTTTACGTCTGCTATAAGATAAAGACTAGCCAAATCCCTATTTAAAATTTTACTTCAAAAACTAGGTGCCTCCGCGCGATTTGTATGCTTAAAATGTTTCAAATTTGGATTTTTCAACTTAATTATATATTAGATCTTTCTCTAATGTTAGAACGTGATTAAATTACCCCATCTTTTATTTGGATATTATAGCATTTTTAAATTAAACAATAAATTTAAAACTCCAACATATACAAAGTGTCAACTTAAAAACAAAACAGGTAGTAGTGCACAACGCAAACTGTACACCCTGTATATTGCAAAATCTGTATTTGAACTATGTTGTGACATTTTAAATTCTAATCGAATTATGAAGCAATTACAGTAGTTTATCGCACCCTATATATTAATTGTTTGGATTTTTAAAAATGGTTACTAAAAATTAACAAATACTACTTGTAAACATATAAAAGAATTATTGGTTATGGTTGCTACACAGGGTGTCATAATTTCTAGTGCGTGCTCTTGACGTAAAATCACGACGAAAAGTTTCTATGAACATGTAATAGAAAATGCCTCGTTTTTGATATACAGAGGGTTGAAATTTTATAATAGATTACGGCTAATAATCAGACATAGAGCTTTTTTTTTAGTTAATTTCTATATTTCATCGATATTTTGAATTTTTTTTAGATTTTCTCGAAAACGGTTCGTCCTTTTTTTGTACGCTATTCCTCTTTCTGAAAATAGTGACGAGTTTTTTTACATTTCACACACATTTTTTTTTTCAAAGAGAGAATCCGCATGCTCCTCCCACAACGCCGCTTCTGTTACAGATATGGTGAAATCCTTTATGGCAGATTATAAAATTCGCTAAAGTTCCAAAAAACCGATTTCTAAAAACAAAAAAAAAATATTTTTTTAATTTCAGCACTATATTAAAAACTACGATTTTACATCAGGAACACGCACTAGAAATTATAAGATTGAATTTAGAGACACCCTGTATTAATTACACATAACTTGTTGGACGTTTAAATGATACAGTTATTCTAGATATGATTAATCAGGTTGTAAAGTATTATTTACCTACAAGTATACGACCTACAATGAAGGTTAATTCAGACACCATACATACACTCTACGATTTAAAATGAAGAAAATGTTTCGTCAATTAGTAGACAGAATTGCCTATACTTGACGATAAGTTTAAAAATATTTTGCCTATACTTTTTAAACATTCTGAATATGTTTGGGTCGTCAATAATTTAGTTTGTTTTGGTCTTAAGGTAATTGACATTTAATTCAATTTTCACCTTTCAGCGGCATTTATGTACGTTATAATACGTATAACTTCTTAACGCTTTTTAAAACGTTCTCAAATTTTTTGAGCAACTATGGGAAACCTCATAATCATTATTTCAAATTGAAAAATCATATTATTTCCTTCATGACTATCAAAATAAGTTTGGATTGACTCGAAGTCTGTTGTTTAATAATTACTAAACAAAAAATTAATTATTAAACTACTAAGCAAGGTGAAAAATGTAAAAAATTGAGATATTGTGTGTAATAATAGCTATTTATGTAATCAGTGACGAAACGCATGATTTTTTGTAACGAATGTACTAATTGCGAGGTTCCGCAATATCACATGAGTTAAAAAAATTATGTTTCGTTACGTGTTACATAAAAAATTTTGTCTAATTTTGACAAAAACAGAGTAAACGTGCTTAATTCAATATCATATTAATATATTCCCATTGTATACAATATTGTATGTATAAATTTAAAAAAGCTAAACGGATGTTGCCCATATAACCTCAAACAGTAAACATGGTTATACTTTTCGTAACTAGTTACTGGTTTCAACACTTACTTTGATTATGAAAAATGTCCCTTTACTTGTCAAAATTAGAAAAACACCTTTATGTCACTTTTGTGATTTATGAAAAGTATGGCGACTTAAATTGCGATTTAATCATCAACAAAAGCCAACTGATTCTTCTCTAGCAGGTTTATTTTAATAAAATTATTTGACATAACTCTGACGAGTTACCTTTTAAAATTATTTTTTGTTGTACAGGGCGTCCAGAAATATGCTTTTAACAAAACCTCACTTTGTTTTTCAAATGGAATAGTATATACTTTTAGTAAATAATGCTTATAAAATTTTTAAAAATTGTTGCTTAAAATAAACTATCAGACATTTTAATTTTAAAGAAAACAATGAATGGTCACTTACCTCTAAACAAGTTTTTTACATTTTTTGTACGAATTTCATGGTACTATAACCCTAATAAAAATCTGTATTAGTCAAAAGTACAATTTAAAAAAATTATCGGTGGCGTCACGACAAACAAATGAAGATATTATAAAAATTATTCTATTTAATAATATAGCGACCGGCAAAGAGTTTGCATCAAATGGGAAAAATTTTTGTAACTGAGATATACGAAAATTTCTTATGGTAAATGAATTCAGCATATTGAATGACAAAAATGACTTTGACAAATGTCATGTGACCACTGTCATGGCGGCAAATATAAAAAATATCCTTTAAATATGTAAAAAGTGCGGTTAGATGACAAGATATTGAAAAATACTGAGGAGAAAAGTTGTTCAGAATTTGGATATACGTCTACGTGCAATTTTAAAAAAGTCGTTATTTTCTTTTGAAAATTTGCACATAGACGTATAATCTAATTCTGAACAACTTTTCTCTTAGGCATTTTTCAATACCTTGTCATCTAACCTCAATTTTTACATATTTGAGGGATATTTTTTAAATTTGCCGCCATGACAGTGGTCACATTACATTTGTCAAAATTTTTTTTTGTAATTCAATATGCTGAAATCATTTGCCAAAAGAAATTTTTGGATAACTCAATTACAAAATTTTCCCATTTGATCAACTCTTTGCCGGTCACTGTATGTTTGTTGATGATCTCAATTGAAGTCTCCATAGTGTTGGGTCCTTTTTGTAGAACAGACCTACATCCTAAAAAATTACCGACAAAAAGAAAAATTGGAGTCGTAAGCAGAAACCATATGGTTAATAAAAATCTCAACAGAAAGGTTGCTGTCGTAGAAGAGACCTAAATGATGTACAAAAAGTGAAAAACTTATACATGTTAGAAAATCAGAATAGAAAATAAACGCACTGCAGGGAAGACTAAGGTTAGATTTAAAATTGTTTTTGTTAAGTTTTATTAAATAAATTCAATCGTATTTTTATTCCTTGAAAGTAATAAGAAAATTAAATTAAATTGTTTCTTTTTGAATTCGTTAGTAATGTTATGCAAATATTTAACTTAACGTCGTACCTTTACATTGAATTACTGCTATATTATAGTTACGGATTTATCGGCTTTAGGTGACCGAAAGCTCAAGCATGCCGAAAAGCAAATTGATTCTACTATCTCTATATTGGACCCGCATCCCACCATTTACTACTGTTGCTAAAGTTATTGCCAGTGCTTTTGCCAACTTCTGTAGAATTGATCTGAAATCGTTTGAATTGTGATAAACAGTTCTCTTGGGGTAGTTAAAAATTTTAATTCGATAACTTGTTTTTATCAGTTACACATATGTGTATGTCGCATAAATATGCAAAAGAGTACGAAACTTTTTATAATGTTAATGAAGTGTGCTTGTGCGTGCTTTATGTATGAATGAAAAATTTCCGGTGTCTCATTAGCAATTTGACATTTTGAACATGCTTGGAAACATCAAAATGAATGAGCGCCGTGCAACAAATTTGCCATATATTATCGGAGATCAATTACACCACCTGAATAATGAAATAGTAAATTGGAATCACTAGTAAAGGGAGACCCTAATTTTGGTCGATTTGAAGGACAAGTACACGCAGAGGGACCTGTCTCATGCAATAATAATGAGCGGCGAGGTGCGTTCTAGCTGGCTGGGCTACCAAACTACCGGAAAATCAAGTTGAGTGTAATTCTTCGCTTCCAGGTAACATGCTACCAGTTTATGAACCATTCTAAGATCCTATTTAATGATTCTTTTCGTACCAATGCCGCGAGGAATTGAATATAAAAGGGAAACGTAGCTCGTAACTCGTTTTCAGAGGCGTAGACACAAAGGGTAGTTACAGATTACACGGTTTGATCGGAGGGTGTTTTTATTATGCCAACGCGACCTGCGTAGATTTTGAACGATTTCTTGTCGCAGATGGTGTACGCTCTATGTCGAAATTGTTCGTTGATTAAACGTTGCACATTGTCTCCGTCATCTTTCGTATTTACAGTTTTGAGCGTATCCGATTATTGAATAAATTTTTTTAACCTCTTGTTACCTTAATTCCTATGTAAGCCCTTTGATTTTAAAAAGAAATCTATAAGACAATCCAACCGAATAATCGGACAGTTTTCCGGTCCACTGAACAACGACATAGATCCCTAATATGAGAATATGAAATTCCATTTCTATATCTTAACACAGCCGGCGAATTTTTGCGACGGGCTAATGTATTCGGCTCCAGTACTAAGCCGAGCAGATTTACAGCACCAATAAAGAACGCCTCGTTTTCTAAATAAACAATTCACATCGAAGGCGTTATTAAACAGTCCCCTATTACAAACAATGACGTTCTTGTAATAAGTGGAAAATAATGTTCATCAAAATAATACTTACAAATAGAAAGGTTCAGACGTGAGCTCATTCTTTAATATGAAAAGATCTTAAAAGATTTTTCATTTCGTGGATTCGATTCGAAAGTCAGCCGTTAAACTTCAATAATATGGTAATCGTTTCTGTTTGAAGTCAGAGCAAATTGTTCAATTTTAATATATTCCTTTTATTGGTAATTGAAGAATTTATTTTAAAACGATCATTCGACAGTGCACTGCCAACGGCGTCTTCTTTTAATGATAGAATAATGAGACAAAACGAAGGAAAGCACAACTTTTTTATGCAGTTAAAAGTTTTATAGATTTTAATCCCATCCTAAGCTTGAGAAAAGTTTAATAGAAGTTTTTTTCTTAATTAAAGCTAGTTACATAATGCGCTCTTTTATGACATAAAATCGTTAGAATCGGTCGCAATTTATTATTTAAAAAGAATATGTTTGCCAAGGTGAAAGGAATTGTGAAAGTTGTTGGCCCTTTTATGATTAGGTTATGAAAAAGATTGTAAAAGTTACAGAAAAAAATAAGAATATTTGTTCATTTATCATATTCAAGTTTTATGTCAAAATTGTATCAAGAAAACTGGCTGACCCGTGTCCCGTTTGTAAATTGAATTTCTGAACTTCAGTTGGCTCGTCCGCTTTTGATTTCGTTACACCGGACGGTAGAGAAGATCGAATAGGGACAGTGAAAATTCACATCAGGTGGGTCGTCGCAATGTTAGCAGGATTTATAGAGATATTCAATTTCGTAAAACGCATTCGTAAATGTAAATTCTGTTTAGGAAGAATTTCAGGAAATCCTTTACTATTTACAATCGCACCAGTTCTGATTGCGAAATGGAATTGTTTTTGTCAATTTTCACTCATCTTGATTTCTTTCTTTTAAACAGTGTTTATTAACGGTTTTTTTCGAAACTCTGAACCGATTTTGATTATTATTAATCATAATATTGTGATGGGTACTTTTAATTGAACAATCAAATGTGAACGATGCTTTCTGTATTATATTCGGTTTATTGGCTTATCAAAACAATACCCGGATTTCTCTTATTTGTTTATTTTCATACTCTATTGTTTCAACTAATGACACTTACACACTATCGACAGTTTTCAATTAGTAAAATCAAAAATTGTATAGAACAAACAGTAGATATGTATCTATGTGCATTTAAAATAGCTGTATATGTTGGAATTATTTATTTTATTTTTTATTAGAGATTAGAAATATTGGACCGAAAACAGTTGTACGAATGGAATACTAATTTAATCCAAACTTGGTTACATTAATTTACCGATTCAACTTAAAAAAAACTTAATTGCTTTAATTTAATCTACACCCGGTAGCGCAATTATTTGCAACAGCGTCGTGGTTCGATAGTTCAATTAAAGCTAAAACAATTATTTGGGCGCCACTTAATTTCATATGAACGGTAACTTTTGATTTCAAAGAAAAAAATAGAAAATCATAAAATCAATGCAACGAGGAACATATATTTACGATTTCATATACACAAACGCATTAGTTATCATAAACCGCAGAAATTATTACCGTATAATACTTCGAAGGTTCAAAATTTCGAAACTAAGTTTTTATTCGAGAGGTTAATTCGGTAAACTTCACGCAGGTTTAATTTTAAGTTAGCTTAATTGTTTTATACTATATTTTATTCTTCAAATGCCCTGGGCCTACAGTGTTTAGCTAACAACAACATCAAAAAGTACCAACAAAACGCATCTATTGAATGAATTAATAAAATCACTATTTTAGTTAACGAATCGCAAAAAGAACTTACAAAACGAATTCAATTAAATTAACAAACTCTTAATCACGAGACTAGGTAAGCACGTAAACGGATAATGTCGGTCTTAAGATAATTTTCCATAGGTTAACACTTTGATTTATTAACTTATGATAATTAATATGTATAACGTTCATGAATAATATAAAAGGAAAAATTAGCTTTTGAATAAATATTATTTCGAATGTCATTTTCTTTTCGTCATATGTGACGTAAAAATACCCATCAATCAAAGATTGATCTCTTGACCTGCCTGTGCCAAATATAACGTCAAACCAGATTATGTCAAAGGAGTGTACCAAATATTCGAACAATCTGTAAATTAGATAGTACAAATTCCAAGTCATTAATTAAGCGAAGAAATAAGAAAACATCTATCACGAATTTCGAGATACGATGGTGAATTAAAAAATTCAACGGTGAATGAGAAACCAAGCGGCGAATAAGAAACCAAACGGTTAATCTAAAATTCTACATCTAAAAAAACAGATGTTTCAAAAATTTACTTACGGTTGTCAAAATAACACTTCTTAAGATTATCTATGGCGTGCAGAAAAAAATCTTCATTTGTTAAATGAAATTTCTAAAGAAATCCAACTTACATGGAAACCGGATGATGTCGCACCCAATGCCAATGTCATTTACGATCATTCTCGAAAAAAGAATGCAAATAGTTGCATACTGCTTCGACCCGACATCTATGGACAAGTTGTTGTAACTAAGCGGAATTGGGTGTTTTCATTAAATTTATGAAACACCAGTACCACAAAAAATATGTGTTCAGAATTAAATATTTTCATTTTAAAGACATCCAAAACACCGCTTTTATAATCATTGTTTAAACGCGTTGTCATTGGTCGTGACGTCAACACTCGTATAAATGGTGGTTTGTTTACGTTTTACGCTTGATTCAGTGGTCGTGTTTGTGTTTATTATAATTAAAAGCGGATGTTTATAATTGTATGACATCGGAAGAGTTTGAAAAAGCTTGTTTGAACAACCTGCCGTCTTTACATATGTTTATTGTGATGGACTTTATTAAGAATGACGAACGATTCAATTCGCGGAGATTAGAGGTGAAAAGTTACATCGTAAGTAATACCATTGTAATACATAATTCACATTAGGTAGACACTTTTTATTTCAAAATGAATGTGTGCTTCATATAATTACTACAAGGATATATTCGTACATTCAAAACAACAATATTAGGAGTATAATGTATTTTTATTAACTTACAGTGTTTTTTATACATTATTTACACCCGACACAATATAAATGTTATTTATACAAGGAATGACGTCACGATACAGACGACCTTCTATTAAACTGTTTCGGCGCCAATTTTCAGTGTTTGAATTAAATACACAATAAACTGGCGAACGTCTTTTATGTGTATGGGCTTCAATTTTACACATTTTATAAAAAGTTGTAAAATACCGAATTGTTCATGGCACGAAAGAAAACTGTTTTCGGAATTAATGCAAATCATATAATCCACCAAAGTATAGTTTTAAAGAAAAATGTTATAGAAAATAGCTATTTTTGATATAAATGAATATAGAAAAATTTTATTCACGAAAAATAGTTTTGCGCATGTGGCGAAATGGGTGCATGTTACATGATTGTGTATTTCACACAAATCGTGCATAAATTAATTAAATGTTGGGATAAAGTATGAGTAATTTAAATGGAAATTTTATTATTAAACGTTTTTTGTTGAAACCATGCTGATCAACGAAGCAACACGCAATATTCAAAAAGAAACCTTATTTCACACATTTGTATCATAAATAACTATTATTCTAATGTATCATACAAAAGTGTATTTCTAGTTTTAGATACATTTACACTATAATATAGTAATGGGGTAAACACTTAAAACCTTTTTCTCGTGCTTATACAGGGTGATTCATTACTATTTGGAAATAATTTAACACTAGAATCCCGACCTAAAATTATGAAGATCTAACCCAAAACACCTAGATAAAATGTCGCTCATTACTAAGTTACAGGGTGTTTTGTTTAAAAATTTAACAAAGATTTGTGCTCAGTATTTTAAAACTAATATCCATTTCATATTTGGCAGGAACTTTAGACACTGTACACCCTTCTAAATAACGTTAAACAAACATTTATGCCTACTACCAGACCCGCGCGACAGGAGTAAGTGACCGGTTAATCGGGCCTAAATTCTACTCCACTGGCGGAATAGAACTTTTTTACATTTTTCGATTCTCCAATATTTTTAAAGTAAATATTGTACTCTTTCCTCATAACGATTAAGTCAATATTTCTCGAGATATTTTAAGTTAAACATGAAGCTGTACCATTTTTAAATTTTTGGTTTGTCATAACTAACATTTCTTTCTTTAAGTCAACGGATGAATTAAAAACAAATTGTGGTTATGAAAATTTAATCTAAATAAGAGAATGTATAATTTTCATAACACGAAAATATCAATAACAAACAAAAAAACCTTTTGTGATAAATGTTCTATGTGACCTCCGTTTACCTCAAAGAGCTTATTCATTCTTAGACTAAACGATCTTCTTACTTTAAAAATATATTGGGCTGATGGGCAATAAAATTAGCCGAATTTACAATTTGCTGCCATAGTGCCGACGACTGTCTATTTCTTTTGAATATACTAATGATTTCATGTGGCCCCAAAAATAAAAATTTAGGGTATTTCCTTCGGGAGTTCTAGGCGGCCACGGAAATTCACTACCTCTGCCAATCCAACGATGAGGAAATTGGCCATCGAGATAATTTCTCACTATTCTATGAAGTGGTGCTCCATCCTGCATAAACCACATGTATCTTCTTTAATTAAGTGGCAATTCCTCGAGATGATCGAAAAGTGTTGTTTGTAAAAATTGTAAATATGAGTTATCATTCAAATTTGCTGGTAATTCATAAGGACCCCACAAACTATCTCCAAAGATACCGCACCATACGTTTATCTTAAATTCGTACTGAAAATGTGATTCTCGGAATATATGGGGATTTACAATATCCGAACTGTGGCTATTTCTCCAGTTAAAAACTCCTCTACCTGTCAATGTAGCCTCGCCAGTAAAAAGAATTTTGTTAATAAAATTACAACTTTATGTTTAACTTAAAATATCTCGAGAAATATTGACTTAATTGTTATGAGAAAAAGTACATTATTTACTTAAAAATATTGGAGAATCGAAAAATTGTACTAAGCCAGTGGCGTAGAATTTAGGCACGATTAACCGGTCACTTACCCCTGTCGTACACCTCTGGTAGTAGACATAAATGTTTGTTGAACATAATTTAGAAGGGTGTACAGTTCTACACTTCCTGCCAAATATTTTTAAATTTTTAAACAAAACACCCTGTAACTTAGTAATGAGCGACATTTTATCTAAGTGTCTTAGGTTAAATCTTCATAATTTGAGGTCGGGATTCTAGTGTTAAATTATTTCCAAATAGTAATGAATGACCCTGTATATGTAGGCGGCTAATTTGTCGATACAAAGATCTGCCACTATAGATGATTTCTAGTCACGATCTTTTTAATTGTTAAAAATTCAGCTACTGGAGTTGCCAGTACATTTTTGAAGTCCGCGGAATGCCCAGTAAGATCATAAACGTATTAATACTGATATATTGTGCCCTTTTGATAACAGTGAAATAAATGTCGATGGTATATTTTGTAGACGCAAGTAAATTTCTATTAAATTAAGGTGATAGTGTTAACTGTAAATGGGCGTTTTTATTTGTGTTGTTATTTGGAAGTGAAATTAGCGGGATTTTTTAATCAATTACATAAACTGGACATTTATGTAATTTATCTATCTCAAATCCTACAGCTACACGATGACCTAAAAAAAGAAAAACCAAATGTTTATAACAATTGTTCACTTTATACATAAATATGTGTGTAAAAAAATTGTAAAAATTTGTTTTCCCAAAATTCTTTTCAGTTTGTCATCTGTTCTTATTTAATTTATGTACAGTGTGTCGCATTTAAAATTAAGACCCCCCCATATTTTCATTATTTGGAGGAATACTGATTTGAATGTTTGCTCAGTCATGCAGGATGATGGGTCACATATTCAAACAGTATGTCCCAGGTTCAGTTCAGTCCCAATTTTGTTGGATAGCCGATCGGCAGGTCGTCCGTCCGTATGTAAACAAGATATCAAGAAGTTATTTATAATACAGCAGATCTGATTGGATTTTGGGCAAGGTGGCTGTTAACCTACACAGATTTTCTAATTTTTTAAATATTTAGAAAAATATTCATTTTACACATTTTTGCTTCAAATAAAAGTTGTCTATAAATTAATTATATGCAATATTTTTTGAACTATTTTTTAATCCGTAAGTACTAGTTACTGAGATATAACAATCACGTGACACTACTTTTCCATCAATATCAATTATTAACAGAGAAAAGATTGTTTACTTTGTGACGGTCTGTAGATCTGTTAACTGTTAAAAATAATTAATTTTGTCATTGTAGTTTATTTTATAGTTCGCGAATTCTCAAAGTAACAGAAGACATTTTGTACAAACTTTGCAGGGTCCACAAGTCGAGATTTCAAAATTTAAGAAATATTTACTAGTGTACAGTCTTTCGAGTTTATAGTGTCGCGGTTAAGAGCAGGTATATATATTAGTTGTTCCCCTTTAATTGCATATATATAAACAAAATAAAATGGGAAAGATTTGGCTATTGTATAGGTAGGCTTGGTAACGAATTAATAAAACTGAGGGCCTGAAGCTATAATTTAAAACTGTAAACTACTATGCATATGATGATTTCATAAAATTCAACGTTTATCTGCAGTTAGATGTTGTAGTTTCATATAGAATATAATAAATTACTCTTCATAGTAAAAAACTATAACTTTCTGTGATAAAAAAAACATTTTTGTCTTCACAATAGTTTAAGCGATTAATCAAAAATTACTGTGATAAATATTACAATTGTTTTACTTATCAACATTTATAAATGGCTAATCTGGAATTTACACTTTTAAAATGAGGTCTTGTTTATTTAAATGACGTTTAATTTCTAATGCTTTCAAAATTTTAATTCTTTGTAATTGTTTATTTCCAAAACATGTTTTGCAAAATTCCATTTCTTTGGATGTTCATTTCTAAAATCGATCAAAACTTCCTTCTATCTTACTTAAAAATTTCTAATATATTGTCCTATAAATTATATTAACCTTTTAAATTGTAAACTCCTGATTATTTTCCTGGACAAACGTGGGCAATCGATAGGCAAACGATAACTGTGAAACAAGTAAATTGTTTGATTTTTGGTTTTGGCCAAAAACATGAAATAACTTTGGAGGATGGGCAAAGCATGGGCAAACGAATGCAGTATTTTTTTCCCAAAAAATTCACATTTGGACGTGCCAACACTACAGACCTCCCCTTTATTATTGGCTAGTCTATAATTTCTAATAATTGTGAAATGATAAATTCCATTCAAATTAATATAAATTTTGGGTCAATTTCTTGTACGTCTTCATCTTTTGGCCAAAATAATTCATCGAAATCTTCTTTCAAAAATTTGACAGTGCATTTGTTAGGTCTAAAATTCGACCTATGTACGAAATGAAAAACGGCATAGTATTTTTCTTTTTTTTTTACTTTATTATGTTCGTTTCTTCAAATTTTGATAAATTCCGATTAGAAAACGTTTCATTCTCGAATTCAGAACCATATTCTCTTCACTATAAGTGTCTGTGGTAGATTCACTGTTTCATCTTCATATTTTTGTTAGCCTTATTCAAGTGTTCTACCATCTTTCTTTTAGACATGCCCCTGTATATCTGTAGGGCGTCTACTTTGATTTTGACTGTTTTGTTTTCTCACTATTCTTCAATGTTGTGGTTTTTTTCCATTATTTTGTTTGCTATTTTTTTATCCTATTATTTTTTCGTCATTGTCGTGACTGGCGCTTAGACCGGTCCATTATAAGTCGTCATGCAATGGCTGTGCTGTTATATTTTATGTTCTTTTTTACCTTCTATAATGTTTACACACTTAAATAATATTATTACATATGAATACTAAGGTGGGTAAGGGTTGGCATGTTTAGGTTTTGTGGTTTTCCTAAACCTTGAAACAAATGCTTTGGCAAAATTTTGAATATCGTCAATTGTAATTTTCTCTGGGGTTTCCGCAATACCATAATGTGTTTCCAATTTTTTTCGCCATCGTAATTTCCGGATGCTATGGCAGGTAAAACGATGAAAAAAATTTTCATGAATATTGTAATCTTGAGCGCCTTTTTTTAAATCGTTATCGGCTTCTATTATTACTTCCAAAAGTTTTTCTGGGGATGGAATCTTTATATCCCTCGAACACTTAAAATTTTTCAGGGTACATTACGTAGATTCCATTAACATTTTTTTTCTTTCTCCTCAATTAACAAGTGCACATCTTTTATAGCAAATTGCTCTAATTTATGTATCTTTCCGTCAATATCGGAGAGAATATTGCTTACCGATAGTATATTCACATAGCCGAAGGCTCTTAAAAATTAATTAACGGCAGGGAAAACTTTGCTGAAAAATCTTTAATAAACTATTCAAGTTCCGCATCGATTTGTTCCATTTTATGTCTCTGATTGGAAAAATAACGGTGGTTTTATTTCGAAATACATACATATATGTAGAGATACAAAAGAAATAAAATTAAGCTTTATTGAAAATGTAGACACTGCTCACTTGCACTATCTTGCCCAGAATCGTAGTAACGCAACTCAAGAATAAAGTAGGAAGGGGTAAAATGTCCACTACTCCGTTTGTTGCCGATTTTATTTCCTGATATTATTGCATATTTCTCACTTATTTGTGTTTATTTCTTTAAATCTTTATAAAAAAAAATTTTTTCCGACATTGAAAATGCGAATGTTTGCAACGGAATGTTAATACCTTGTACAAAAATAAACATCAAAAATGTAAACTTAGGACTCTTTTTCAAGATTTTGCCAATTATGAGGATCAAATTTTCAAAAACTAAAGATAATGTTATTTAAAAAACTTGTTAAGTAAGAGACACGTTTTTTCAAAGTCAAAAATCTCAAAAACGGTAAGATATACGAGGATGTATTGATATCTAGTTAGCCTAGACCAGTTCCTTGCATAAACAAAATATTGCGTTACCATAGCAACGAACAATAACTTATTAGAAGTGTCAGTGTAAAGTTTGACGTCGAAAAAGTAAACCAGAGTCACGCAATAAATTAAATGAAAAAAGATGTCCACCGAAATTGTGAAAATCGAAAAATTGGAGTATCGAGCCATCATCAAGTACCTGTATTAAAAAGGGTTAAGAGGTAAGCAGATTTACGAAGATATGCTTAATACCCTTGGTGATCCATGTCCTTCGTATGCGACCGTCAAAAATTGGAATGCAAGCTTCAAAAGAGGTAAATTTTCCATTGAAGATGGTGACCGATCGGGAAGGCCAGTTTCTGTGTCAGTCCACAAAAATATCGATGCAGTTCATGACATGATTTTATCAGACGGTCGAATTGGGCTAAAACGGATATCTGAAGCAGTGAATATTTCATACGAACGCGGTCATCATATGGTTCACGTCAATTTGTACATGAGAAAATTGCTGCAAAATGGATCCCCAATGTTTGAATGTTGACCAAAATCGTGCAAGGGTAGAAGCATCGCGTTCGATCTGTGCTCGATTTGAAAACGATGTAGACTTCTTAAACCTAATTGTTACTATGGATGAGACTTGGGTACATTTCTACGATCCAGAAACAAAGTAACAATCGATGGAATGGCGACACTCTGGTTCGCCAAGACCTAAGAAGTTTCGTGTCCAAAAATCTGCTGGAAAAGTTCTTGCTTCACTTTTTTGGGATTGACATGGAGTAATAATGATTGATTTTTTGGATAAGGGTAGAACAATAACTGGAGATTACTATTCGACATTACTGACCACTCTACGGGAAAATATGAAAGAGAAAAGACGCGGAAAGCTAGCCAAAGGTGTTTTGTTTTCTCTCATGTTGCCATGCAAAAAATTCGTGATTTAGGGTTTGAATTACTAGAACACCCCCTTATTCACCCGATTTGGCTCCGTCCGACTATCACCTCTTTCCTCAACTGAAAAAAGTTTAAAAGGTCGTACATTTTCTTCCAACAAGGAGGTAATAGAAGCTGTGGAGGTCTGGTTTGCAGAGCAAGAAGAAACATTTTTTTTTAAAGGTCTAGAGACGTTGCAGGTTCGCTGTAATAAATGTATCCAATTAAGAGGAGAATATGTTGAGTAATAAAATATTTTGACATTGAAGTTTTGTTTGGTTCTATAGTAGGCTAAGAATTTTTCAATATATCCTCGTAGGTGTAGGACATTATACATACAATGCGTTTAGGATTTCACGACAAATCTAAAAATGGAATAATATTTGGGACATTCCATTTAAAATAAGCAAGTTGACAACAACTTCCTGTTAAACCGGAACTGACAGGGAGAAAATATTTTAGATAAAAAGTACACCTGAAACCAAATTTAACCCTAAGTCAACGGGTTGGGTAAATAACCCTGTATACTGTCTAAAAGTTTCAAATTTCTCATTTCTTAAAAAACTTATCATTAACATTTAATTTAATTACACTGAACCATATTTAATAAGTTCACTATAAAGCCAGTTAGTGAACTTTTGACTGACATAATATTTTTCCAATATTTTTGTTTTATTGAGACTTTGATTAGGTGACGTTAAAACAAAGTTATTATAAAATATAATATATTAGACATTAGTTAATACAATTACAGAAATATAACCTTGGGTTCCATACTTTTTCCTCTTTATTGGTGATTAATTCCGGTTCATATACATGAATTATCATTTGTAACCAGTTGATATCTTAGGTTAATCCTTCCATACATTCGTAGGTAGGTCCATTAAACTTCTTTGTTTGTTTACAATTTTAATGTTATATTATTAAGTTTCTACTTACTGTTCCAGTTCGGCTAAACCAAGTTCTACTAATTATTAGTTAAAATAGAATAGAGGAATTGTTTAGTTAGTGTTTATATTAAAAAATGGGAGTTTAAGAATGTATAATTTTCTACAGATTGTGATTTTTCTGAGAAAATTCAATAGGTATTAAAATACAATTACTTAAATTTTTGTACATAAACATGAAATTATTCTACATATAACTTTAATATTATATTTACATACTATTCTAATTTATTAATTTTCGTCACATTAATTAAAAGCGAAATAAAATTTCAATTTCATCTTAAAATGTGAGTGTATGAAATGCTTATAAAATTATTATATCCAAGTAGTTGAATTGATAAATTAACCAGGTATAAAATAAATATGTAATCGGAGAATTTTTAATTACACTTGCAGACTAAACATTTAAAATAAGATGTAGAGCGCACATTTTTTTCCTTTAGTGAAATACTCCCCTTGAGATTAAGCTTCCAATTCTCCATAAATTAAATTTATGATGTACATTCAGTTACACCCCATTTACAATTTTAACACGTTTTGAAATTTAACTTTCGAGATGTAATGTTCGACTTAGGATTTTTATTAACGTAATTGCGATAGTGATTTTGCTTTAAAAAATGAAACCCCTCTCTTTACAAATGTGTGCGTGTGTAGCTTAAGAGAATTGTTGCGGTTTGTTAATATAAATTTAATAATGCATAATTCAACAACCTCAGGTTCAAGAAGCGTAGAGGATGATCCAGATTAAAATTATAGAATGCCGTAGTACAGAAAATTGAGCTTAGGTGGTTTAACAGAGCGCTAAATGTTTCCGTTTCCGTTTCATCTCAGTCACAAAGTAAACAATATATGTGCATAACATCTTGTCGCATGGTACCTTTATAGCAACCCTTGAGGTATGAGAACAAGTATAACTGCGGGAATCCTCTAAAACAATGATGATCCAAGCCTTTAATTAAACCCAGTCTTGTCATGTTTACTCAGGCCTGTGCGGTCGCAAGACGACACTAGTGGTTTATATAACTTGTCGTTACCATGCTCACTGAGATTTCTGGATCGACTTCGGTCCCTAGAATTAATTTACGAACTGGGACGGGATGTTTGAAAACTTCCTACTACGAGACGCATTCATTTGAATTAGTTTCCTAACAATTATTCAATATTACTTTTATCGAATTCGAAATTCTCAAATCACTGATAAAGGATTTAACCTTATTTAAATGTGCCCGTTAATGATCCGCGCGGGTGCAGTAGACGCGTCAAATATATTATTAAGGACAGCGTCCTTCACAATGATGGATCAACGTAATGATAGTTGATGAAACCAGAGAACTTAATAGTTTACTTTTTAATTGGGTATTATGGGGCGGATCCCGAGGGAAAAAGCATCGGTTTGCTCGCTGTCATAGGAGTCGCCTCCATTTAGAGTCCATTAGGAAGATTCGGGATGATGGAGAAGATATTAAGGGTGGGTTTTAAGGGTGGAAAATGGAATCCTGATAGAGTACTTATACGGGGGTCGCGACTCGTGACATTCGACGAGAGGCACGGATTTGAAGACTGAACACTGCATACGAGTAGAACTCAGATTATATTTCTCCCTAATCTAAGAAGGAACAGACACTTTCGTATCGTGCTTACATTTTGCTTATTGAAACTTCTCTTAGGACTCGGATTTGTTTTGTAATCGATACCGAATTCTATTTTATATTATATAACACTCGGCGGGCACTCGTTCTGTCAAAATGAATTTATTTAATTAAAAAGTTGTTTCAAGGTAACTTCCTTTTAATGATGGATATCATCGGAAGGGTCTTCTTTAATGCTTGGGGTTAATTGGTAGTAGAAAGACAAGTAAACCTTTTACGTAATAGCCTCCTTTAGTATTTTACGCAAAAAAATCCTCGAGCTAACTTTCATGTCTTCAATTTGCCTTTACTGAAATATCTTAGTAGAGAATTAACTAATACTCTTTTAGGTAGATGATGCCATTTGATAAATACTTTAATTTTGGTTCTTCATAACAAGTCACAAAAATTCTAAAGTAATTTCTTAATCAGATTAAGTAATCATTTTCAAATAAAATGTCGCTATTGATAATTAAAGCAAACCAAATTAATTAATATCAATTTATTAATGTCGTCTTTATTTGCAATTACTACCGAAAAATCTAATATAATTATTCAAATTTTAAGTCTGTGTAGATTAGAATCGGAAAGAGATTTGTTTTGAATGTGATTAATACGAGTTAAATAAATATAAATGTGAGATTTTATGGTTTTTAAGGTTTAGTTACGTTATGACAAATGAATTTTTGAAATGAAAATAATTTATGCTTTGGTTGATACGAATTTAATTCGAAATCGATAAATTCTTGTTAGCCTTACTGTTATCATATATTTAAGGGGTTAGGTTTATTTATTCAAATATTTTATTAAGATAATAATTTCTTAATGCGTTTTATTTGCAAATAATCTAAATCTTACTTTCATGATGCTTAGCCAAGCTGAAAATTTGAAAAATTAAATCAACGTTGGCTTATTGTAGGCATTGAACAAACTAATCCGACTTGAGCTTGGGGGTGAAATCTATGCTTTGAATAATAAATCTTAGGGCTGTGTAGGTTCTGAAGGTGTTGGAATTTTTTTAAAGATGAAAACTCTTTTAAATTTAATGTTTATTGTATGTAAGAATTAATTTTAAAGGTGTACTAGAAGGATTTGTATAATTTTGCAAAAAAAAACAACTTTTTTTTTTTTGGTTTAAATGTTAATTTCAAACGACCGATGAACACATATGTCCCGTATCTAAATCGATACCGTTTCGAAAAAAAAAGTTTAAGAAATACTTCTTTTGAATAATGTAGTTTATTAACAATAGACAACAATACATCGTTTATTGAAAATTAAAAGTAGAGAAAGTCAAAAGTACTCTTTAGACGTTTATGGGCTACCACTCTGATTAAGGGAGATGGTCAATAAAGACCCTTCCCGACCTTCAGATAAAAATTACCGAAAATTGGCAAACACACATACATCTACACACACCACCATTAACATTTTACATTAAATTTGCATTAAAAAAAATGTGTCTACAGATGTGTAAGCAGTTACATAAGTCGATTCTTTGATTATTATAGCCAAGTAGTGAACTTACACTCGAGTTGTCTCACTCCTGAAGACTCCCAAAAAGACGAATTAGTTGTCGAGTGATTCTCGGTGTTTGTTTGCTAATGTACAATCTATTGCGAACTTACAGCTGGCGATTCGAGATTGTTATTTATGCATTTTCAGACGTGTTACGATAGTACGAGACGACACTATTGATTTTACATTGGACGACTTGAAGAAATACATAGCATTAATACCTATACAGATCGTCTCAAACAAAGTGGTTTCTTAGAAGTTTACAGAAAACTAATTCTATTTAAAATTTGAAAATTTTACATTACATTAATCTCCAATTACGAAATCTTTTTGCTTATATTACACTTGCAGAAGTTGACAATAACATCTTTTTTCTTAAATCGAATGCTACAATTGTTATGACATTTTTATATTTTACTCTTAATTTAAATTATTACAATTTGCTCAATTACGTACAATAATTTTTGATCATCTTCTATCTTATGCAGAGGTCGTCCCAAACCATGCAGAGGTTGTCCCAAACCTTGAACCCCAGAGAAAACTATCAAATGTCGACGGCATTCTAGAAACCGAAATAGAAAAGGAAAATTTGTAAAGAGAACCAGTTTATCATTTTCGTAAAAACAAAAGTTCAGTTATTTCAAAAACAAAGATGGGGGGGGGGTGTTCAATTGTTTTTTCAATACCCTGCTTTAACTTCTTAACGGTTTTGACCGATTTTAAGAAATTTGGTATCGTTGAAAAGAGCATTCCTTAAGCAATAAGAATCAACCAGAATATAGTTAATTTAGTTGAATCCTTCTCCGCCAGGGAGCTAGTTTTGACACCATGACCCAAATTAAAAAAAAAAATCAGAAAAATCAAATGGAATGATATGACTTTTTCTTTATGATAAAGTAGCCAAATAACATCCAAATAGGCCAGTGAAAACCATTTTTCAAAATCTCATTCCTAACCTCAAATATTGGGAAAATGAGAATAATGGATGTTTGAAGATCGAGGACCGCGCGGTAAATTTTCTAAAACTATTTAAAATTTAGCACAAAATGAATAAGATGTTAAAGAGACAATTGTGAGTCTAAATACAATTATTATTTAAAAAATATATATATCATCAGAACATTTATGTTGTTCCAAAGGGACTAAACGCATTTTGAACTTATTGTCACTTTAATATTACTCTCGTAATTCTAACCTTTAATTTAAAAAGTAAGCCTAAAAACCTAAATAGGTATACTATATCCGAATTCGAATATGTTAGACCATATATTTTGGAACCATTTACAAAGATTCTTTGTAAAATTTGATGCCCAAAATCTAGTACTTTGCGTAAAGTTTTAAACTGGTTTTTTTGCAATATGGTGTGTGGTCTTGGAAAAAGAAAGATAGGTAGGTAGTTCAGTTCATCTTTGCCAAAAAATATAATATATTTGAAAATTAAAAAGTATAAGGTATAACTTTTTTATCGCAAACTTTACAAATGTGAAAAAAATTTTTTGTTTATTATGCGAAATTTATAGGAAATGCAATTTAAAAATTTAAGATGGCAGTTACGCCCTCTGGTGGTCATTTTTAAAACTTGAAAATATTTTCCTGCGATTCTTCATGGCCGATTTACCTAATATTTTTTTTACACCAAAGTCATACGACGAACAGTTCCCGAGATATGACCGAGGAACAGTCTTATTGGGTCACCCGGTACATTTCATTTTTTGGTATTTTTCCTTCTTCATTTGCTGTTAATATCCTTTAACAAAGGTATGGCTATTTCTTATGCTTATTTCAGCATTTCTATTAGTATTTCTCCCCCCGGTGTCTTGTTTTGTTTAATATATTTTAGTGATGTCTTCAGAACCTACATTCATTACCTTGGTTTCTGCGAGTTTTTCTGGTTTTTCTGTTTTTGAGAAGTATTTTGTAGTATTTTTCAATTGTTTTACATTGTGTTATATTCTGATCTGTTTGTTATTTCTGATTTCTGTTCCATTTTCATCTTTCACTGCTATATTTTCCGTCTTTTCTCTAAGTCTAAAATCACAAAGTTTCATATAAATTATAACTAATTATTTTGCATTAAAGCAAGTTTGTCGATAGCTGTTACATAAGTCGATTCTTTGACAGGAGGGCACATCATATACGACATATAAGTGTTGCGACATCTAGTGTCGCCTTGTACTGTCGCAACACGTCCGAAAATTAATTTGGTTACAGTCGACAGATGGGAAAGCCGCTTATTTGTACAATACTTGGTTCGAGTTCTCTCACACCTGAGCTTTCACATATGTCGATAAAGTTGCTTTAATTCAAATTAATTTTCGGATGATATTCGTTACGATAGCACTAGGCGGCATTAGGGTCACTAGATGTTGCAACACTCATTTGTCATAATTAATTATTATTATTGAAAGTAACGGAAAAAAAGTACTATAAAAATTTAAACTATAAGTTTGGCGACACGTAGTGTCGACTTGTGTTAGCGATCACGTACGCAAATGGTTCGCATTAAGCAACCTTGTCGACAGGTATGTAAAAGCATAATATAAATAGTAATATTTATATGGATGTATAACATATCTCCAGAATTTTGCAGATTGATGTACAAAACTTGATCAAAATTCAGTCGCCTTAATATACTAGAAAAGTGAAAACACAATATATAGTCCGTGGGCCCGTGACATAATGTGTCGGGAAACTTGTATGTCAGTTTTTTAGATCTTAAGTGTAGAATGCTATGAAACGTGCAGATCGGCGATATGAGGCCCAAAAAAGTTCACCAAGATTTGGGCTCATACCATATTTTTCCAAATTGTACGTCAGCTTTTTTGCAGACAGGTTTCTAAGGTATGGTTTTGTTACCAAATCCAAAAAAGTAGACGTTTTTATCCAGACCCAATCGTTCAGGTCCATACAATGTATCTTAATCACATCAAAAGTTTTAAACAGAAATTCTCGTAAATTATATTTTTACAGCTTTTAGTTGAAAAGTTATTTTTTCTAAAAATCACACGTTTCAAAATTTGGTTTAGAACACATGATATTTTTTATTATTATTTCGAACTCAAAGTAAAATAACTTGTATCTTATTTATTACATACAGGGTGTATCTAAATAACACTGAACAATTTTATACTTAAATTGTGTGTACATTGTTTATCCTTGCATATGAACGGGAACAAACAAATTCAACATTGTAATTTGTAACTGTTACACATTACTTTGTTAAAATAATCATGTGTCAAAAAGTAAAAGAAGTAGGTAGTAAAGTCATTAATTACAATGTATGGATTAGACGTATTTTAATTGACCACACTTTATCAAATTAATAAACTTTTTTTATAAAAGCAATACACACACATTTACAGACCATTGGACGTAAAAATTAATAATAAAGAGTTTGGAATTGTATTTCTAAACATTTAATTTGTTTTATGAAATATATTTATCTCTGCTTAAAAATGTAATACTAGTTTTGGAAATGAACTAGTAAAAATAAAACACTACCAAAGGTGAAAATAATCATAAAGTAATCTTGATCATGAAATCATCATAAAGTTTAGATGTATAACCTCTATTAAATTCTTAACTCAAACTAGTTTTTGCATTTACATATAAAAAATTAATAAAAAAATTTATAAAACATGGTACTAATGACGAATTAAGAAACAAAAATCCTTACATTGTATAAATAAATTGGGACAGGCAAATTTTTTAAGAAAAGCTCAAAGCTGTTTTCACATATATTGTTGATGTAGTTGTACATGAGCATATGTTAGGGTATAGCTTGAATTAAATTTTGAAACTGTAAATGCGCATAATTTTAAGGTTTTTTCTTTATTTTTTTAAAGCGAATTATATAAATTTAGCCAAGTGAAAGAGCATTTAGAAATATACTGGTTTCTTATCTTCTATTGCACTTGTGCCCAGCTTTTTGGCTTCCGCCTCACCCTCGGTCAGAAATCCAAACTTCTCTGAAATCGATTCCAACTTTAACACTTGTGAGTATTGAGCTATTCTTCACGTGCAATCAGACGTAAAGTTTCTCCTTGAACGAATGCGTAAATGCACCGAAGCTTAACTCAATATAAATTCGTGACGTACAAGGTGAACCCCCGCGTGAAATCAAGATTAGTTGGAGAATGTTTTTCTTTGCATAAAATACAATGTGTAAAGATATACCGTCAGAGTTACGTTATACAAGGAAAGCAGTTCGGCAAAGTGTCAAGTATTTAAAGGGCGACTACTTCCGGAGTCTGTCACGTGTCAAGTCCGGGCCGTGATAGCATCCGGAACTCCGGAGTCGACCCTAACAGCACTTAACAGACGTCAGGTCTCATAATAATTTAAAATGCCATTACCTATTCTCGCCTCGACGCGATTCTAATCACGAAGATGAGTTGCTTTAGAAAAGATAGCGTCTTTTTATATAAGATTTTTTTCGACTCGGTTTAAACACTTTCGCTTTTTTTTCAGAACATACAATTTTTCTAAAGTTTCTTTCTCGAACTTCAAAGGAAAAATATTTCTTCAGAATTTATTTTAAATTAACACGGAGACGTTGGATACTTTATTTAAATTTAAACTTACAGATAGATGCAGCTTGTTCTTCATTAGGATAATTTTTATTTCGAAAATTGCGACGTTCTTAAACAACAATTCTAAATACAATTAGAACTGTTTTATTTGTGGCGAAGTTTCAATTAGAACTTGCTGCAATCATTTTACTCTTTAAAAGTTAACGAACGGCGTTTTGTGGAGAAAGCTTAATTAGAAGAACTTCATTCAATGATCTTTATTAGTTAGCATCCTGATTAATTTTTTTTTCTTCTTTATCTTCTGGTCCGATATTCTCGAACAAAGGTATAAATTTCTTAGGAGCCGAATGTTCAGATTTTCAAAGGTGTACTTTTGAAAGGTTCGACTTTAGCAAGTTTAAAGTGTTTTAAATACATTTAAACGGCCGCCGATTTGAGAAAAAAAGTTTAGTAGATAAAATCAAACTTCGAGGAATTGGTTAAAGAGAAAAATACTAATTTTGGAGGGTGATTTATTTCAAAGAAGGGTTTTGTAGAAATTAAAAGAATTGAAATTAAAAAAAAATTAGTAATAAAGAAAATTCGTAGTGTGAATTTTTAGAAAGAAAAAGTGCAACATGGAACGCCGTAAATAAATCTAGCGGTAGTTAATTTAATGGAAATAGAAGCAATGAAAGCGACCAAGCAAATTCGCTTCTCTGACGTTCTTACGCCGAGCTTTATTGTGTGCTGGGTGCTTTCCGATAAGAATATGTTATGGGCAAGTTTACGAGGTGTTGGACAGTAAATATGCGAGTTGGTACTTTATGGTTCATTGGATCTCGATTTCCGTTACAGTTGTATTATAATTTTTATTGCGCACTAGAAACGTTTCAAGAGAACAAAAACGCATACAGGAAATAAATGTTAGAATTTCAAATAAAAGAGATCAATAAAATAAAACTCGTTGAATTGTATGATTTGATAAAGTTTTATGTTCATTTTTAAAGAAATTGTTGAGATTTCTTTGCTTTCGTTTACTTTCCGATGTGCCAACTGCTTTATTATAAAAGTAAATATTTGAAAATTAATTTTAACATTAAAAAAGTTATAAATCACTTCGATTTAAAACTAGTCGAAAATATGGCAAACATGATCATAATATTACATTTTTAATAAGAGAAAACGTTTCTAAAAGTTTATGTTATTATTGAACAACCACTTATAGTAAGAATGAAATAGAGACGGAAAATGAAGAAATACCTACATACAATGAACACCATTCTTTTATATCCTACTGTGTAGTACATCTTGACATAAACGGAAACGTTATTGTTTTATTACGGAATTTGACGCGCCCACCATTTAAAAGCTCTTCCTTATCAAAATTAAGAAGAATTTAAAACTTTGATAATTAGGTATCCATGTCTGTCATACTCGTTATCATTTACTAATTACCGACTTTAACGTTAATACATTTTAACGTTTTATTGGTTTATTTCATCCATATCTGGAGTCGCGATTAGCTAATTGAAACGTTTTAGAAGTTGCAGTCTGTATTAAATCCTGACACATCGACCTCAAAAAATATCACCACAGACGCTTTTAATTTTTAACGGCAGCACTAATTTATTTATTACCATTTAAAATGTTAAGCAAGAGCGCGTAGTATTTGAAGTTATTTATGTTTATGTGGTTCATATTATAGGTATCATTTAGGTTAGTGTACTTATTTGTTTTAATTACGTTATTTAATTAAAGTTTTTAGTCTAGTCGAGAAGTAAGTTTTCTGCGAAAAATAGTTCTGATAGCCGTAAAATTATGAATAATAGCTCAGTCGATTCGGAATGCCATTCACAGAAAAGCGTTCTTAGGATTTTTTCTGCCAACAAAAATTGCAATTGTTATTAACAAAAACTTTAAAAAAGACGGCTCAGCATTGTAGCAATAACTCAAAACTATAAGAGATAGCGGAAATCTCAATATTCTAAAAGAGGAGGAAATTTCCGATAAAAACATCCAACTCCCGAAATTGTAGCTCCATTATTTATAATTTTAATATAACGCTGAAAATAAGGTCCGCGCGGCCGTTTCGCCATACGCGCGCCGCTTCTAAAGAGAATACAGCACATGTAACAACTTTTTATAGTATTACAAAATATTTAAAAAATTGAAAAATTTCAGGTGTCATCTAGACATTTCAAAGAATACGGTTCCGTTGGAAAAACTTTTGTATACATGTGTCCCGGAAAATCCAAAACAATTACACTAAATATTTCATAATGTGAATATTCTAATAAATTCATTGCCACTTAAAGTAAAAAAAATTAAAACTTATGCCTCTCTACCGATAGAAATTAAACCCTGTTCTTTTAAAATAATAATAACACAACTAAAAAAAGAAATCGGACTGGGATTTGAACCCTAGTACGTTTTAAAATATTATTAAATATTTTTTCAAATATTTTTAATGTTTGGTTAAATTTTAGAAATTATTACGCAAAACGTTTTGTAGTAGACATTGTTAAGTGTTAAGTGCAAATATCCTAAAAACACTTTGGGGAGATATACATCAGGCTTTTCAAATTCTCCATGTTAATCAGAATGCTTCAGATTATCCTTAACACACGGTATATACACATAAAAAATTTTAAAAACCTCATTCTAATTTTTCAACTTTTAAAAAAAGCCTAAAATTTTTAGAAAACGACCTTAGGTCCAAAACCGTTGAGTAGAACAAAATTAATGGTTCCACTGCATACATTTTTCTTACCTTAGAACGATGCAAAAAATTCGCGGAAAACATGGCGTCAGAGTGTAAAGCCCAACTCAATAAAATAAAATATGTTACTTCACGTTTATTGTCGTGTAATACAATTTTAGAAGTAACATTTTGAAATTGTCATGAAAGAAAATAAACTAAAATCATATTTTATTGTCATAGTAAAGAGATAACAATTTAAAAAAAGAACAGTTTAATTTAAGTTTTTTATTTTTTTTAGTTTTGTAGTTGTGTTGTTTTTAAAAGAACAATCTCTCTTCAGCCTTTACAAAGTTTTTTTTTTTTTTTTTTTTTTTTTTTTTTTTTTTTTTTTTTTTTTTTTTTTTTTTTTTTTTTTTTTTTTTTTTTTTTTTTTTTTTTTTTTTTTTTTTTTTTTTTTTTTTTTTTTTTTTTTTTTTTTTTTTTTTTTTTTTTTTTTTTTTTTTTTTTTTTTTTTTTTTTTTTTTTTTTTTTTTTTTTTTTTTTTTTTTTTTTTTTTTTTTTTTTTTTTTTTTTTTTTTTTTTTTTTTTTTTTTTTTTTTTTTTTTTTTTTTTTTTTTTTTTTTTTTTTTTTTTTTTTTTTTTTTTTTTTTTTTTTTTTTTTTTTTTTTTTTTTTTTTTTTTTTTTTCTTTTCTTTTCTTCTTTATCATCCTTCTAGTTTCTTCACTAAGCTCTTCTTTTGAATTTTTTCTTTAGTTACAACTTTGTAGGCAGAGTCTTTTATTGCTTAAGTAATTATTGTGTTCATTTCGTCAATGCTTTTTTCACTTAGATTTTCTTGTTGTCTCAGTTTACTTGCCACCTCTTCTTGGTATTTGGTTCTTCTGTTTCTCAGTTTTTGTAGGTCTGGTGCTGGTTTGTTTTTCCCTAGCCATTTTGTTCTTTCTATTTGTTTGTTTATGAATACTTTCGCTCTTACCAGGCGGTGGTCACTTCCCGTTGTGAAGTTGTTTAGTACTGACACATTTTGTATATTTTCTTTGTTTGTTGATAGGATATAATCTATTTGGTTCTTTGTTCTTCCGTCCGGGCATATCCATGTCCATTTTCTGTTGTTTTTCTTTTTGAAGAAGAAGTTCATTGCGTATAGGTTCTCTTTTTCTATAAAACTCAGCAGCCTATTACCTCGTTAATTTCTTTTTCCATTTCCGAATTCTCCGATTCTAGTTTCGTTAATTTCTTGTTTTGTTCCCAGTTTAGAATTGAAGTCGCCAATAACCATTGTCATTTTTGTTTTATTTTCTTCTATTGATTGACTTATTTCTTCGTAGAAATCTTCTACTTCGTCTTCATCATCATTAGTTGCTGTAGGTGCATATATTTGTATTATTTTCAGTTTATATGTTTTTGTTATTTTTATAATTACGTAAGCGATTCTACTGGATATTCTTTTATACATTTCAACATTCGGCGCTAGTTTTTTGTTTATTATTATTCCGACTCCTCCCAGATAATCTTCTTCTTTTCCCTTATGGTGTAGTATATGTCCCGACTTTAGTTTTAGGCAACTTTCTCCTTTTCTTCTTACTTATGCTAATCCTACTACGTCCCAGTTAATCTTTTCTAATTCCTTTTCTAACTCTATTAATCTTTCATTATTTGACATTGATCGTATATTATATGTTGCTATTTTTAACTTTGTCTTCTTTTTCGTCTTACTTTGGCAGCCTGCCCGTACCCAGGGATTCTTAGCACCCCCCGCCTTTTTATTACGTTGACCGCTGCCTTGGCCAAGTTCTTCAAGGCTGCTGGGGACTGGGGGCTTTTTTATTTTGTGTTCTATCATATTGATTTGGAGAGTTTTTGGCACTAGTAGCATACCACGCTTGCCAGACGTGTTGGTGGGCGAGTAGTAATCAGTTTTCTACTGACTTTGGTCGTTGCCGTTGATCCGTTTACTATGGATCTCGCCACCGATCCTAAAATACCTACCTACTCTGGGGTATTCCTCCTGTTGAGCTCTTTCTACTCTTTCTGTTAGTTTGGCCTCAGAACAGTGTTATGGTTACTAGTTGTCAAAGCCCTTAGTTTTGTTGCAAAATATGCCTTTGACAACTTTAGTTTAGCCCGTGTGCCGACACGGTTACCGGGATGTGGCCGCTCTATTTCTAGGGCTTCTAGGAGCCATAAGTGAGAGTTGGAACTACTTGGGGACCAATCTTTTGCAACAGTTAAACTAGGCAGTTGCATATAAAGAGGTGCAACCCCTAAGTAGATTCCCTACATCCCAAAAGAACAATAATGCAATTAAAAAAAGAAAAATGATTGGGATTTGAACCCATGTACGTTTTGAAACATTATTAAATATTGTTTGAAATATTTTTAATATGTTTGGTTAAATTTTGTAAGTTATTACGCAAAACATTTTCTTATACACATTGTTAAGTGTTCTGATAGTGAAAATATCCTAAAAATACTTTGGGGACATATAAATCGGACTTTTCAAATTCCCCATCTTACACAGAATAATTAAAACCATGGTCGTTATCATGTAGATTTTAATAAATACATTTTTAAAGGATAAGGTGCACCAATATCATTCCGTCGACATAACCCTAAGTATGATTTTACGTCGATACGCCTGCATTTTACCTTTATCGCGTATGTCGAGACAACGTTTTATATATTTTTAGTAAAAGTTTCATTTGGATTGTATACGTTTATGATGAAATTTAGAGTAAACGGCAGTGGCACTTGATTTACTAGTTACCTGCGAAATCTAAATATTAAAAATATAAATGTTTGATGAATTGGTTCTGTTTTTTTCTTACCTCGGTAAAGAAATAACTATTATACGTTATAAATGATTAAAATAATAAATATTAATTACAACAAACTTATGTTGGTAATACTTTTAAGAATGTCAATTTCAATCTGTCAATTACCATCATTGTTATGTAATATCGGCCGAAAATAAAAGCGGCCAGAAAACACATATGTCCACATCGCACCGATAATCGAAAATAAAATTGCGTTTTGGAAAAAAATGGTTCAAACAAAAGCTATAGACAATATAATTTCCAACAACTTTTCTCCCTCAACTTTTTTGTAAAATTGATATTAGTGGAGATATTGTTACAACAATTATTGTCACGTGATTGTTATATCTCAGTAATTACTTACCGGATCAAAAATAGATTAAACAAAAGTTGTGTATAATTAAATTTTAAACAACTTTTATTTGAAACAAAAATGTGTAAAATAAATATTTTTCTAAATATTTAAAAAAATCGAAAATCTGTGTAGGTTAACGGCCCTTTTGGCTACATAAAAATTGCTTATAATCTAAACACATCTGCGGAATTATAAATAAGGGCAATGTACAAAGTTTCATAAAATCGTATCGGTGGTTTCCTTGATATCTTCTACGGACGACCGGCCGTTGGACAAAAATTTTTTTCTTTATTATAACGTACTAATTCAAATTCGTCGGAAAAAGTGAAAAAAAGTGTGTTAAAATTTTCGGTTTGGTAACCGTCGCTTCATAAGATGTGGAGTAAGAATACGGGGATTTATGCGACGGTTTCCAAACCTCTTTTTTCTACTTTTCCGACGAATTAGAGTTAGTACGTAATAACAGAACAGACACATTTTTTTTGTCTAGTGGTCTCTCGGCTGGCTGTCCGTCCGTATATAAAAAGAACATAACCGGTCCGATTTTTATGATTCTTAGCATATTTGTTTTATTTATCTGATTAGATTTTGGCCATAATCTGTCAATTCAAAAGGGTCGTTAAACTTCATTCATTCATTTTACACATTTCTTTCCATATAAAAGTTGTTTGTAATTTAAGTATGCACAACAATTGTTTAAACTATTTTTTGATTCGATAAGTTATTAATGAAATATGACAACCGAGTTATGAGAAAAAAGTTATTGCAAATTTTATTAGCTATAACTTTTATTTGAACTATACTTCGATACTTTTTTATACGTTTCTTAGTATCGCAACGATGTGAAGTTTTGCACAAAACACTTGTTTTTATCAGCGAAAATTTTACCAGTGTTTGCACAATCAGTCTCATCTACATTAAATACCCAAAAAGAGTCGGATATCTGCTTTAGATTTATAAACAGAATTAGCGATTCATCACCCATAACCCATAAATTTCTTAAAAGAACTTATATCATATAATTTTAAATGGATTACCTATGGGAAATAAAAAAGTAGCTCGATTGCCATGATTTATTTCAAGTATATGATGCATATTTAGGGACAAAGTATTTTTGTCGCAATCGTATTTTATTGTTCTGTTTATAATTTATTGCAGGTTCTATATAGTATATACAAACGTCACATTGACTTGATTGCAATTTTAAAGATAGAAGTTACACGAAAAGCAAGTGTATGTCACTTTGAAAAATACATTGCGAAAATTGAATCGCCTACTTATTAATAATTAATAATTCAGATTAATTAAGATTTGCCAACATAATCTTTTCTTCTTAATAACCGACTTTTGATAAATTAATTGTATTTGTTTACATTTGAATTGGGTCTTGAAAAAATTTCAAATATCACTTGGTAAGCAACGACTATTTTTTAATTCCTCTTCCACAAACGCATACATACTGACGATAGCTAATTTCCACTTCCCTTTTTATAGAGCGTATCCATCAACATTTCCAATATTCAATCATAATTAGTGCTTGGTGCTCATCATCGCCGTTATAATATTTACTGCCTATATCCGCTAGAACACTAATTAGATTCAAATTCAGCATTTATTCGAAAATTTAAATGTAACTATCAATTTATTCAAAATATTTAATATTGCCCATCTCAGTAAGTACATTTGAAAATCGGATCCGTTTTCATTTTCCACTCGAAAAGCAATTCTGAAAACACTGTTTAAATATTCAGCCCTTTAAGAACTTGCATTATATGATGCAAACAAAACATTTCCGTTTATAGTTCGCTGGAACAATATTTAACATTTGCTTTGGAAACTGATAGGGGAAGAACATTTTGACATTACCCATGTTTCGTTATTTTTAAATACAAAACTAAAACCCACTTTACTATATTACTTATGTATATACGTAATATTGTTAGCCGATATTAAGACATTTATGAACTTTATTATTCAAAATGGCGATAATTTTATTTTTCCGATTAATATATTGCGCTCGAACTGTTTAATAAATCAAAGAACGAACTACTTTTCATTAACACTGATTATTATTGTTTTAAGAACCTATTATTAATTTTGCATTACTAATATATTAGAAAATTACACTATGATTAGTCATAATAACCGATAGTGCTAATTAAATATTTACGAAACAAATAATGAATAAATGAAATGTTAATGTCAACTCATTATGTTAAATTATTCTTTTGATCAATATTGAATTAAAACCTGCATTTAACTTCTTGCGTTACAAGTACGTACTTATAGGAGCCGGTTAAAATAATTTAATGAAACTAAACTTTGAATTAAAATTTAATAATTATGACGTTTTATCGCTGCCATATAAATGCATTACTTTAAACTGTTAAATGGTCATTATAAGAAAATTCCACCCTTTGCATATTAATGATATTTTTCATAAACATTTAACGAATTGAGACATATTATCATTTTTTAAACAAGGGTACAACTTTTTTCTTACCTCTGTTAAGCATTTCGTTCAAATCTGATATAAAAGAAAACTTTTACGACCCCCGAACAATAATTCATGATCCTCGTAAAAGGCTCGAGGCGACTGAGAACGTAGTTGTCATTAATTTTATCATTAAATTATAAATGTAAATGTAGCTAAACTTTTGTTTCAAGAACTTTGTATTTATATTTTCACCATCAAACAAAGTATTTTTCATGTTTTAGGTCAGCAAACGTGCGTGTTGTTTATACACGATACCGCAACCGTTAACAACATGTTTTGTACGCGGTTGCACAATTTGAAACGGAATATTTATGACGTTTACAAGTCGTTACCCATTTAAAAAGGAAATTCTTTCAATTTATTTTATTTTACAAAAAATAAATTTTAATTATCCGAATATTCCATGATTTTGTTTTGATTGATGCGTATTTGCTATACACTTTGAAGAAGATTTAATTTTTCTCAGTAGGTAGATACTATAATTAGCCCTACGATAAAAGTCGTAACTTATTTCATGAAGTTGTAATGTGAATTACTAGAAATGAACACGAACTTCCTTCCGACTATGCGATGCAGCTATTTCAATTAACATTTTGATTAGTTTTTTCTTCCATAGAAAGTTGTTGGTGACTACAAATATAACTGTTTCAATTTTTGTACGGCAAAATAAGTTACACGATGCAATTTTAATTGAATAAAATGATAGTTTTCATGTTCATAATAATTTAATGTTTGTACAAACGTGTCTTAATTAAAATGATATTAGTGATATAGTCTAATAAAAATAGCACGGTTTTATAAATAAGACAAAATAACCTAAGGTTAATAAGAATAAATAATTGTATTTTACCATATGTTTGCTCAACACAAAACTTAACAATATTCACAAATATTCTGGTACCTACATAATAAATATCAAATTACAATTCAAATGTTAGGTAAACTACAAACACATTAATGTAGGAAATAGCTATTACAATAAATAAACATGTGTTTTTTCTTTTAATTTCGACTACAAATTGTTAACAATTTTTATGTAGCTATATATCCTTATAGTACATGAAACGACGTGTAACTAAATTTATTTGAGTTGAGTGTTTTTATGACCAAAAACTTTTTTTTTTAAACATTATTTTGCACGTTGTAACGAATACAGATACGTAATTCTTAACTTTTTTTTCTTTTTGTTGGATTTTGTTACTAATCTTGTGGCTATTTTTAAATTATATACATATATGTAAAACAACCTAGTTACCTGTAATGCATTTTAGGTATAAATTGATTAATATACATTTTCATTCCTGCGCATTCGTAAATTCAAATGACATTCATTAAACATCAAAAGCTTTGGGCCCTCAAATGATTGTGATGATAATTTATTAAGCAAAATAAAGGTACACTATTTAAAGGACTTTTTAGATGATAATAAAATATAGTTCGATAAATTGTTACTCTAGTGGCGAATAAGTAAGAAAGATCGATATAATTATTTTACAACTATACTAAAAGGTCTTTACACAAGCCTACCACATATTCTTTAAACCAAAATAAACCGATTTAAGTAAACTTACCTTAGTCCAAAGTCGCTTAGTTTGGGCGCTATGGGGCCTTGAAGTTAAAAATTTGAAATCGTTTTTTATTATAAATTTAAAATGGTTTAATGCGATTTTAATAAGATTTGGCATAGTTAGTTAATGTTATTGGATGAATGTTTTGAGAAAACTTCAAGGCCGCATAGCGCCCAAACTAAGCTACTTTAGACTAAGGTAAGTTTACTTAAATCAGCTTATTTTTGTCTAAGAAATATGTGGTAGGCTTGTGTAAAGACCTTTTACAGACACCCTGTATAAGCATAGTCAGGTAGTTTTCGAGTTCAGTTGTGAATTGTCATTTAATGCGGGTTGATATCAATTAAACATGTAGAATATTAAGTGTATTTATCAGAGTTATATTTACTGTACGTGTTTAAATACCGTTGATTAAGAACCTAACTGTGTTTATACTTCGCGATTGTGAAAGAAAAACAAAGCGATAAGACTCGTTACAATATTGATAAAAAAGTAAATGAAGAAACAAATAATAATAATAGCATCTAAGACCGACCGCACACCGGAGGTGACTAAACTGTCAGTGACGAATTGTCTCGAGACAAAAACGTCGAAGGTTGGTTTCCGACGGTTTCTGACGTCGCATCACGTTGCTGGTGACAAACAGAATATTTTATCATCTTGAGGCAATATGACGAGTGATGACAAAGTAGCTATTGCTTTATATTATCATGTTATTTGTTGGGAAGAAGAAAGAACAGTTCGAATAGACTTTGGACACATCGAAGTCTACTTTATACTCTAGACCAGTGGTTCTCAATCTTATTTTGTCCTTCGCCCACTTTAAGAATAGTTTTGTCTCTAGAGCCCCCCCTCCCAATCTTTTTTACTCCCTATCTGTCGCGAATCTGAAACAGTTATTGCTACGATTATATTTAAACTTATTATAGTCGTAAGTTAGGATATCATCCATATCTTATTTATGAGCTTGAAGAATGTTTCAATGAGAACAATTAAAACGCATACTTAAATATATTGAAATATATTTTTATGAACATCGAAAAAACATAGAATTTACAACTTTTTAATGAGAAGGTTGAATTTGGTGCATTTTTAGGAGTTTGTTAATATCAGGCTCCATTTTACTTAAAAACAACCGTAAGTCGCCGCGTTCAGTAACATGAAGCCGATTTCTCTTTTTGGTTACCAAAGTTGCTACAGCACTAAATCCACGTTTAGCTAAATAGGAAGATGGGAACGCTATCAAAAATCGTTGAACTATCGCCCATAATCCAGGGTAGAGTTGTGAAATTGGTTTCTGCAGCCAAAATTCTTGATAGCCAGTTCTGAATTTAATTTTTAATTCCTCATTTGTCGTCAGCTCTATTAATTCTTCCTCTAACTGGGATGATTCTGCTGTGTTTACATTTGAAAAAGGATCCAACACCCAGTCTGGTATACCCATGTTTAAAATATCCTGGAATCGTTCCTTAAAATCACTGTGGAGGTTTTCTAAGTGTTGACAGTAAACAAGCAAGTCGTCGTTCTCGAATAATACTGCTGATAAATTTGGAAAGTTATTGAATTCCCGCCTGCCGATGTTTTTTTGTATAACAGCAATTTGGATATGAAAGCAGCAATACAATTTTTTGTCTTGATCAAATTTAAGTCGTCGCCTTGAAGTTGGAGATTGACAACATTAAACAATTTATACAGGTCTGTTAAGTACGCAATATCGTTCTTTGATGAGATGAGGTTGTCGCGCAATTCCGGATCTTTGTTTTCTAGGAACTCTATTACAGATCCAAACAGATTATAAAATCGACTCAAACAAGTACCTTTTGACAACCAGCGCACCTCTGTGTGAAGCAACAATCGGTTGAAATCTTCATCATTGGCAATACAAAGCTGACTAAACAATCTGTCATTTAAAGAGTTACTTCTAATTTTATTAACAGCTCTGATAACATATTGCATTGATGTATGGAGGCGATCACTCAGATTTTTCGCAACCAAATGCTGGCGATGAATTACGCAATGCACAGCAAGCACATGAGGAACTTTATTTTTTAAGTACGCTATGAAGCCTTTGTGACGACCTGTCATAGCCGGTGCACCATCCGTAGCCACTGACAAAATATTCTTAAAAGGAATTTTCTTTTCGTCACAAAAATTTTCCAGAGTATTAAATATAGTTTCTCCTTTTGTATCAGTTTCTAAATTTGTAGCAAACAATAATTCTTGACATATTTTCTCATCTTTGATGAACCTCACGTATGACAATAACAATGCTTCATTGGTTGGTAAAGTGGACTCATCCAGCTGAATTGAAAATTGACAAGTCTGCAGGTGATGGCACAATGATTCTTCAATGTTTGCAGCCATCTCATCAATTCTTCTTTGCACAGAACTATTACTCAAGGGAATTTTTCGAATAATATCTACAGCTGGTTTATGGAGCACAGTGGTTATTACTTCTTTTACTGCTGGTAAAATTAAATCTTCTCCAATAGTGTGGGGTTTGCCCGTTTAGCGATTAACAATGAAATATTGTACGAAGCTCGAAGTCCGTCATCATCTTGCTTCGCAGCTGATGAAAAAGCTTTGATATAGTTGGCTGAATTTCGTACTTGTTTTTGATGTTTTGAAAATACGTCACGTCTTTATTTTTCTTATCTGGGTGTATTTTATTCAAATGATCTTGAAGTCTAGAAGGCTTCATCGCTTCATTTGAAAATGTTTTTGGCAAATAAGGCACATTGGAGATGATGGATTTGTGGGATTTTCGATAAATCCGTATTTAATATAATCCGCACTATACTGACGTCGCTTCTTTTTGCTTCCGACATAGTTTTTAATTTACAAATACGTGTAAAAATTAACTTATGGAATACTGCTTTCAATTGCGCGCGATAATACTAATGAAAATAAAATGAACAATCTTTGTCTTTATATAAAATTATGGGCAACATATAACACGCACCGACAGGAATAAGATGAAAATGCAGTGACGTAACACCTGGCGAGGACTACGTTATTGTTTTTACCGCTTATTTTAATTTGGCGTTATTTTATTTTATTTTAATGTTGTACGTTGGACGGTTACATTCGTGCTGTCCCTACATTAACTATTTACAGTTAAAATACTAAAAACTATTTCAGGTACAAATCATTTAACAACAAAGAGGATTAAACGAAACAAAAGCTTATTGTATATTTTAGAAAGTTTAGGACATTAATGACGTTTTCAAGAAATGGTATTGAGTATTTGCAAAAATAACAAAGATATTTACATTAGCAAACAAAACACTATAATTATCTATAACAAACAATAATTCTTAAGTGCTTTTATTGTGCACGGTCATAAACAGTTATTTATTTTAAAGATTACGTTACAAGTTGCTTCTCCCTAATTATCACGGGATCTTTTAATGCCCCCCTGAAAGTCTCAAATGCCCCCAAGGGGGCGTTATCGCCCACGTTGAGAACCATGGCTCTAGACGATATCTGACAAAAATTACTCCTCCGGTGTTCGGCCGGCCTAACAAGATTAAATAAACAGAGAAAAATTTAGGCATCAGTCAGTCAACCAAACAATATTCAATAGTTCTAGGTAGTTCTCTTCTTCTTCCTACTAAAGCATTGACAACCCTCTTCATTGAAAAAAACACTTAAATTGGCACTATGAACTTTTTTTCGAATCGTAATAGTTTCTAGACATCTCTGCACTCTACGCATAATAGATGCTCTAAGGATATCCAACATTGCGGGTATCATATAATTTGTGGGTCAGTATCATGTAATTCATTAATTTTTGTTATATTGAAGACAGAAGCTTCACGGCATGTTTGCATAAGTTGAATTATTGTAATAATGATCATCAATTAAATACTGGTTTAATTGTAAATGGAAAATATATCCCGCAAATCCAATATGGATTTAAGATTTTTTTAACGAATTCGTCTACAAACCACTAACAATTCGATATCCGGTATATGAATCTCGATTTAGAAGATCTTTGGCTTTGAGTTGCGTAGTTAAGTTCGCACTATTTTTCCAGTTCCACTTACCAAAGTACTCTCACACATATGACAAAAAATGATAGGAATTATTTTGTGGTTTAAAATTCACTCTCTGTAAGTATGTCCTTGAAGGAAAAATAAACTTTGCAAATATATATGGTGTCCTTGTAGTCAAATTCTAAAGCTGTAGAACATTCTTCTTTCTGTACTTTTTCCACTTTCCTAACTAGTATTTTTAAATTTTGATTTTAGTTAAAAATTCCTTACACACTGCAATGAATCGCATTTATTTAGTTTAAAAAAAATTTAATTGAATTTCGAGGCTCTCATCATTATTTAGATTTACCTCAGGGAGAATTTTTCTTGTTTTTCGATATTTTATTCGTTCTTGAATTTTCAATTAAGTTTATTTTTCACTTGTTCATATCACTTAGTTCATAGTCACTATCAAGAATGGTTCCACTATTTTTAAAACCAACATTAATTTTACACGTATACGTAAATTTCGCAATCTTAAATGTCGCAATTTTATAGTTTTTCGCTACATTTTTAATTTGGAGTTTTGCTGATCGTCTTTCAACCGGTATTGTTTTTTAGACGGCTTGTCACGAAAGTGACACATATCAAAGTAGCAACCTGAGATCGAAACTTCAAAATATCACTGACCAGTGTGGAAATAATTCATATCATTCACGGTGCATGATATGAATTTTTGCCAAATTTGATGATTTGACAATTTTTGAAGAAGTTGTCATGATGGACGATTCTGCTTCATTGTTCAAGTTATCAGTAATTGGATTAGTTTCTGACGAATTTTTAACGGCCGAAGTGATTGTTTTAGCAACTTTCATTTTGTGCCCAAAAGACTCTGCTATGTAACTGATGAAGAATCCCATCCACCGTGGCGTTTCAGATCTTCAGTTGTAGCACCAGAATCCACAAAAATGGTGGAAGATGATCGCCTCATACAGTGGCTCGTGTTAGATGCTTGTTCCTCTAAACCAAGGTAGGTAGCAATCAATTTTGGGATGTTACCTATCTTGTTGATTCCAACGGGCTGTTTAGTGCATTTGGCTTGCTGATAATTAAAAAAAGCGACGTTCAGACGTATTTGGTGGTCGAAGAACAGCATATTTGCGATAGATACCGTAAAACTCGTCAACTATCGTGAAAACACGATCCTTTTAATTTTTGGTGTTACCTAATTTTAAAATTACGGCCAAACCGACATCAGTTAAATCGTCAATTTTTAATTGGACCAATTCGTTCCTTCGCATGGCTCCACTAATTTCGAACACCAAAATTACCTAAAATTGAAACTTCAATTGATGAAGGGTTTTTGTTTGTAGGGATGTACTTACTTTCTGTAACAAATATTTGCCGTCTGGCGCTTTTTTATGAATTTATTAACTTCTTCAGCAGTTACAATTCTCCATTTTTTCGGTTTGTATCCTTGCGACATTCTTTTCAGAAAGGCTTTCAATTTAGGATATTGACTAATATTAGTATTCTGGTAAACAATAAGCGTGCTTCTTATCATAGAAAATTGCGTCCATAATGTGCTTGGGGCAATTTTTTTCGACAACTCTCTAAAATACGCAAACAGGACGTTTTGCGAAAACGAAGAATTTACCCTGTTTTGCTTTCGCCACTCCATAAACTTGCTATAAGCTTCCTCATAGTGTTTCAGAGTTTACAGATCACTATCAATATTTTATCGTTTACAGTTTAGAGGAGATAACACACTTTTTAGAAATTCAGAAAGATTCACAGCGAGAATAAGAAACAATTTAAAATAATAAACAACATGACCATAGCAATGGTTTAAGGTATCCAGATTATAGAGGAATTTGTCTCCGATGGAATTGGAAATTAATAATTAGTTTCAGTTATGTTGTTCAAACCGTCTAAAAATATTGTTCCTAACTCGTCCGAAAGTGCAAATATCGTGCTCGTGTCTAGATCTACTCGTGCTCTCGCTTCGCTCCGCACTCGTGTTTCTAAAGACACTTGCACGATATTTGCGACTTTTGACACTCGGTAGGAAAATAACTATAGTATTTGACCCGTCGGGTTTTAAATCACGAGTGCTATTTTATGATCTTTCATGTTGATTTGTCAAACGCCAAAATGCGAGTTTTTTAATTACGTCTTGAGCCGTTCGGTGTTTATTGACGACTGTTTATTTTTTACCACGCACTTAAATCAAAATCTTCTATTTATCACGTTCGCAGTTCAGAAATTCACCTTTCCACACTTTCCACCTACGAAAGATTATCAATGTCTAGACAGCTACTCTGTAATCTCTTAATTTTGCAAGAATATTTTTATAAACAGTTCTCTTACCGTAAGAATTGAGGCTTCCGCGACCGAAGTCATTATTTAAACAAAAACCTCTTCCGGGATTGGACCGTGTCGAAAAGGTAACCGTAGAAAGTTCAAGGTAGACAACTAAATGTCAGGTAATCACTTCTTTTAGTCTAGAATCTGGCTTGGTTGACAAGTTGATTACCTCCGGACTTTTAGTTGTCTACCTTGAACTTTCTTTGTTTGTTTCAAGTTTCTTGCCCTGATGACTACAAAGTGGAACGTTGGATTTGGTTCCTTTTCGAGGTATCTTTTTTTTTTTTAGATTCTCTTACCTATGCGAATTTAACAATTTAAAAATAAATGCTTTCAAACAACATCCGGTTGTAATTAAATGAAGGTATTCTTTTAAATAAAATATATCAAATTCCCTATAATTATTTATAGGTCGGTTTTAGAAATCGTATCTAACTTTAATTACCTTATATTTACGTTTAACTTGAATAGAATATTAATTATAAATCTAATATTAATCAACTTCGATTCAACAAAATTGTTTTATTATTTAAAATAACTTTTCAGCTCAGTACGTAAATTCTATTGAATGCTGTAATTGATGGATCGTTCAGCACGTGAAGCGCAAGAACAATTATTGACTTGATGACAAGGGCAATGAGTAAATGTGGCAATTATATTAATTTATTTAATTTTTCTCATACCTCACAAAATCCATAGGGTGAACGTTTTATTAGTTATTATTCTGTATTCCAAAGCTGGGTTCATGCACCAGTGATTTGTGGTTTGCGGAATGGTGCGAGCGACGTGATTGGTTAATTTTGAAAGTACCTACTTGAAGTTTGGTACTGATTGTGTTAAGATTTCAGCGATATATCCGCAAAACTTAAAACAAAAGAAGTTTAAGATTATATGAGTTCGATGCTTTAACGCATGCGCTTTAGTACAAAATAATAAATAATCGTTTGTAACACCGATTACCAACTTGCAGGAAATATACTACTTTTCGAGGATGAAATCGTTATTGCTTGAACCTTGAACCGACCCTGCAAATATGTACGGAAATCGCTTTCCGCAAATCACAAATCGCTGGTGCATGAACCCAGTTTAACAATTGGATTGATACCGCCGTGAAGTTATCAACGGTTATGTCAGCATTAGTTATCAATGTGGCAACGTCGCACTAGAACTAATACCCCACTAAAACACAGCATCTAAAGAAGCAACGAATCTTAGGTCTGCAATGTGGCACAAACCTTGGCTTTGAGAATTTTTTCCAAATGAAACAATGTTCAGTGTCGAAACTATAGTAAATTACTAGATTTTAATATAGTGTTAAAAATGACTTAAAGTTTATTTACATTTAATTTAATGGTTTATATTATAGGATCTTCTTATTGGAGGTAGCAGAAAAAAATGAGGAGAAAAAGGACCATAATAAATTTTTATTTTCATTTTTGTTGATTAAATAATTATCACCAATACAATTGAAATGAATCCGTCATTCGTTTAAACTAAGAATTTAAAAAAAATTGAAACTAATTTACTTAACACTCTTCTTTGACTTCCTACCACAATGCTATATGCAACGCCGATGAACCTACGTCGCAAACAGCTTCTTGTAACAAATAAAACATACAAATTTCGAAGTTATTTTAAGGATGGCCTGGCTTACCCTTCCTTTCAGGATAAAAGAAAAGTTCTTAACAACTTAATTGACGTAGCCATCGTTGCTTTGGAATTTTAATTTAAAATACATAAAATAACAGCGAAACGTCTTGTAGTGTGTGCAGTTAAAACTGTACTAATATGTTAGAAATGGACGATAAACTGCCCCCGCGCAAACAATTTCTAACTTTATAAACTTTTCACCGCTGCGGTGACTTTGCCGCTAAGTACGCGCAATACAATTCAAAAAACTGTTTGTTACAATATTGCAGTGCGACATTATGCCCAGCTCCTTTTGGACGCGTGGTGAAAAACTCGTAGTGCGCGCCTGGCCGTAGTATTGCACTTCTGGCAGCTAAACTTTTGTACCACAATTAACTAATAAATGTAAATGAATTTTCACTTTTAAGATATGAATATTTAAAAAATAAATAATTTCTCGACAAGTACGGGAAAAGTTCTATTTATATAAATACATTTATATTTATAAAATAATTATTACAGTAAAACATCTATTTTCAGCCACCTCTTAAAAGCGGCCACCTCTAAAACCGGCCAGGTTTTCCAAGTCAAAAACCAATTATACGGAAATATCCATATTAATGACCCTCCTAATAGCGATCACCTCTCGATAACGGCCACGGCCACTTATTTGTAAACTTTCTTGGAAAAATACATGTAATTCTACTTCCCATTTCCGGCCGTTCTTAAGTAAGGGCATTAGTAGTTAACAGCTTAGCGTTCAAGTTGTGCGTAATATATAATTGTTTCGTTGTGTGAGGCTTAAGTAATTACCAGTATAGTACATAGTTTGAGTTAGTATGTTCAACAGTGCTGTTAGATATAGACGTACAGAAAAATTACATTGTCGCTAAAAAGAAAACGTTTGTCTCTTAAAAAGAAAATTGATATAATTGTGGAAAGTGAAAAGTTCAATACCAGTGGCTAGAAAGTTGGCTGAAAAATTTAGTGTTGGAAGAACACAAGTTAACGATATTTTAAAAAAACAAATGTGATTTAAAAAAGCTATTTGAAGAAGGTTCCAATACAGAGCAGAAGAGAAAATTTCCTAGAACTGAAGGTTTAGTTTTATAAAGCTAGGAACAAAAATATCTCTATATCTGGACCTTTAATAAAAGAAAAAGCACTGGAAAATTTAAAAATGACGGGTTTTAAAGCTTCAAATGGGTGGCTTGAGAAATTTTGTCAAAGACATAACATAACCTTTAAAACAATTTGCTGGGAGTCAGCTGATATTAACCTGTTGAAGCTTGGAAAGCAAAGCTGTCAGTAATATTCACCCAAAAATGTGTACAATGCTGACGAGACCGGACTTTTTTACCTTGCGATGCCAAACAAAACGTTCTCTTTAAAAAACGATAAATGTAGTGGTAAAAAAGCTGCAAAACAAAGATTGACAATTTTATTTTGTACAAATATGGAAGGTGATAAGGAAAATCCGTTAATCATTGGAAAAAGTAAACACCCAATATGCTTTAAAGGCTCTCATATCAACAAATTGCCCTTAGAATTGGTATCTAATAAAAAAGCTTGGATGACGGTAGAGATTATGACTTCCTGGCTAAAAAAATTTGATGAAAAAATGAAAAAAGAAAATAGAAAGGTGTTATTATTTCTGGATAATGCCACGTCTCATCCCAAAGTGACTCTTGAAAATGTGAACATTGTTTTTCTACCCCCAAACACCACATCCCATTGCCAGGCACTGTATCTAGGAATTATCTAAAACTTTAAGATGGCCTAAGGAAGTTTTTAATCAAAAGGTTGCTAACATTCACAAATACCAAACGTCCTTTTGAAGATGCGGAAAAAAGTATCAATTTAACCAGCGCTTTAGTTTGGATATCAGTAACCTGGAGAAACGTTTTTTCCTATATTACTAGAAGGTAATCAACGTGTAAGCCTTGAAAATTGTGCATCTATTGATTGTTATATTTTGACCGAAAGCCCCAATTTAAGTATTCAAGATATAATCAGTGAACTAGACTATAGTGAAGGCTGTGATTCGAACAATGAAAGTGGTGCAGAAGAATCCGAAGTCGAACATTAAAAATATGGGTGAAGAGTGTGAAAAACTAAGAGATGTGCAAACTTTTCTATTTTCTAGCGAGCTAGCGGTAGAAGTACTTCAAATTTTATCAAAATGTGAATCGTCTGTTTTACAAACTAAACTTCAAAATGTAAACACACCTCAATACAAAAATATTTCACAAAATTGTAATTTAATAGTATGTATATGTATGTAATTAATTATTGTAGTATATGTATATATATGTATGTATTATATATTCAATATGTATAACTCTTCCATTATTAATATTGTATCAGCATATTTATTATTATTATTTAATGCAGATATATAGGACCCTATAGCGAACCGTATTATGTTCCATACTTAAAAGATTTTAATAAACAACGCATAGAAATAAATTTTTTTCCTCCCAATAACGGCCACCTCCATATACCGGTCAGTTTTGCAGCAAATTTTAGTGACCGCTATTTAGAGGTTTTACTGTATATCGAACCAAAGAGTACGTAGACATTACCAAAAAATGTTTAATGTTTAAATGTGTTTATTTCAATCACTGATTCTTTTTGGAGCACTCTTTATACATATTATTCTATCAATTTTTCTCAAAACAAAATCGGTTTAGATGCGATAAAAATAATATATCTTACTATGTCACATTATATTTTTGTTGTATCTACGTAATTTTTATTTCCATTACGTACTACATAATTTTAAAACAATCGACATTTTGTTAAAAGTTAATTAAGTCTTACGATTTTCTTTTTTATTAATTCCAGTACTACTTCCAACAATATAAATAAAAATTCATGACAGATACAATAATACTCTTAAACAATATCTAGAAATTCAAATTTTGGATATTTTATTTTACGTTAATAAAATTGATATTAATAATTTGTGTGCCAATCTTGTGTTATATCGCATTACCATTTGACACTCAACACGTTCACGTTTTACCATCAATTTTATAAAACCAAAGTCAGACATATAAAGATAATGTCGATGACATACAAAAATTTTAGATTAATGAAAATTGATAAAAAGCCGATTTTCTGTTACATCAAATTACGATTCGACTCTGAACATGTTGACGTCTTACAACTCATCTTGCAACATTTATGTAGTTCAGTTTCTGTTCTTTCTGTCAGAATAATTAACTACATATTCCCAAATGCACATACTTAATGTGTTCTAATAATGTGCTTAATTATTGTAGATAAGCAAAATAATATTAACTTGTTTGTAAATTTGTTTCAATACTTCGTATTTTATGTTAGGGTTCTTATTGTATTTAGTTTGATCTGATGGCTATTTACACGAAACGCCTAAGGGAAAACACACGTTCAATGATTTTGTGATGTGTTGGACAGAGTTGTGCGGGTGTCCGTTCTCTGTCAACGGGTCTGTATATAGATCCTGTCGGATTTCTAACCCTCTTTCATTTCCTAAACCGTTGGCGAACGATAACAAGGGGCGGACATCTGAATAAAGCTGGACAAGTGTTTGCGCCCTTTTCTCAGAATCGCCATGCACTCTCGTCAATCCCTTCACGCAGAAGGAAAAATACTTTTGCTTGTGTACATATTTGCTATTAACGTTTTCTTTTGAGAATAAAATTTACAAATTTAACAACGTTGCGAGTTCATTACTGTTCATAGTAGTAAAACGCAAATTAAATGTGTCACCCAAGAGTGGTTTTAGTGTTTACGTTGCAGGTAATTTATTTTGTAAAGCATGCTTTCGCTGTTTTGTCAATAAAATAATCCCATTTTGCTTGTAGGTATCTGCTATTATGATAATTATAGTGAATTTTGCAGCGCCAAATGTCGACATTAATCAAGTTTTTCATTTGTATTCAAATCATCAACTACTTCAATATTAATACCATGCAATTGTAGCTGGCGCAAGTATTCCCAGTTTTATTTAATTTGCGTTCTCATTTAAAATACGAATATGTAATTACAAGCGTTATTTAGTCAGGTAACTAGCTTTTCTAATGAAGAGCTTTTAAATTCAGCTTTCTGAAATTCACTTGCACCATACATGATATTCCTTAAGGATGAGTATTTACTAATAGAATTTTTAATAAGAATTAATTCATTTTCTAAGTATTAATCGCATTCGTAATATTTACTAATAAAAGATATAAATAACTTATGTATCTAATGCATTATATAAAAGGAATAGTAAAGTACCTATTAAATTATTTTTGTATTTACATAAACGCGAACTTTAAAACACAAGTTATAAAATTTTGATATTTTAATGTCTAGCAGAAATTGCTTCTTTTGTAATAAAACTAAAACTTATGTCTGGGTTTAATACCATTTTATGATGTCAATTTCCACACCGTATTTTGAACGAAATTGTTATTACATTTTGTTTAAATTTTTTTTATTTTTCTTTTTTCGTTTGGAAAGTGTTTAAAAGTTAATTTCATATTTATTTTTTGGAGGATTTTCTCTGTAAAGTATTTAAGTGAAAGAGGCTTATTATTTTCTACTGTATGTATCTATGTTTTCGACAAATATTTGAAATGTGTTTTAAACATCTTTTCATGTAACAGACTGGAAAATTTTTAGTAATATTTAAATACCTTTCGTATTGACGCTTTTCTCATTATCATTTAGTCGCGTCAAGACAAACCTCAGTTATTTTAAGTATACAGAGTGTCCCAGATTAATGTTACAGTAAATATTTCCATTACCGTAGCAACCACTAAAAAAATTCTTAAACAAAAATGATCAAGCCTGTTAATAATGTTTTCCCGTTGCAACATATTTAGTATAGAGTGGTCACAAAAGTTGTGGTGAGCTGAGGATTTTTTTTCAAAGTGAATACCCTGTATATAGCTGGATATTTAGTTTCTATGGTTAAATTGTGGACAAGTTTCATTAGACATACACGATCATGTCATACAACTCTGCCCTAACTAAACTACGATCAAAATTATACAAACAGGTGAATCGGAAGAGGTTTAGCAGTTCCTTGGCCAGCAAAGATATCAGAATGAATACATAAAACAGGGTTTGTTTGTAAAAGGTCAGGAAGTTTTGAAACTTGGCATATTCCTTAATGACGACCTGATTTTGTGAACACCCTATAACGGTGCTCGCGACGCCATCTTGGAAAAATGGGGCATGAAGTCAGATAATTAGTCATATTTTCTTTACCATATGTTTTATTGGAAAAATTATTCCTTATAAAATCTACAATTTAGTTCTTAACTATTTTTCAAATGATGAATATTGACACAAATACACTAGCATTGATACGTTAACACCTAATACATCACATTCTCTTGCCTCTATCCCCACCAACGTCTTTACCACTCACTCGGATCTCTCAGTGACATTATTGGTATTTTTAAAAATTTCGTTGCTGAACCCGCCAGCACTGCTAAGGCTGGTGAAAACTTTTTATTGAATGAAAAAAATGAAAAAGCATACACATTTCACTTATTTATTGTAAAAAAAAAAGTAATCCCAACAGTGGCTTGATGTGCAGAAAAATCAACAGATGACCGGTTTGCCATAACTACGCAAAATGAACCTGCCCCAGCTAACCTTCTCAACTGCATGTCTTGCAAATGTAAAAAGGTTGTGGTGCCACGTGCAGCTGCCGCAAAGAAGGATTGAAATGCTCTAGAATGTGTGATGTTTGTAATAATAATAATAATAATAATAATAATAATAATTCTTTATTTCTGCTAAATATGATAAAATCATTTACAGACGTCAGCTTGTTAATATAAATTGAAAAACTATTTAAAAACTATGTTTACAATTCAAAAATTCATCTAAAGAATAAAAGGCATGCTTTAATAAATACAATTTTAATTTAAGTTTTAAATTATTTAAACTAAGTTTTCTAGTTTCTATGGGAATAGAACTAAATATTTGTCTGGTTGTATATACAAAACTATTGCGCGTTTTGCTTAAACGATAGTAATTTAAACAAAATCGTCATTTTGACGGGTATAATGTTTATGTATATCCGACCTTACTAGAAATTGTTGTTCTATTTTTTTACAAAGATTATACAATTAAGAATAAATATACAGGGTAAAGTTAAGATTTTAAATTTAATGAAAAGATTTATTTCTACAATCGTCTCTATAACCAAGACCACCTAGTATTCGAACTGCTTTACGTTGTAGAGCAAAAATATTTTTGCAGATGCCGAATTTCCCCATACTAAATTACAATAATTAAAGTGAACCTGTATTATAGCAAAATACACTGATTTTAAAACATCCTCAAACACATTATCGGCTAAACGACGTAATATAAAAATATTGCGATTGATTTTTTTTTATATGTTATTGGTATGTTGTATAAAATTTAGTTTTGAGTCTATCGTAATTCCTAGAAAATTGACATCGCTAATTGCATTGGATTGAATATTTTTGAGTGAAAGAAACGTTTTAGTTGTTTTGTTTTTATTTAGGTCTAGTTTGTTGATATTGCACCACTCCTCTACAGATAATATTAACTGTTCAGAAACGTTTAAAAGTCTTCCTTCATCTTCACCATCTATTACGATAGTTACATCATCAGCATATAAAATGCTATTTACGTTACTTGGTAGGCTTAATGGCAAATCATTAATAAAAATCAAAAACAGTAGTGGTCCTAGAATTGAACCTTGTGGTATTCCCTTATCTACAATTAATTGTGATGATGTGACATTTTTAACACGTACCACTTGAGTTCTATTAGATAGGTAAGATTTTATCATATCCAAACTGACCTGATCAAAGTTATATAACTTTTGTAATTTGGTAAGTAAGATTTGATGCGATACACAGTCAAAAGCACGACTTAAATCTAAAAATATAGCTAATGAGTGCTCGCCTCTTTCAAAACAATTCAAAGTACGCTCAACAAAAGCAGTGACTGCATCACAAGTATTTTTCTTTTGTCTAAACCCATACTGATTAACATGAAATATATTCTGACTTTCAAAATATGAATTTATTTGATTGTATATAGCACGTTCAAAAATTTTTGACAGTATAGGAAGTATAGAAATTGGTCTATAGTTTTGGCAATTAAATTTATCACCTTTTTTATGCAAAGGAAGTACTAATGCTTTTTTAACTTATCGGGAAATATTCCGTTTATAATTGATAAATTAATTAATTTGGTCAATGGTGCAACAAACAGACTAACATTTTTCTTTATTACCTTAGTGCATATCCCAAATAGATCTCTTGTTTGACTATTAGAAAGTGAACATATTATTCGTCTGACTTCCACTTCTGAAACAAGCTCTTAACTGATTTCTAGTTTTTAACAAAAAAGGACATTTATTAGTACGATACAGAGTACTAATATTTGCTAGTTTGATTCTAAGTTTATTTAATTCAGGATTGAACCGTTTAATGGTATTGTCGGTAACACGAGTTATTAATATTTTCTTCGTAAAAGCAATAAGAAAAGCATCCATAAAATTTGAAAAATAAATGTTGAATTTAGTCTCAAAATCAAGGTTTTCTAAATTTAGATAATCCCAATTGCAATTATTAAGTATATAAAATAATGAACAACATCCCCTAGTTGGAATAGGTCTAACAATTTTGTTTATAAATTTAGTACTGGGAGTTTAAGCAAAATTTACTGATATAGTCAGTATTTGACCAAAATGATCCGAAAGATTAGTGTCATGAAAAAAAAAAAAAAAATTTTATATTAAAAATATTTAAAAAAATAAATAAAAATTAAAAAATTAAAATAATTTTACGTATTTTTTTTATTTTATTATTAATTTTAAATTAAATCGCCTACAATTATGTATGATTCTATTAAGTTTTGAAAGTTTAATTAACATGTTATTTATTATATCGAGAAAATCGTTGAAATCACCACTTGGGGACGATATATCGTCACAATAGTAATGTTGAAGTTAGTACACTTTGTAGCCGAAATTTCACAATGCATCTCTACTGATAAATTATTCACGTCATCTAATTGTTTAAAGGTTGTACTTGATTTACACAAAATTAACACACCACCATGGCCATTGAGTTTACGAGCATAATATGAAGACAAGAAGAAGTTATCAAGCTTTAAACCACCGCTCAATTCGATGTTCGTTAACCAATGTTCAGAAATGCATATTACATCTAAATTTATGGATTGAATATAAGATTCGAGTTCAATTATCTTAGAACGGAGACACTGTATGTTTATGTGAAACAGAGAAAATTTATTGATTATATTTGTGGTTTTGTTATTTTTGGGCGCATCACTAAAAACGATTAATTACTACCCCCGCTGGCCAAATTTTCGCATCTTTTGCTGAATCCAGCTCTCTGTCAGCAACAGATACCTTAAAATATGAGGATTCTTCAGGATGTTTTGCCGTCAGTTTATTACAATTTACAGTTTTAATGTTTTTTGATTTTAAATAATCGATTAACATGGCTTCCGTGCAATCAACAGATAAACGGTAAACATGCAAATGAACATATTGTTCAGCTGCTTTTAAAGTTGTATCTTCGCACAAACCAAATGTTCCTGGATTGTACCTACGATTTGGACAGGAAACTACTCGTTTTCTTCTTGATTGGTGTTTTCATGTTTCTGACTGACTTGATTTTCTTTATCAGTATCTATATCGTTTTTTGATTCATTGCTTTTTGCTGTAGCATTCACAGAAATTGAAGATGTAGATCTCGTATTTATCTTATTGGAAATATCAACGTTCAGATGCTGACGTTGTTTTTCTTCTGGATTGTTTAAAAGTAAATCATTATTAATGTTAAGAATTTCAATCATTTTCGATTTTTGTTTGTTTGCAAGTTTCAAGGACTTTGATTTATCTGTTAATCCTGGTTTGAGAACATTATTTATGTTTGTATGCAGCAATGTAGCCGAAATATGTCTGGATGATGACCAAGACAACAAATTTGACGTGCTTTAGAACATAAATAGTGTTGCTGAGGATGTCATAGAAGATGCGGAGATGTCGGATGACTTGTAGATTATTAAATTTAAAATAATAATACGTACGGTAAGGAATTTTCTAATTTTATGCGCCATTTTTTCAAGATGGCGCCGCGAGCGGGGCCATACCTTGTCCTCACATCAGGTGGTCATTGAGGACCCCAAGATCTAAGAACGTGCCAAGTTTCAAAACTTCCCGACCTTTGGAAGATTATTTGTATTTGTATTGGCTGGGATATTTGCATGTAAGATTTGGTTTATGCACAAAAATGTTGAAACTTGTTGCTAGAATTATGGATGCTACATGGATTACAGGTATTCGTGCTGATTCTTTAATAGAGCTACCACTTCAATTCTAAAAAAAGGTAGACTATGTATACAATCTTTAGGTGGACATTTTCAACAAAATCAATACATTTTTTTTTAAATCATTTGTAATTTTTGTATTAGTTGCTGTTATCTGAAACTTCAAGCATTTCTAGTTTACTTGGGACAGAGTTTTGTATACATGTTCATTATACATTTTTACCTAAACAACAATCATTAACTTTGGCAGTCATATGTATGTTCTCACTTAAAGAAATATTATTGTGCGAAGCTTGAGGTTTGTTCGGTATTCAGCATTTAATTTCGCCTCCAGAAGAGGGACGGTTTTGCGTACACTGTCCCCACTCTTGATGATTTTTCAATACAATTTATTCTAGTGATAATTAATACTCCTACATACATTATTCTATTCACACGGCAAAGTTCTACATCGTAAAGAAATGGTCAGATTATCAGAAATAGTTGAAAAAATTCACGGACTTATCAGTGTCGGTTAATAGTTGTTTAATTGGTTATCTAAATTTAACTCGGCAGGTATAGATAATATTTATATAGCATAAAACTGAAATTCATTCTATGGCTAACTTCACATGGGTTAATTATCTCGATAATGTAGATATTATAGTTAAAAATGTGGAAACATCATATGTTATCAAAGAAGTAAAATTGTTTTGTTGAAAAAAGTTTGTAGTAATGATTACCATTGGTAAATAATTTTGAGGAGAAAGTGGGAGAAACATTGACCTGTGTAGTAAAACAAATGCTTCCGTATTTTCTTGCGGCTGGACATTTTCTATACACAAAATCCCCACATTTGTATCTGCAAGAGATGGAAAGTCTAGACAATTCAATGGACTTCAGAAGTTCATTACGACTTTTCTCAATAAAATTATCTGATATACAGGGTGTTTCTGAAAGGTGTGTACATGGCTTTACCAGAGGTTCTCTGGTTCAAAATAGACCGTTTGACACCAATTTACCTATAACCAAAAGTTCACCATAAGGGCGCCAGAGGGCGTCAAACTTTCCAAAACAATATTGTATATTAGGAATAACTCGAGAACGGTTCGACGGATTTTGTTCCGGTTTTGTATGCTGGTTGTCTGTGTTCGAAGCCGTTTTAATGTAGACAAATTTCTGATGGCAGAAAAAGTCGCTTTCATACGGGCACCATCAAATAAATGATAATATTTTAACAACCGTCAACGATACGAAACTAAAATAATTCTGGCAAATAAAACAAACAATTTGAAAACTTTTTTCTGTCTTGTTAAATTGCGCTAATGTTATTAGTTCGATCAGAAAAAAATTTAAATCATATCCCTGCAACGCTTAGAAATTAAAGTAGACTGCTAGTAGGCTATGTGATCATGTCAATCCCATTTGGGAACCTTTCTGCGTAAACCCTCACGCTCTCACGACAATTGCCACTGCAAAAGCCCAACACTAACAGCATATCAGTCTGTTCGGCAAATGTGTAGCCCATTTTCAAGTGAGTAATCTTAGATTCCGTTTTTGGGAAGATCCGGATAATGAATGTCACACAAATGATAGATTTGATTGACATGATCGCATAGCTTACTAGCAGTCTACTTGAGTTTCAAAACGTATGAATGCACCTTATGTCTCTGCAAGATTACTCCCTTGAAAATTGGGTACACATTTGCCGAACAGACTGATATGCTGTTAGTGTTGGGCTTTTGCAGTGGAAATTGTCGCGAGAGCGTGAGGGTTTACGCAGAAAGGTTTACAAATCGGAATGACATGATCACAAATCACTTGAATTTCTAACCGTATTAATGCGCCTTGCAGGGATATGATTTTAATTTTTTTCTGATCGAACTAATAACATTAGAGCAATTTAACAAGAGAGAAAAGAGTTTTCAAATTGTTCGTTTTATTTAACAGAATTATTTTGTTTCGTATCGTTGACGGTTGTTAAAATATTATTATTTATTTGATAGTGTCTGTATGAAAGCAACTTTTCCTGGCATCAGAAATTTGTCCACATTACACAGAAAAACGTCTTTGAAAGCAGACAACCAGCATACGAAAGCGGAACAAAATCCGTCGAACCGTTCTCGAGTTTTTCCCAACATACATTATTTTTTTGGAAAGTTTGGCGCCCTTATGGTGCAATTTTGGCTATAAGGAAATTGGTGTCAAACAGTCTATTTTGAGTCAGAGAACCTCTGGTAAAGCCATGTACACACCTTTCAGAAACACCTTGTACATTTTTTATTAAACATCTGCCTATAAAGCCGATAAGCAGGTTTCACACGTGGAAGATGTACTACAAATGAAAGTGTAGCAAAAAAATGGTTTTTTGTTTACTGATTGCGAGCAACATCGGTGAAGGAGTGACCAACTTTCTTTTCACTCTGGAGAACTGTATGTTGATGCTGGTGAACCTCTTATAAAGAGATACAGAGAGATAAAGAGATAGAAGATACATATATAGGTGACCCTTAACTTTTTAAACATAATTTTCTTATTTTCATTTTCCACTGAAGTATTTTTATTGTAGAGACGATAGATGTCAGTTAGTTTATGCTCAAGTTTGACACTCTACAGCGTTGCCAAGTTACATGCGTAAAATCTCATTCTCGATACTTTTGTTAGCAAATTACATCTACAATGCTACATTTGCTTTTATTATTCCATTGTTTCTGTTGAAATGCATGGGTGTATTACTTGGTATTATTTTTTACTAATATAATTAGTAAACTACAGACAGAGGTATGTAGAGCACATAATGTGCACGACGCGACGTTCTAAGCACCTTAGAATTCAACAAAACGTCTAAATTTATTTATGTTCTCCTTTTTATTTAATGTGGCCAATACATTAAAAATAACACAATAAAACTCATGTGTTAAAAACTGTCATTATTGCGAAACGTATCCAAGCTCTATTAGGGATAATCAGTATAAGGTAGGCCTATTGAATCACTAGGAAAAACTACAGTTTATTCTCTTCACGAGGACACATAGACAGCTGCAAGTCTAAGCTATCAGCTAAAAATTACCAAAGGCTAAACAAAATTTCATGACCAACTCTCACCTACCTAGCCATTTTTTACACTCGGTATGAGGAATAATAAGAATGTAGTAGTATATTAAAAAACAAGTGCCACAACCAACCAGTAGTTGTGACATATGTTTTTCATACTATTTTGTTATTTCGTTGGCATTTATCTAAATTTGTTTAACAAATAAGGATAAAAAATCGAACCAGTACGTTAATGCGAAAATATGTTAATAAACTGTAACATTAGTAATGTTACTTGTATACAAAGAAAATTAACAAATGCGATTAGTTTTTGTTTTATCTTAAGTCAAGTACAATGCAAATTTCAATATACGTATTTGTTACGTTGATACCATATCAGTTGTTGATTTTAAAAAAATTCAATCCGACTGATGTTAATTAGTTTATGTTCCTGTTATTCTGTTTGAAAAAACTTTTAATTAAATGACTGTCATTAAGCAATGCACTCATTCATTATCTTTCAAAAATAATTATTACATCATGTTTAGTTATTTTTCTGTCTTTTTGTACATTAGCATTTAAATTATAAATTTAATTGAATTATTTTTCAATCGGTTATCTGTTGCACAGTTATTGATGGCTAATGTAAAATCAATATTGACTGAACAATAAGATATTTTTCGCTGAAAAATGCAACTCGTTTGTGTGTATTTAAAGTACGCTGAAGAACAATGCAAATTGGTAAGAATTATTAATTTTGAAAAACGAAACGTTTTAAGCTGATATGAAAACATTATTTGCACAAGCACATAAAATACAGTATCGGTCATTTCCAATTTAAATCGAGGTTTTTCAATTATAAGCACATACGTTACCGAATCGATTCTCTTTGAGATATGTCTGTTCTGTCAATTTAATCCAAAATGGAGCTACTTATTACGTGAACGTCAGATACATTATAATTTTCATTGCTTAGACATCCAACCGTACTCTAATTCGATTTAATACTTTTATATTATGTTCGACAAAATCAAAAACCGTCGGTTTAATTACGTAATCTTTATTAAATTTTGATTTTCCCCCAATAAAACCGCATTTGATAAGTAGAAATTGAAACGTGATTACAATGCGCTATATTGTGCAATAAATTAATAACCCAAATGGAAACGCATTCTGCTTCAACGAAACTCGAATATTTAATTCATCTTACCGCATATCATCAGAAGATGTTATTAACATCGTCAGATATTGCGCTGGAATTAATTCCTTTTGAAGAACCAGCTTTTATACAGTTAAGTAATCACACAAACTCTTATCTTTTGCAATAGAATATTAAGAAATATCTCCCTGGTTATTCCTACTTTATAAATTTTCTAATACAACATGCTTCGTAGAAGTTCTCTGTAAAAGAAACTTATGCTTTCAACTACTTTTTTGAAACGTTTATATTTTACGAAATGGTTTTGTGTTCTTGAAGTTATTAGTACATCTAACATATATTTTTGATGTTTGTTGAAGCTTTCATATTTAAAGCTTTTATAGTTTCTAATACAATGTAATGTAATTTTCTGGTTCACGAAGGATAAATATCGTTTTGTTACTTTAGTATTAACTATCTAAAGTAATTGGTAAAATTAATTTACTTTGTAACCTATTGGAGCTACTAAATCGAACTTAATACACAGTAATCATATTTCATGTAATGAGTGAATAATCCTATTACGTTCTACGTCCATGAAATTTTAACTGAGGTAAAACCAATTATCCATACGTAGGAAACTAAATTATGTTAAAACTTTACTTTTTGCATAAACCTTCAAATAATAAAACGTCTGTATGGAGGTACGTTTTATTTTACGTTTTAATTTAAAAAAATTAAAAATATAATTAAACTACTATACTTTTACAGTTATGTTAAATGAGTTTGTGTGTCTTTATTGATCTGATAAAAATTTGACTAATCTAAAACATAAGCAGTTTACATTCAATAACGTATAAAGTGTGAATATTTTTAACGCATTTAAAATCAATTTATTCAGGGATGCTAAAGATCGATTTTTTTACTTAATCAATTATGGAAAAAGTTTCTTTCCATAATCAATTCAATCCAACTTTTGTTTTGATTTATATTTAATGGTGTTACAAAAAAATTGTTTTAGAATTAAGAAAATGGGGAGTAAACCGAAAGTTTGAAATTTATTTATTTATTTTCAAATATTCGACGAACTTCAACTAATAGGTCAGCGCATATCAAGTTTCATTATTAGATAAATATTTAACAATTTTGGGTACTTTTAAAAATTAATGCATTTGCTTTTGCAAGAAATGGTAACATTTTACTGCACATGTTAAAAGAAAAATAAACTTATTCATACATTTTACCTCTGTACAAAACGAGTTTTGGTAAATAAAATACTCAAAGAAAAATTAAAAAGTTAACTTCGTTCACGTTAAACTTAATAGGTAATTCATTACGGTTAAGATAACGCGGGAATGTTTTTATGTTAGTAACATGTAAAAACAATTCGTTTTAGTTTTTAATTAGTTTTTTTATAAGACTTGGACTTTCCAAAATGGTACCATTGGACGATCATGGCAAGACGAAAGTGTAAGAATAAAGAGTATTAAAAGAATAAAATAAAAAAATATTCACTGTTCAGAATTCCTTTTTTTCGTCGAAAACGGAGGATTATGCTGAAGTGAATCCGGACGGAAAAGTTTTCTATGGGCTATGTAAAAAAAAAACATAAAAACGTATGTTTTCACAAAGGTATAATATTATTTGATTACCTGCTAATTACAATTAAATCATTCACTAATTTAATTATTGAAAATAGTAGGGGCACGTCTGGACCTTACCTTATTTGAAGGAAAGGATTGAAAGAAAACTCTCCGCTCCTGTTAAATACAACGTTTCGCTACCGCAGTGGGAGCTTCATCAGGGCATTTTAATAATAAAAAGAGCCGAAAAACATACAATTTAAAAGGTAAAAAACAATAATTGATATGTAAATAAAGAGAAAAAACATACTGATAACTACATCTAATTATGTAAAAGCAAACAGATTAATTTAAAAAAGTTATCACATTCAATTCAATGGTTTTTTATGTAATAATTTTTCAAATTAATTTGTTTGTTTTTTACATAATTAGATGTAATTATCAGTACATTTTTCCTCTTTAATTACGTATAAATTATTGTTTTTTATCTTGTTTGTGACATGTAACAGTTGTATATTTTCCGTTCCTTTTTAATATTAAAGTTGCCTGATGAAGCTCCCACTGCGGTAGCGAAACGTTGCCTTCAACAGGACCGGAGAGTTTTCTTTCAATCATTTCCTTCAAATAGTAATGGTCCAGACGTGCCCACACTATCTGGACGTTTTAAAAATTTTAGTTTTCTTATATATGAATTTTAATTATTATTTAACTAGCTGGCCCGACAAACATTGTCCTGTCTTTTCAGTTCTACAGGATTTCGAATTGTCTTTTCACCGAATTGTCGTGTGCACAACGCTATCGACTTGTCTGTGAATCGCCCATAAAAAAATTTTCAAAAACTTTCTGTCGTTGGCAGTAAAGAATCTGTTAATGATATATATTACAATGAATCTGCAAGGTTGAATAAATTTTATGTAGGTAATTTTATAGCGAAGTGTTTGCCAGCACTGCTAATGTTAATGTGGGTTTTAAAATAATTATTGCTTTTATTTCAAAAACTAGACGACTTAGGCATACCACTATGGTATATCAAATTTTATTGCCTCAGAATTTTAAATAATATACCCAATATCCAAATTAAAACAATGAAATTTTAACCATTTTTGTTTGTCATGTTAAATAATCAATTTATGAACTATTAAATATGTAACTACTCAAATACAAGGCTTCTATAGGGTCAAAAACTGACCATGACGCACCCCAAACTTGAGTTTGAATTATGCTCTACTACCCTCTTACAGTAAATATAATGAGTTTGCAAATATTGGGTAGGTACATATTCTGTAGACCATATAGACAGTGTATAGAACTTACTCTCAGAACCCTTTCCATGAGTGAACATCATGTGGTTGATGGAAGGGATCATTATCTAAGGGAATAACAATTTTTAGTGTCGTAGGCCGAAATTATGGCATTTTTTTACTTTAATAATATTATAATACTTTATAATTATAGTACTCCTTGATCAACAAGAAAAACATTTTGTTCTTGAGAATCACCACTTTGGTTTCCGGGCCTGGTCATCAAGACCGTTCCGGGCAATTAGGAAAAAATGTAAAACACAATGACACACTAATATAGGACACACAACAAATATTTTACAAATTAATGTTGAGGGGTTGAGTAAGGACAAATCAGATTTCTTGTCTAAGTTGTTTTTTATGTGTTTCAGGAATAAACAGAAAACACATTGTGGATGAGATGAGATGATAAGTTACTCAATAAAGGTATAGTAAAAGGTTTTGAATTAGTAGACTTCAATGAGAGCCCCATTCATGGAATAGCGACATACGTCAAAAATAATACTTGTCCAAATAATTTTCGTTTTTTTTTAAATGTAAAAAGTGCAAGATATTGGCAACATAATAATTAAACTACAAGTGGTGGGACATCTAGTGCCACAACCTCTGAGTATAGCAAAAATTTTAAATTTGAATGACCCTATATTTGAATTTTGAAGAAAATGTGTCTGGAATAAAATATTATAGAAACTAAGAAGTTTTATTTAGGTTGAATTTAATTTTACTTTGCAACAGTGTTGCAATTTACAAAAATTACTAAATTACTTATTATGTAGCTGAAATTTTACGTATGGGCATGCCTCTAGAAAAACTTTCTGTAATATACCATCTCCTTTAATGAAATGTAATTTATCGTTACTAACTTCACGACGGTAAATTTTAACATACCAAATGAACAGTAAAAACAACAAAAGGAAATCAAATAAATAACTTTGACTCTTTTCTTCATTCTATCCTTATTGTTTCCCCTCACCTTTCTCTCCCAGTAACACTTTTCTCGCTTTTTCCTCGGCTCTGCACTGCACTCCTTCTCACCTCTCCCTACACATTCTACACCTCCTATCTTAGTCTTTCCAACAGTACTTTTTTTAATTTTCATCGTTTCCTACTTTAAATCTTTCGATTAACTTTTTATCTACCAATCCCCATTCTTCCGGTTGTCTACCTCGGTTTTCGTCCTGCTATAAACTCTTCATACTTCGTGTTGTACTTTTCTTCTCTAATTCTCTCTCTTTTTTTGTGCTTGTGTGTTAACATCTCTCTGTACTATTTGTTCTTCCATATTTCTTCCTCCATTTCTTATCTTCTTTATTTCCTCTCTTCTTTCAGTTCCTCTTCCACTATATATTTATCTCCAGTTTCTTCTCCAGTTTTTTCCATTCTATCCATTCCCACATCTCAGCTCCATACATCAACCCACTTTTCACTATTCTCTCAAATATCTATCTTCTTTTCCAAATACCCTTTCTCGTATACCTTTTTGATCTAATTCCTTAATCTGTTCTTCATCCTTATTGTCGTACCTCACCGTATATTCTAGATGTTCTCTATCTATTCCTTTCCCCACACCAGAGATTTGACTAGATGTATGGCAGCGGTTGGCAACCTTTTGGTAGTAAAGGGTCATATAGTGCAAAATAAAATTAGCGTGGGCCGCAGTTGCAATTTTTTTATGAATGTATTATGTGGATATTAAAGTGAACTCTTGTATGAAAGCTCGCTATCGTAATGGCGTTTCAGATTACATTCCTTTTGAACAGCAATACTTTTTTGGCATATTAAACACAATGGTTTTTTATTGAAATTAGTAAAAAAGTATAAATCTTCCACTAACTTTAATTTTTTTTCATGCCATATCAAAGAAAGATGCAACAAGCTTTAAATGAATAATAACAATACAAATAATAATTATAAACGCATGCGTCAATTGAAACACTGACTCACTGACTGACTGGATGGGGCTATTAGCACGAGTGGGGGTGGTCGTGATGGGCGATAGTACCCGATCAAGTAAAATATAGGAGTGATTTATGGCGCAACAGCACTACGGATTTGGGGCTAGGCTGGACATTTACATAGTATTTCACACGGGCCTCAAAGAAGAACCGCAGGTTGCCGACCACTGATGTAGGGCATAATCCGTCACGATAAAATTGCACATTAAGCTTACAAAAACATGTCTGAAGCAGCAAATATTTTCAAATATGGTCAGTCAAAAAGTATTTCGGCGTTAACGTTTCAAATAATGTGCAACTACCAAATGGGCAAAATTATTGTAACCATTTGTATTTAAATCTAATTATTATAGCAGTTTTTTTTACTGCAAAACACAATGAACAACTTTATTACGTGTTATCGGCCGAGTGCAAAGGTTTGATGCCAGCCGAGGCAAATGTTTAAGATTCCACCCTAAATTTGTTTATTGATACAAATTACGTTTTTGATGACGTCGCCTTCCCATTTTTCTACATTATATTTTAACTATAATATGAGATGTATACGTATACTGAAAAATGTAATTTGTAAACGAAATTTTTTCAAATCTAAATGCATGTAAGCGATAAAAATTTAGATTTCATAATTGAAGAAACAGTAATTAAAATAAAAATAATAAATGTTAGGACTGTTTCTGTATGGATTAAATATTTACCTTCTACATTTTTTAACCATCCGCTCGCAATTTATTACCAAAATAATACCAAAATCAGCCGCCTTAGGAACATAATGCTTCGTACGTCTCATGTTTTGACATCACCGCGTGTTAAAAAGTAAATAACAATTATACCAACCTAAATAAATGTTATGTCCTGATCTTGGTCAGAATAGTTTGTTATTCAAAGTAATTGAATTAATTTTATTTATCCTCCAAAATTAAAGTTGAACAGAATTATCTTACTAGGGATTCCTTGAAGTGGAGGGATTAAATTAAATCACTACCCTGGATTCAATATGCCGACGTTTCGCCCGACCTATGCGGGCTTTTTCAAGGCTTCTTGAAATTAGGGCCTGACAGTCACATCTAACATTCTATACTACACTATACTTGATAGGTTAGGCGAAACGGCATATTGAATCCAGGGTAGTGATTTAATTTTGTGTTTTTTAGATAAGAAGATAGATATACTATTCTTTCATTATACCCAACTTTTGTTGACTTTTTCTTGCTTAGATAAGTAATTACCGAGATACTGTAATACGTGACATTTATTGTTTTAACAATATCTTTAAGAATATCTATAATATAATAAGGAAATTCACTGTTTTTCGTGTCAATGCGTATCGAAGCGGTCACTCAGCCAAGTACTGACCGCGCGCGACGTTGCTTAACTTCAGTTATCGGACGAGAACCGGTGCTTTCAAGGCTATGACCGTTGTCGTATAATACTTACACCCATTGTGAATGTGTATCTATGGAGATGATTATTGGTAGCAGGCATTTGGAAGAGAACAAAAGCCAGATTACTTAAAATAAACTGCTAACACTAGCATTTATTTGTAGACTAGAAAATCTTACCGTAAGTAAGAACAAAGCTTACAGTTAATTATATAGAAAAAGTAATGAAATAAAAATTTCAGTAAATTACATTGTCTACAACTTTTATTTAAACTTTTTTTCGTTTCGTTCCACGGTAGAAGTCAGTAGAAAAAACGTCTTCCCGTTTTTGACCGTGTTGCATACGGTTACCATTCAATCTCGGTAGACGTTTTTTTTATTTTTTCTTTGTTTTCATTCTTACGAGCTAAATTTTCGAAGTCTTTGGCAAAAATTATTTCCTGTACCTCAAATAGTACTTGATCGATCTAATTGTTTTTTAGTGTTTTTTTTTATATCAGCAAGGATTTGTTTAGATTAGGTGTAATCATGATAGCCAAAAGGTAATTTCAGTTTTATGGAATATTTTAAAAAAATTTTATTTATTTCTTTAACGTAATTGTAAATTACATTTTCTAAAACTTTCTGATAATAATTGGAGAAAATTAATAAGTATTTTCTTTTTTTTATTTCACAGTTCTAAAATTTACAAAAGTGCCACGAATTTATTATTCATTGTTACAAGTAGTAATTAATAGGGTCTTCCTCATAATCGTTAACAGTTTTATTGATTATTAGTGTTCTGTATTGAATATTATACGTACCTTCGTTATTTCATGCGAAAAATTGTCGCAGTGTTTTTGATCATCGGTTTTGATGTTATTGCTTTGAAATTGTTCTTTAAATTATCTACATTACTTAATGCTTTATTGTCGTGAGAAATACTCCATGTCTACTGAAACTATAGTCGACAAGCCCGCTTTTGTTCTATCGAGATTTTCACATTTGTCGTTATGTTATAGTTAAGCCATGATAAAGTACATATATAAATATAGTAATTTATAAAGAAAAATAATTTTTTTTTCATAAATTTAAATGATGGTATTAAAATTTATAATTCTGTTTAGAATAAATTAAAAACATTGCATATAAAATGGAAGGATTTTTTAGTAGGTTATGATTATTTTTGGTAACTACTCGAAATTGTTTATTAATCCGTAGTTTAAGTAGAAAACATTTGTGATATTGATTTTAACAGTTCAAATTATTAGTAACGCCATGATCATATTCGAGTCTCGTTAAACATTGAAGCCGTATATGTAGATAAGTATGTACTTCTACGCTTGTTTAAAATCAGTTTCTGAACCAATTCCTTTAATAGATTTATTAGTTTAGTCTGCTTATTGATTTAAAAATATGTGTTTCATACGTTTTCCTTTTTTGTTAACTTCGTCGTACATCGTGAGATGAATTTATGAGTATAAATATTTATCAAATTTTGTTTGCATATTTAATAACATGAATGTTTGAGATATGCCAATGCTAAAGATACTTTGTAGATGAAGATAATAAAAAAAGAACTTTTCATTTGACTCCAGATTTTATTCAAACACGTTGATACCGCCAAAAGTGCCTTTATATTCGGCAACTTATCTCATCAAAAACTGTGATCCCCGGATTTAGAATCCATCGAACTTCAAAATAGCAAGTAAGCTCTACGTTCATTTTACACTAGCGTTAACATATTAGCAAGGCTTCAAATCTAAATCCCTAAAATAATTTCCCACGAGTCCTATGATTATATGATTTCTGTTTCCCCGACGGTAATTTTCGGTATAAGCTTTACCTTTGAGATATGACTGGTTTATGCGTACGCACGTGCGATAAAGAATTTGTTGATATCCGTTTAAAAACTGCTTCGAAAGGTCTTATCCATAAGATAAGTAAGTTTATCGAGATTCGCTTTTTTTCACCATCACAATAGGTGCGTAACTTCACATTTTCTTCAATACTAATAAGTTATTTGCGGGATGTAAATATTTTATAGACTGTAAATCGTAAGTAGAAATATAGAAGCGCTACAGCCGAATTTCTCGAGGGACAATGAGGAGCGACGCTGTAGCACTGGCATTTTGACAGCCCTAAACCACCGGGAATAGCGAATTAAATTTTCATGTTTCCACTACTGACGTGCCACGTAGTTCACACGTGGTTATTGCTCACTATCTAAAAGGAACTTTATGCCCCAAGCAATGGTTAAAAACAATTTGTGTAATAAATTTAAATTGATGAAAAATTAACCGCAATTTCAATACCCGGTGTTACAAAGTATTAAACTTCAAGAAGTTTCGACATATAATGTGATTTTAAATATTTTATAATAAATTACTTTAATTTATCCTACGCTAAATAATCGTAAATGACATATACCTAACAAATCGTATTAATTATTGTCTAATAATTTAGCTTAATCGATAAATTTATAAGGTTTAATTTAATTTGTGTCTCTGATTTTCTCCTTAACATCTCATGACAATATAGAAATGCTTCGTAACCGTGAAATGTATTTAAGGTAGTTGAATGTTAACCCTTATTAGTATTTAAGGACAGCACGTCAACGACATTTAATTCGATTACTTAACGAACAATAAAGTCTCTCGAGATTTTCTCATTCTATGTGATAGATCGCTACACTGCAAAATTGATATATAGTATTTATTGAAAAATACATATCGAATTTATGTTGTTCAGTCTTGCAAAAGTTATTTTTACATCTTAGCGTGGTACCATTACGTAAGTTAAACAATCAAACAGTCATTTTACTAAATTACTACCTTCCCTTAAAATAACCAACGTCGCAAGATAGAAATTCCATTTTCTTTCGTATCTGTTAATACAATGCAAGCCAAACTTAATAACGAAAGAAACACGAAAGTGCATCACGATATATTGCATGAAACATAGCTAATCGCACCCTATACTTCGAAAATGTTATACCAACTTCCCTTGTCTTAACATTCATCAATACTTAATCACAATGGCCACGTAGAGCTCACGAAAACTTTGACTGCAACCTTTTGTAAAATACATAACTACTGTAATCACATATTCATATTCTCTTCGATTACCGTCGTCAACTTTAACGTGGTTTAAAGACGGTTTAAAAATGAACGAATCAGATTATGTGTAACTTCTAACTTCAAATACATTTATACATAAGCGCTTTTGAAATTACCTACATTGCGTGCATGCAATCGAGAAATGTTTTTGTGCTGCAGCAAGATTAAAATTACAGAATTTATTAATTATTTATACATAATTATTAAGTTTGTAAAAGAAAAACTTAATTAGACGTAGGAAAAAAGGAAGGATAATTTAGAAGGAATTTGCACGACAGAAAGTAGAGGGTAAAACCCGTATTAATCATTATGTAATAAACATTCTTTAAATTTTTATTATGACAACAGGGTTTGTAATAGCTTCTTAAGATAAGAAAAACTATCAATTATGTGCGTAATTATATTTATGGAGTACGGGCCAAATCTCAAAAATATTTGGGTTATTGAAATATTTATATCGCAACTTATAAACAAGCGATTAGATGAGAACTCCACATCACTGGTTTTGCACGGAAAGAAGGAAAAAATAGTTCAAACAAAGGTTATAGATAATCAAATTTTCAACAACTTTTCGTTCACTACTACAGCGCACAGAATAAAACATAAACTTGATAAACATGCGAACTAATTTTAAAAACTGGTGGCGGTAATAAAATCCATTGTTTCATTTTAACATTTTTTTTTGTATATGTAAATACTCGCTGAATTAAGAGTTTTGATATAAATAAAGCTTTAATAAAATACACTTTACTATAAAAATTTAAGAATTTGAATTAACCACAAATATTTAAATTTGCCCCCTAAATACTCTTTGCTTGGCCTGTACTTGTCAAATAAGACGTCACCAGCCACACCTTCTCATTGCTTTTGTTTTCATCTGTAAGCTGTAGTTACTCCACATCTTATAAATAAGACAGCGGGTTATGCAACGGTTTCCAAGTCGAAAATTTTGATCTGATTAGTTTTGGACATAATCTAAAGGGCCGTTAACTTACATAGATTTTCGAATATTTGGAATATTTACAAAAATATTCCTTTTACACATTTTTCCTTTAAATAAAAATGGTTTGTAATTTAATTATACACAACTTTTGTTTAAAATTTATGAAATTAGATTGTTAGGTACATTAAGGAGGCGCAACAATTTTTTTTAAGGTGGGCGTCGGTACAAAAGGGTTGGAAACCACTGCCCTATTTGTTTTACCTTTCTCGACTGGAGTTAGTAGAGTATAATTTAGTAATTACTGACTTCTTCATTTTTTTGAAAATGTGAAGGTTTTTCCTCGAGTTCTTCATAAATGTGGTAATCTGATTATATTTCGGGTTAAAACTGAATAGTCCAAAGGGCATTTAACCTGCAGTGTTTTATTATTCACATTTTTGTTCAAACCTTTGATTAAACAATGTTTTGATCCGATGCTAACCATTTGAGTTGATCTCCGTGACTTTTATTTAACAATATTTTTAAAAATAATAAATATAGAAAAAAATATTAAAGAAAAACTGTTGGAAATTTTATTATTTACAATTTTTATTTTTTCTTACAACGCATTTTTTTCACTAATTCCAGGACAATCCTTAATTACCTTCTTCAAACAAGGGACCGGCACGACTGAGTATTCAAGAAGTAAAGCTTCAGGTTCATACTTAAATCGCTTTCTAGTGTTGGACTTTTTCGATGAACTAGAGTTAGTAAACAGATTTATCTCAAAACTGTTGATGCGATTTTGATGAAATTTGGTATTTAGAAATAATTTGATTATATTTTCAAAATATTACTTTATTTAAAATAAAAAATGGTTTCTAATATAATTATACACAACTTGTAATGGTTGATGTATGATCATTAAGAGCCCTTCTTTAGTGGAGGTAAGAAGAAGAATCAACTCAAAACGGTTGAATTGCCAACGTTTCGTCCTCTTTGTGAGAGCTTTCTCAATGTTTCTCAGCTACAATTCACGAGTTGCTCGTTATGTAAGTGTTTATATACAAACAATTCTTTATTATTATTCATAAACTTTTGCTTCATAACTTAAAGAAATTGAATAAGCCTAAAGAAAGCAAGGGGCGAAAGGTTTGTAGAGTTCTTTCTTCTTATCTCAATTAGAAAAGAGATTCTAATGACCACATATCAACATTTAAAAAAATATTGGAGGAAACCTTTACCGATTACACAACTTTGTTTAAAATTTTTTTGATCCAATAAATAACTGTTACTAAGATCCGAAGATCACGTGTCATATTTTATTGTAGCGGTGTCTACAAAATATTAGTTATACCAAAATAGTCCTTAAAGGAGACGTGACCCAAAAAAGTCTAGAAAAGTTAATTCGAAGTATAACTACGAAAAGCTTTTTTGTTTCTACGATACATAATCAAAATACAATCTCTGGATCGATATGACTTTCATGGTTGGTTAAAAAAAAAAAAAAAGAAACGGGCAAAAGATTTTAAAAAAAAAAAAAAAAAAACTTAACCAAACTACTTTATACCCTTAGTTAACGAGAATTTCGAGGAATCCTAAAATACACATTTCTTAACTTCTAAAAAATTATTGGAGAAAATATTTACCGAAAGTCCAAATACCATTTTTTGTGGATTTAATATAAAAATAATTTAAAAATAATATCCATAACAAGTTTCGTCCTCTAATTTACATCTTTAATTCTGTATTAATTCCTAACCTAAAGGCCATATACCATTTTAGATTTAGGATTTCCATTAAAACTTAGGTTTGAATTTCTAAAAATCCGATATCTCCGACCTTCTATGGCTGGTCGTTGATATTTGTAAGCAGTCCTTTTATATATTAAGTTTTTGAACATTTCAAAGTATTTTTTGGAATACAATTTGCGGAATTAATTGTCTTTCTTTTCATCGTTTTCCTTATTAGACATGTGGTTGAATTATTGTTGCAGCTAAAGACACCACAGTTCGGCATTTTATGATAAATAAAATGTGACTACAATATTTTACTATGTCACAACATCGTATCACAGAGAATCTCACAGCCAAGCAGAATAAGTAATCCACATTTTTGATAACAAGTACCCTAATTATTCAAACATGACTTTAATTCAAATTAAATTAGGTTGACTTCTCTAATTATCGTTACTAATCAAAAGTAATTGTTTAAACTAATACCGAAATATTGGCGCAAACACATGTGAAAACGATTTGTCGTGAAACCCTGCGAGCACAAAGATGATCACAAAAAGGCGCTAATTATTAATTAATTGTGAATTATTACGATCGGTTTCTAGCACACACGTAATAATAATCATGGAAATTTCAAAACTAAACTTAAAAACTAGCTAGTTAGCTTTCAAATCGGATTATTTGTTGTTTGAGAGCCTCACATCCTGCAGAGAATCCAATTGTTACTGGTCGAACAGGGTAAAAGAAAGTTGAGTAGTTAGGCTATTGGCCGATACGGCCACGACGGGCAGGTGACATTGTTGAAGGTCGCCATCTTTGATAATGGCCAATAGTTCTTTCGCAGATGGATAGCGGCAACTCCTGCCTCATCGAATGATACGTAGAAAAGAAATCACCAGAGGTACGAGTAAAGAATGCAACAAAATTCGTAGGCTAGTTTCGCCCTTAGTTATTGATGAATTTGTCCCCCAGGTTTAAATTTTGAAAATGATACCAAAATGGTGCTTGCATTGATAAGAAAATTGGTTTCACTTACTGCATTCGGTAGTGTGCACAATCCAGATAAACGTATTACAGCATTTAATTAGAAAAAGAGCTCGTCAACCTACAAATAATAATCCGAGGATTTTATTTAATAAAAGAAAGTACCAGAGGTACGAGTAAAGAATTGAACAAAATTTGTAAGCTAGTTTCGCCCTTAGTTATTAATGAATTTGTCCCCCAGGTTTAAATTTTGAAAATGATACCAAAATGGTGCTTGCATTGATAAGAAAAATTGGTTTCACTTACGGCATTCGATAGTGTGCACAATCCAGATAAACGTATTACAGCATTTAATTAAAAAAGAGCTCGTCAACCTACAAATAATAATCCGAGGATTTTATTTAATAAAAGAAAGTATGTTACCTTTAGTGGTAACGAGGAACCACGTACACGATTTGTCGAAGCCAACAATTTAAGAATCAAAAAACGGGAATTTGGTTGTCTAAACACTAGGCGGAAAATTTCATGAAACCGAAATTTGTTACTCCAAAAATTTATAGTAGATAGAAAAAACCAGTCATACGTTTTATGCTTTTTTTTTACTTTTGGGAATATATTTATTATGTATTTGTATGGCACACACAAATAAAATCTAGTAATAATTAACAAGGCACGAAAATACTTAGAAAACCAAAAGTGATTGAAGGTACAAAATGCAAACATTATCTTTTTTTGCAAATCTTGCAATGTAGTTTTTGAAACATTTGAGTTTTTCCTCCTCTGTCAATCGCCGATAACGACAAAATATATGTGAGTGGGTGCGTGACTATCGTTGACGATTCTAGATCAACGTTCAGCTGGAAATCAGGAAAAAATATAACATCATTTTTCACTTGAGTAAATGTTCATTATAATACGAGGCGCATCCAGAAAGTAAGTTTTCTTATTAAAAAAAAAAGAAATACACACTTTCAGGAAAAAAAATATTGACAACAGGTACATCAATGTTTTAATTATTTTTCAACATAGTCCACTACCAGAATTGAGACACTTGTCGTATCGTGGGATCAGCTTTTGTATCCCTCTGCCGTAGAACTATGCCACCTGTAAATGGAACCAGCGTGTGGCAGACGTCTCAGCTCTTTGTCATTACGAAAACGCTCACCGGAAGACAGGCATTTCTTGAGGTGCAAGAAAACGTGAAAATCTTTGGGAGCAAGATCAGGACTGTAGGGTGGATGATCAAACAACTTCCAGCCAAATTCCGCCAAAACAGCTGATGTGTACGAGTACACCATCTGCTTACTGATGATCTTCGGCTCATAGACCTGACAGAGGTGACGATGAATTTCAATTGGGCCAATGCTTTGTGCATTAAAGAACTATATCACCGACCAAACCTCGAAGGCGGCGGGAGAAGGAATAAGAGTTACAACTTCGTACCACTGCTGCGACGGTAGTAGTACCAAGCGAGACCTGTACATATGATTCATACGTCATAGATCTGTTACGCATGCGCATTTGACACGGCTAATTATGCTTACTTTAAAGAGGAAGAAATCGGGAAACTTACTTTCTGGATGCGCCTAGTACTACACTTGGTAGGTATTTATCATTTAATGTATTTCACTAATAAATCGATTTCTAAACTTGGTTCTTCCGAATTCTCAAGTACACTAGATTAAGTCGATGTGAATGAGAGATTAGAAACTTCTTTTCTGTTTTACTTGTTCCTATTCACAATTCGGCACTGATCGACTAGTAGATCAATGGATTATTTTTCTGAGCTTGCATATAACTTTATAGAATCTTTTTATAGCAGAAGTAAGTGAGATAGAACTTCAGATTAAGTATGTCGTGAAATTATTTATTTATTTACTTATTCGTATTGTTACTTTACATTTTAATTATTGTATTATTGTGTCACAAATGATCAGTATTAACCTGTAAAGTGTATTGACGAAATCGTGTGCAATACTATAGATTGATTTGTCTTGGCAAAGCAATTTTACTTCGAGGTTTAAGGAAATCCACCCTAGTATACATATGTGGTACTATCGATTAAGACATAATCAGTATAATAAACGACAAAAAAACATAAATATAAAATTAAAATTTCATGAGGACGTAGTACCTATAATGAACACAGTGCCGCCAGTCAGGACAATGACCAAAGATAATAATGGAAAATAGATAAATGGGATAAAGAAATTGTTGAACTTCAGATGTCTTTCAGGTCATTAAGCCACAAAATAGTACTCAAAAGAAATATTATCAAAATTACCAAGTTGAAAGTCATAAACGTTATTGATTGATGATAAAATTCTTCTTCTTCGCATACGGGTTTTGTACCTCGTGTAAGTGATAATTGCAACCCATAAATCAGGACCTTCAAATTTAAAATTTATATTTTTATATTAGGTACCCATTTTATATCCTTTCCAAAATACGTCTTATTATCATTCAAATAGAAGTTGTTTCTAATTTAATTTTATACAATTTTGTTCAAAATTTTTGTACTGCCGATTATTTCTAGTAGTCACCTAATGATCCCTTCTAATGTAATAATGACCAACACAAAAAAACTATGCTATGAAAACATTTTACAAAAATAATACTATTTAATTTACCCAAGCTTATTGATAGATTGATTAGATTTGTTTGTAATAAAATAACATAAAAAACACTTCAAGTCGTTTCATATTAGGTATGTATAAGAATTAATTTTTTAAAGGGCGCGAATCTATATGTGAAATAAATTAGTAAGCGGTACTTTAATTCTTTCAAAGTCGGTGTTTGTTCCTTTGATCTCTGTTTAAGATTAAGAAAATGTCGAGTACGACTTAATTTGCTTAAGAAAAAGCCGTCAAATGAAGAAGTAATTAACTAAAGTCTACTGATTACATGGATAATAATGTTGTTTCCTTTTAATCTTATCCGACACCGTTAAATAAACTACTTCGTTCTTTCAGAAAAAAATAAATCATGTACTCACATATTGCGGCGTTATCATCTATATATAATAATAATTGTGTAGGTAGAGTCTTCTCAAACAGAGTAATTAAAAAGCTCTACGGTGTAAACTAAGTAAATAATTAATGGCATCATCTCTCGAGAATTTGCACCAAGTTATAAACAGTAGCACGGTGTTTGAATAAAATTTTTTTTATAATTTTAATTAAATTTTCAATTTAATTACAAATCATTGAAGTGATGCTACAATTGAAATTTAAATTATGCATTAAAATTGTGTAATGTGACAATAACGTTTTATGTAATGAATTATGTTGAAAACGTTTATAATAGGATGCAGATTATCCAATCAAAATTTATGAACGCCACCATTATTTATTTATCGAATATTTTGATTTTCGCAGTTAAGCATAAAGAAGTGTACAGAATTATAATATTTAATTTATACGCTGCGCTACAATATAAAGCGTAGGTGTATATCCCACGAATGTTCAAAAATATCAAATTATAGTTTGATATTGTCCACATTTCTATTACTACTATGTATTATTTAATGAGATTTATTTATTCGTTTTTTAACAATGTCGTTTTCTTTTCAGGTGAGTTTTCAGAGTTTGTTGTTTTGGAGAAGAATAGAAGCTCGTTAGGTATGTACTGCAAAATTAGATATAATAAAATATAAATTTATGGAAGATTGAAAAGATACATGTGCGGCTTAATAATTAATGTTAATCATATATTAAAATAAGTATTTTATGTCGAGCTTCTCATGAATATGTATGTCTTCAATTTATGACTACAATTGAAGGTGGAGTTTATACAACCCAATCCCACGACAAAATTTCATGTTTGATTACATTTAACGCTTGATTAATAAATCAACCGATAAACAGTGCTTTATGCCTCTAGCAGTAGCATTTTACTATGTGGTATATTTTTGTAATGTTTTTATGAGATTTTTTTTTGTTTTGTGCTGTACCAGAATATAAATTTTCTAGTTTTGATGAAATTATGTTGTAGACTTGACTCACTAATTTTTGACATTAAATTTTCCTAATCACTACACACCCATAAATTTTAATGCGGGTAATTAATTAATTCTCCAAATCAGGTAATTACGGTCATTTGAATTTTATTGAAGCATCTAAATCTATTTCTGACAAACCCTTTCACATTATTTTTTATAAACATGTATCTATAATTAATAATGAGTTACGATCGCTTTAAAAGTTTTACGTTTTTAATACCCAGAGTTGATATAGAGTTTATGGAGGAGTGTCGTTTAACTCATCCCGATACCCTAATCTTAACCCTTGTCATCATATAAACTTTCCCAAAATCTTCAAGTTAATGTTTAATTAATTTTTGATAGTTAACACAGCATATTTGTTTTTGATAAATATTGAAATTTAACTGTACCACTAAAACTTTCGCAATAAATTTTAATTATAAACTACCCTGACGCAAACATTAGGAACAATCTCGACGTTTTAATAAAATGAAACGAGTGTAATTTAGATAAATTAAATTGGAAAGTGGAATTTGACATTATGTCTTAAACAAAAAGCATCGCAAAAGAGAAAGTTATAAGTATAAAGATGCTACACAACTTAATTAATTTAAATTTAATTTAAAGTTATCCTAGAAAATTTTATGAGAAATGAACATATTTAACTCGAGAGAATCCATTAAGGATTCTCTCAAGTTTCTGGTTATCTGGAACTCAAACTAAGGTTTGTAATTTGACCTGGATTCTTCCGCACCATAAAACTGAAATACCTTCAGTCGATACAGTACATTTCACAAATTGCGAAAACTGTTTCAATTCATTGTAGCACCCCCTGTATCAAATACTTATGGGAATTTTTACGTTTCGATCTTCTGGTTAGTTGTAAATAATGAAACGGCGTTTTGTCGAAGTTAAATCTTTCTTTCAAATTATCTATAATTCCAAAAATTCTTTGTTAAAAACTTTTTCGTTGAAAAATAATTTAATTATTTTTCTCATTACGTCGTTTACAAAGTAAAGTTTGAATCACGTTCTGTTTGTTGAAGTTTCAATTTAAAATCTTGAACGTTCGATTTGAAACCTATTTAAAAGGATAAAGTTTTTGTAGATAAATCATCCCTAAATAGATGGGTGGACACGAGTTCTGACAGAACTAACGATCTCGAATGCATAATGCGTCTGCAGGAGGCGGAATATCTAGCTAAAAGGTAGAAGGCTCTAGCGAACAAGTAATTCTTTGCTTTTTTATTGTGAGCATCACGTTATTGGAATGTAACTACTTATTAGAATCGCGTGTGGGAGATTCATGTTTATTGTAATGGAGATGTCTGCTTAAAATGCAGATCTTTTATTTTAATCTAAAGAATCTTCCAATTTAATTAAGGATTCGTATTTCATATTTGGTTGTTTTTTTTAATGTCCATTTTCTTTGGCACTTAAAATTCAACGTCCATTATGTTCTTCGCAATATGTTTATTAGATTTTCTTTAAAAAAATGATTCTTAATAAGAAGTAAAATCCAAACAAAGCATCTTTAAATTTACAACCTCATAAAATACGTTTAAAGCTTAAACAATTTTTATGCGACTACATAAGAGTAGGTCATATTACTAAAATTACTTTTTAAAAGGAAACAAGTTGCTTGGTGCTTGTAGTATGTATATAAATAGAAGTACTGTTTTCTTCTGTACAAAAAGTATGTAATTTAGTTAAATCACCAAAGGAAAGTTTTTTGTTGCATTTTATATAAACTTGTGAAATATCCCGTGTGTCCCACGAAAAAGTTGACGTAGGCGTTTACTATTTTAAATTCAAAATAAACAAGTGAATGCGTGTTTCAATCAAAATCAGTAAAATAAGTTATTATTTATGAATTTTCATTTATTATTAATGGTTATCAAAACGCCTTGGTGAAAGAGTTGGTTAAATCGTTGTGGGGTAGTGCTTTGCACACAAAGCCAGGGTAATTTTTTTTAACCTTTTGGAGCTTTGCCGGATCAAACATTCCTGAAACTAAAACATTTTTTAATTTTTAGTTACAATTAGAAGTTCAAAATTTAAACTTGTTTTAAAAAAAAATTGAATTACAACAACACTGATAGATTAAAAATAAAAGTTACGGCCTTCGGAATCGAACCCGGGATTTTGTCATGTAAATCCTTACCCGATCATTCTATCAACTCGTCCACCAAGGATCCATTTCGGATTTATACATAAAATATCATAAATAACTTAATTCACTGATTTCTTATTAAAATGGCCTTTAAACGCTCTATATTATGATATAACTTCGTTATATTTTATCTATCTAACAAAATATGGTGTAGTATTGTGTTCAAATTGTGCCAGAAAAAAGAAATGTGTTATATAATAATTCTTTATTGTTTGTAATGTAGACCTTTACTCAACAAAGTCGTAGTTTAACAGCCGACTTTCTCTAAATACCAAGAAGCAAGAAGAAAACTTACCAAAACAAAAGGAACTTTGAACTAAATGTGCAAATTAAGAACAGTAACATCTTAAGAGAAAAATATACATTCTTTAGGTCTAAGTATTGATAAAACCTTCATTTGAAAGTACGCTAATCAGAAATGGTTAAATTAAAAAGTTAAATTCACTAGTTCATTGTTTTCGAATTTTTAAAACCTTTGAACTTTTCAACAAAAAACCTCAACCTGCGGAAGCGTTAACTAATAAAGACTTTCGCAGGTATAAGATTTACAACATTTATTTTGCGTCGGGTAACCACAGCGAAGATATAAAGAGAGTCGAATTTTTAAGACATATATTAAGTTTGAACAAAAAATTATAATTAACAAAATAATTATGTATTCGATTAATTAATTATATAATACAAATAACGAATTGATTGTCTCTTGCAACGTCAAGCTAGTAGTTCTCCTACAACCCGTAGTAGGCCTATCGTCTCGCGGTGGCGGTATTGGAGACACAGCCAGGAATGGGTCAACTCGTGCAACAAGTGATAATAAACCGACGGGTGAATTATCTGTGAACAATAATCGGCGAATTACTTTTATTACCTACCCTTGGTAGTTGCACACCAAGAAACATTTCAATCGTAGGCCGTTCTTTATGAACTGGAAAAGGTTCGGGTTCTTTATAACTAAGCGATATCCTGTACTTGCTTTACTTATAACGGCTCTTGTACGGGGTTGTGAGTCCGGTGATAGCCCCGTGTATGAATTGTCCTACTGGTGGACCTGGTTCTTCCGGATTAATTTGTACGATACTGTATATACGTTTTGCGGGTTTGCGAACGGTTCTATATCAGAAGTTATTTTTAGCACAGTGCTGGACGTCTTGCTTGAGCGGACGCTTCTATAACGACGAAGCGAAGCTTTGAAGGCTTTTCTAGGACGGCTATCTAAGCAGGTATATAGTGGTCGGGGTTATGACAAGGAGTCTGAGTACAGTATGAATGAAAGCGTCTAAATACTGTGTTCACACTTTTGTCCGCGAAAAGTTGAATTGCGGGGCATTACTTGTGCGTAATAAGACAAAGTAATAGCAGGTTAATCAGGTATCGGTTTCAGAGCAAGTTCAGGCGGTTGTAAATAGTATTTTAGCAGGATATCAAGAAAAATCAGGTTCAGGCCGTCTGTCAGTTTTAAACAGGTCGGAATACTTTAGGATTTTAGACGAGGTAGAGAAATCTCTATATAAGTGTAACTAATTGAAACAGGCAAATTTATACCTATTCTTCTCTACAATTTTAGTGGGGATTAACAGCGGGGGAATTATGGTGGGAATTAAAGCAGGGATAGGTGACGTCAAGATAATTTTCTTATCACAAAAACGTCACCAAACGTTTGAGCATTACAAGCGTATCATTCTGTAGTTATACAACATAAGTATTAGATATACCATATGCTTTTGGGGTTCATCTACAATGATTCGAAACGTTATTAAATGTAATTTGTTCAATGGAGTTTTTGAAAGAATAAAAAAAATGTATAGTGACTTGCGTATTTATTTTTGAGTTATACAAATACATTTGTATTAATTAAATAGTGTTCGTTGAGAACAAAAACATCTACCACCTACTAACATAATCTAAAAATTGTAATTTGTTTAGATTACGCTGTAACAGGTTGCAAATATCTGAAAGGTTATCTACATTTCCAGTCAATATTCTTATTATAGTATGACGTTTTCTATCCATAAATGTTTTGTCAATGAAAGTAAAGTCATTATTATTATTATGATCATCAATATCTATTCAAAGTCTTGCTAGATTTTTTTACACACCTAAATTCACTAATATTTCATTTATAATTGTGAAATAATATGATGGAATCTACAGTGCTCTCATTGAGTTCGGTGACATCACCGCAAACGCGTGACGTCGCAATGCAATGGGGGTGGATAATTATCTCAAATGATGGCAGTATAGGTTCTACCGACTTGCAGCCTGAAAAAATTTGGTACACCTGTATATTACTGTCACTTATTTTCTTATGTTTCACATTGAGACAAACTACGTTATGGCTAGATTGGGGAAATTGTCAGTTTGTCAATCTTTGACTTGCCTTGTGGATCGTAAATATCATATATCACCAACATTGGCTTCTGCTGCTGTTGACCGGTATTCGCTCTAGAAACTGTAAAATTACAACTTCAAAGGGTTTCAGAGTAGCATACTCTTTCCTTTCCTTGGTAGATAAATTCACACTTCCTAAATAAGGAGTTCGAATTATGTATTTCCCTTGCTTGTAATTTATCCATAAATTGTTTCAAAATACTTGAAAGTATTTTTTTCCAGTACAATGCGTTTGTTACTAGACCTAGAACTTACTTTCTACTTGTTCCCTTATTGGCGTAGAAACTAGTTCAGCTATTGGCTACAGAGATGCGTATCGGTTAAAGGCAAAAATATAAAATGAATATCCGACAAATAAGTGTTGCACATCTAGTGTTGTCTCGTGATATCCTGGCACATTGGAAAATTAATTTTATTTAAAGTAACTTTGTCGACAAACGTGTAAGCAGTTACATATGTCAATTCCTTGATTATTTCAGCCTACTCAGTGTTGGCATAAATAACAACAAGCTCGCAACAGATTGTCAATAGCAAAACAAACACCGAGAATCACTTGACAGTTGTTTCGTCTTTTTGAGACTTGAGTGTAAGTTCACTATTGTACAAATGCGTTACAGTCGACTTATTACCTACAGGAGGGCACATCATATACGACAAATAAGTGTTGCGACATTTAGCGTTGCCTCGTGCTATCGTAACATTACCAAAAATTAATGTGCATTAAAGTAACTTTGTCAGCAGATGTGTAAACAGTTACATAACCGGTTGGTACAATAGTGATCTTACACTCGAGTTATCTCACTCCTGGAAAGTCTTAAAATGACGAAACAGCCGTCGAGTGATTCTCGGTGCTTGTTTGCTATTGTACAATCTGTTGCGAATTCACAGCAGGCGATTTGAGATTGTTATTTTTGTCAACACTCTTGGCTATAGTAATCAAAGAATCGCTTTTTTATGCGAATTTAATGAAAAATCCATAGTATTAATTGAATTAGCAAGTGGTAAACTCTCTATTTATATAGCATAATGTTAATATATTCTAACAAATATATACAGGGTGTTGCTATAATCGACCGACAACGCTCCACCCCCAGAGAGGTCTAGTAAATTGGTGAATTTTGATATAGGAACATGAACCCTTAAACGACTTAGTTGCTGAGATACAAAGTGTTGAAAGTTTAAAATAGTTTTATATTACTTCTTGAACAATTTACGCTTAACCTTTTTTCAAAATCGAATTAATAGTATGAATTGAAGCAAATTGTTTAGCTAAACGCCGACGGGGAAATTGCACTGCACATAATATACTAAGTGACATAGAAAGAAAAACACCCAGTAATAATGAATTTATTTGAACAATTTTTGGTATACTAGTGTATACGAATTAGATTAGTAAACGATCACAATTTGATAAAAATTAAACGGTTAACTTCTTCAAAAAACTTAATAATGTGTTGCTCCACCACGATGTCCTGTGCACTCATTAACACGTCTGGGCATACTTCTAATGAGGTGATCGATTTCTTCTTGAGGTATCTCATCCCATGCTATCTGTAACTGATGCTGCAAAGCCGCTAGAGTTTGTGCAGGGTGAGGTAAATTGAGTAATCTTCTTCCCATAATATCCCAGACGTGCTCGATGGGCGAAAGATCGGGAGATCTTGGTGGCTAAGGCAACAAAGCAATTTGATTGGCCTCAAAATGAGCCAAAGAGACCCTAGCAACATGAGGTCGTGCGTTGTCTTGTTGGAATGTGCTGTTGGGGATGGTCTGAACATAAGGTACAATATGGGGTCTACGACCTACTGGATGTAGCGCGCAGCGGTCATGTTACCTCTAATGAAGACCAAAGGTGACCTACTTCCAATAGCAATAGCTTCCCACACCATAACTCCAACTGTGTGGTGCACATCCCAATCGGTCTTCCATGTTCTTCAAACCACTGGTCCGCAATCGGCCGTGTAGAAGAGAAGCGGTCCCGTAAAACCAATAGTCTAAGACGGCCATCTTCGCGTTCTGTGGTTCTTCGACGACGTCCTGTACCTCTCGCTCTTCGTGTACGGCTGCCTTGGTTCCATGCCCGAACACAGACTGCCACAGTGCTTAAACTCCGTTGCGTTCTAGCGGCTATATCTCTCATTGAGAAACCAGCTCACGCAATCCCACAATTCTACCCCTATCAAACTCGCTTAATTGCCGAAAATTATGGCGTCTTCGCACTGGAGGCATTGTGATTGAATTAAAGAAGCTCTCCTTACAAATGCTTAATTCATTGTTTTAGGGCTACTTAATCGTAAGTGTTTTTGAATGAGGTTAACAAAACAACCGCTAGGGCAATATAGCTGAAAAACTGATCGTTTTTATCTTAATATAAACAAATATATTCCCAAAAAAAAAATTTACAAAATATTCATTATTACTGGGTGTTCTTCTTTCTATGTCACTTAGTGTAATTTGGAATATGTCAGTACTTGCAGATTTTTGTTTAGAAGCAAATATCTTCAAGACCGTTCATTTAGCACCATAAAATGTTTTTACTTTTTGACCAGAAATGAACAGAGAATTTAAAAAAAAAAACTATTTGCTCCAGTGGCGTAAAAAATAGGAGGGTAAAAGTAGTTACTAACCCTTATAGCGCGCTACTTAAATTTTTGAAAAGTTAGTTTATGTCAAAATATGACTTTCTTGAAGAGCATATTTGTCACCAAATTTGAAAAAAAAATTTAAAGGCATCTCTGGGGTAGAGCGTTGTCGGACGAATATAACAACACCCAGTATTTTTAATACAGAATTGCATACATAATCTGGTAAATAAATTCGAGTCCTTTTATTAATTTAAAAGAATGCCGATTCGAAAATATACATGAGCCATTTTTTAAATCAAAATTGACAATTATGTTCTATGTATAATGATCTCGAAGTTAGGGAATGGAAAGATCATACCGAGTTATAATAAATAACCATTTGCTTAATAAGTATTCCAGAATCGTTTTTGTTGTGTACGAAAGAAATCGCGGTATCTCAAATTTTTATCAATACATGGGTTGCAAACTGTGGGAATGTAAAACTCGCATTTCACAATACCTTTGTACACGTTTGGTCCAAATATTTATATATTTTTGATGAATAGAATTACAAACCGGGGAGCTTCGGCTTATCATCAGCATTAACTGTGGTGAAAATTAAAACATTTATAATCTCAAGCATAATGTGCAATTGCTTTTAATACAAGTTCACGAAAAATTTATACTTGGAGAAAGGTTTTTCGTATGAAAAATATACGATATGAAAACGGATAAATATTTGAAAACATTTTTCATTCTCTTATCGACATTTTTTAATGTAACAAAAATACATATATAACTTTGTGATAAATTCATTATTGTCGAGTAGGACTTCAACAGATTAAATATACAACTCTAAACTCATGAATCGAAACTAATTAAAATGAAATATGGAAATTCTATTATATTCGATTATAAAGACTTTTAAATGTATAAATGTTTTCAACTGCAAACATCCTGAATTGACAGAACATCAAAATCTATATATGTTTTCATACTTTATAATCTCATTGTAAAAAACTATTTACATTAAACTATTAAAATTATCAAATTTAATACTATTCAACTTAGTTAAAACAAAATTTTCAGTTTAAACTGTGCAAATCTATGCCGCACTTCGTCTAAACGAAGAGTAAAGTAAACCGCGAAAAAACTCACTAAAAATCGAAAATTCAAGAAGTAGTGTACGAACTTTTTATTTTTCTTCTACAAACTTTTACAGACAAATTGTGAAAGTTTTCATTGCGGTATTGTTCTTTGAAGGCGTGCTTTTCAAAGATAGAGTAGAATTGGAATAGTTACCCTGCTTTTTTTTATACGAGCGACTGTATCAGTTCAATGATTAAATTTAATTTAAATAATCATCGAAATATTCGCATATAAATATTTCCGTGTTTTCGAAGCTCGCCGAAAGACAAATGCCTTAATTAGTAAAACTAGTCGTCTTTTACGAAAATCCAAGTACATTCTCAATTCAAATATCCATAATTAAAACGGGTATTGTCCGGGTATCATAGCAACTTTATTATAATTCCTTTTAATTTAATAAGTCCTTCTTGCACGAACATCTCCAAATTATGTGCTTTTCACTGCTCGATTAAATTAATTCCAAATTAAATTTCTAAAAGCGTAGCGTCACGAGTTTCACTTTAAGTTGAGATTTCTGGTTATTCTGTCAAAGTATATTATATAATAAAAATGTATGTTATCAAACAATTTTGTTTAATATTAATGATTGCAAAAAAATAAACTGTAGGTAACGCGGATTTCCATTAAAAAAAAAACAATTTCCTTAATTAATAGCACTTTTAATTCGTCCTGTTCGACGATTTCTCTTTGAACGTTTCATCGCCTTTAGAAGTATCTTATATTTTCTTTTTTGCAGTTTTGAGACAAATTAGTTATTGTAGTTTTTATCTAGACATTTTATAATTTTCTTCTTTAGCTTAAAATCGGTAAATAACCAATCTTATTTTTCAACACGTCATCCAATCATGTTTACTAAATTCTCTTTTCTCAGATATACGAACCTAGATAGGCAGTAATTAGATTGTTAGTGGATATATTAGAATAAATTTATTTTTAATATACATAGAAGATTATAATGATCTGACATGTATATTTTAATCAAATGCATGTTTACAATAGTAGATGTGTTTGGTTATACGGGTCATATTTGTATGTATTCTTAAATTGTTTTTAATTTAATGAAATGCAATAATAGGTAACAAGGTAACATAAACAATTTTAAAAGAAATAAGAGTTTTCTAGTAGCGTAATAAATGTGTAAAACGTTCATGCTTATTCTATGGGTGATACAATTAATGCTGTTTGGCTTGGTTACTCCACTTTACTCTTGAGCCACACAACTGTTACATGCAAAAAGAAGTTAACTACAATTTGAATTAAAAACGTAACATAAACAGGGGATGCACGGTAGCTCAATGTGAGGGGGTGGGTTGCGAGATGATTTACCGTCGTGAAATAGTAAGTTCTTACTAAATATGGTTGCGAAATCGTCAATAACAATCGATACAACATTAAATAGTTTCAGCCCTTGTTCACTGAAAGCCTGTCCAGAACTTTCAACTTTCCAGTTGACGTACCTTAAGAAGGTACTGCCACAAAGAAACGCGTATTTCAAAGAACAATCTACAAGATTTATTGCATTTAAATCAAGACATAAATTTACCAAAATTAACAAACAAAAGGGAAAACATCAAAAAACTGCACCAAAAAACTATACTCGGACACGTATTTCAATAGCTAAGCAATTAATTAAGGGGGTAGATAATAAAAACGAACTTGATTCTTGTGAAAGTTTGGAAATTTTTAAAAACAAAATTTTGCTTATGAATTATGATGATCACGGTCCATTAGGTTTTTTGGAATTATTCAAGCTTATATAAGAATCAATTAGGTGCGTGACACGCAGATAGTATATATAAGTTAAGAAAAATGCCAACAGTTAACTGTAACGGCATGTGTGTGTTAAAGTGCAAAAGCGCTATCTAAGCGATAGCTTTAATGCTTGTAACACACGTTGCCGATAAAGCCAAGTATAACTTGTACAGAAGCAGACGCGCAACAAAAGAACACCTGATGCAGCATTTCGCTCTTATTGTGAGCTCATCAGAGGTGTATACTTAAGTGCGGTATACGACTGTACAAGACGGCGGTTGGTCTTTTTAAGCTCTCGTGGAGCAATGAACATAAGTAAAATGTGTGTCTTGCGACATCTAGTGTAAACATTGACACGTGTGAATAGTATAAACTAATAAATTGCTCCACGAGAGCTTAAAAAGACCAACCGCCGTCTGGTGCAGTAGTATACCGCACTTAAGTATACACCTCTGATGAGCTCACAATAAGAGCGAAATGCTGCATCATCAGGTGTTCTTTTTGTTGCGCGTGTGCTTCTGTACAAGTTATACTTGGCTTTATCAGCAACGTGTGTTACAAGCATTACAAGCTATCGCTTAGATAGCGCTTTGCACTTAACACACACATGCCGTTACAGTTAACTGTTGGAACTTTTCTTAGTTTATACTATTCACACGTGTCAATGTTTACACGAGATGTCGCAAGACACATATTTACTTATATATAAATATATATATATATATATATATATATAGACATATAAACCGGCAGTTGTTGAGCCCGTAGAATATATAAACGGTACGCTCTCGGGCCCGAAGAAACGTTATTGAGCCCGACTTCGGGCTCATCAACGTATCCATGTGTATATTATCATTATACTATTGTATATGCATTGAAACGTGTAAATCCGAAAATTTGGCCGGGCTCATTTAGGATACGTTTATATATCCACTATATACAAAATAGTTCGAACGAATGCGCTGCAGAGGTCTCTTTTATATACACGTTCTCGTTCGTTACGGATGGTACGTTGAGTGGCCCAGTATGTGGCAACATTGAACAGGCCTAACAACGTACAAAAAACATATAGTCTGCGTAAACATTTTAGTGGGTAATACTATGTATCAGCACATTTTCCGACTTACACACGTTAAGTATTGTTTTGGCGACTAATCACTACTAAGTTTTTGCTATATTGATCTCATTAAAGTAAAATTATACGCAATGTAAGTACGTGATATCGTACTTTACAAAAAAACAGGTATTAAATTAACATTAAAATATTGTAATAAAATAGTATATTATTCAATAAGTGGTAAAGAAGGCAATAACTCACGATGATGAGTCGAGTGGCGTAATCATCCAAATGAGTTATTGTCCTTTACCACGAGTTGAATACTATGCTTTATCTACGACTATAACATTTTCTGTTGAAAAAATTTTTTTTTTAATTTTACGATGTTAAATTTTTAATTTATTTGACATTTGTTTAAAAGAAAACAAGATAGGTATTATGATCCCTTACGGTTGCTATGAAAATACGATAATCTGTGAGTTATTATAACTCACGCTTGTAATTCACGCATCCTAGTCATTTATACAATTATTCATCAAAATTCATTGAATAAAGACTATATAATCCAATCGGAGTAGATAAAATTATTTAAAAGCTTTAAATGCATATTATTTTGTTACTATTGGAAACAAAGGTTTTAATTACAACACGTTTTCTTAATTAATCCAATGAACAGTTTTTGATTATGAAGTTTCTAATTTTGCCACAAAATAAGTTAGTAACATAAGTTAGTTCGTTCGCGCGCTTCTGTAAAAGGTTCTAAAAGGATCTGGATCAAAGGTTAGATTGATTGATATGATTATTTAAACAACGATTTAATGAAACAAATATTTAATAATATTAGCTTTTAGAATACACATTATAAACAAAGGCTTTTACAACAACCTAGTTTCTACCAACAAATATAGCTTTATGTTTATTTAAGAATTCTTCAACTTCAGTCTTCTTGGGAGGTATTTTATTTTTAATATGTCCGTTGAAATGTGTTTTTATTAAATGTTTCTGTTTTTCCGTCCATCTTTGTCTAATTATTTTAGTTTTCTGTGAAGTCTGCTCTTCTTCTTCTTCACTGGAAGCGTCGGTAGTGGACGACCATCTCGATTTGGCTGAAATTAGAAAATGCTATGATTAAAGGCAATCAAAGACGAACAGACTAATATACTTACCAGATGTAAGAGTATTTTTTGCACCACCTCTTGATTTTTGTTTCTGATTGCGTTTATCTGTTTTAATTTTTTTCGTAACGGTCTATTAAACAAAAATGTTCTTTTAATTACCTTTAATGAGTATAGTATATAGTCCGGGAGCTCGCTTAATTTGTTAATAGGTAAAACAAAATATATAATAAAATTACCCTTTGAAGTCATTCAGATCATCTGGGCCCCTATTCTTGATTTTTGAAAAATTATTTTCTCATGAAAATGACGAAAATTCTAGTATGTTTCTGCGACAATTATGGTAATTGTAACTAGAACATTGTACAACAGTATTGCAACGTTTGATTTAAAAAAAGGCGGAGCTGGTCTATAATTTTGGTTATGGATTTTCTTTTTGGAAAAATGTTTAGAATGACTAGAATAAAGTAAAACAGTATTGAAATTTGAGATCATTTAAAAAAAGGGTGCCAGCTCAAAAATTGTTAGTTTTAATTTCTGAGCATATAATTTGAGTTACGGCTTTGTTTTTTGGAACAAAGTTGAGAACAACTACAACAATGTAAAACTGTATTGTAACATAAAAAAAGGAGTAGCAACTCAAAACGTACTTTTTAAGTTTATTTGAGAACTAATTGAATTGAAATAATCAGGAACAATTTTTAAAATCAAACATTACGAGAAGTAATCAAAAATTTCTATTTTAATTAAAAGTTAGAATATTATTTGATTATTTTCATTATTATTACATACAACTTTGCTCTTTAGTTTTTCCCCTAGGACTTGTAGTTTTGGCGGAAATCGAGATAAATCGTTTTTACCCATAAAAACCTTAGATTGCCCGTAAATTATTATTCCTTTAATTCTTATTATATTCTCTTTCTTTTCCAACAGGTTTCATTCTACTATTATTCTTTTTTACTTTTGACCAATTTGAAATGTTCATTTCTGTTCTATTGTAGATACATAGAAACTACTCTGTAACTGGAAAGTGTTTCACAATATGTGTTATATTTTACACTTTACTATTTCACTTAAATAATGCAGGCTATTTTCTAATTGAATATCAATATCTAAGGAAGCGATTTTTTGGTCCATTTTAAGAAAAAAACTTTACTTGAATATATGTCTTAAATGTCTGAACTTTTGAGATATAGGGTGGTAAAGTTTTTAAAAATAAATAATTTCTTGTTAATATTTTTAAATGAATTTAGCTACTCTAACGAAATTTGGCATACATGTACAGGGTGTCCCATTTTCAACACTTGTATATCGTATCTCCGTAATTGTTAGTGCAATCAAAAAAGTAATATAGGGGCAACGTGTTCTTTTTTGGGTCACACTTAAAATAATAAAATAAAAATTTGAAGATGTTTCCTCGCTTATAAGATACGAGGGAAAATAAAAAAAATTGTCAATAAATTTTTTTTAGTTTTGTTTCTAATAACTTCTGTTTCATGGTTTATTGCGATTTAAAGTAATGGAGTTTAAATAAATCGCCTAGGAAACCAATAACTTTATGTTCCATTTTAAAAAATGAGGTTAGGTCCGATTACTTTTTTTACCTGAACTCGTATCCTCATTTTTGAACCGGTATATTATTCAAACACTATGAAGAAACGTGAATTAATTGTTAATCAGAACTTTAATTGTTAAATCGGTTACAGAAAACAAAAACCTGGAAATCGGCTATTTTTAATTATCAGCTTACTCATACCTAAAAATGGTAAATTATACACAAAAATTATTTTATACTGAATTGGGTAATTACATTTAAAATTAATATTTCTATTCGATGAATTGGGTTTACTAAACTTTTGTTTTGTCTATAAACCAGATAAAGCTCTAGAACTTAAAAGTATCGATGGTAAAAGTTAAATTAAAAGTCTTAATTTAATCAAATTACTTAAAACTCGAATAGTCTTGGCTTGCACTTTATATTGAATTCATATTGGATACTTGAGAGTTTTGAACAAAATAATTTTGTTTTAGCATTTTTTAGATCTCTCTCGAGCCTTTGATTATGTGGCACATCTCTAAATAAATTGAAAACATTTTATAATTTTGATGAAGCTAGTATTGCGCTCATCAGATCATACTTAAGCAATAGAAAAAATAAACAGTCAATGTTGTACTTTCTGATAATCGCTTCTTGCGTAATGGAGTACCTCAAGGTTCAATTTTTGGGCCTTTATTATTTCTTATATATGTTAATGATTTACATTTACATTTCCAAAATGAATCGTCCATTATTCAATACGCAGATGACACGGCGATATTAATTAAAAATTCTTACATTGCTCTACTAAAAATCTTATACTAATATAAAGACAATAAAACTTTTATTTACACTTCGACCACATAATTTTCAGAATAAGAACTCTAAAAAATTTTAGAAATAAATCTTGATCCTAAACTACAATTCACAGACCGTATAAGTCAATTGACCAGAAAATTTAACAGTGACCTATATATTTTAATGCGTTTAGAAGACAGTGTTTCATCAAAATGTCTCAAAATGACATACTTCGGATTAATTCATACTCATTTAAATTACTGTAGTATCATTTAAGCAAATTGTTATAGATCAAACTGAATATTCTCGTTGCAACGTAAAGCTCTATGTGTTTTAGGAACAATCGCTTTTAGAAAAGGTTGTAAGCCAATTTTTATTAAATTAATAATTATGAAACTGCCGTCACTGTTTATTTTTAATTGCATCACTTATGCTAAAAAAAATATGTAAAAGTTTTACATACAAATCAGATGTTCATAATTATTACACAAGAAATTGTGATAAAATAGAAAAATAATTGTATAGATTAAGTGTAAACATTAAACTACCATCACATATACGTGATTTAACTATTAAACAACTCAAACAGGAAATACAAAATTATTTACTAACAAAGGCTTTTTAGTCACTATCGGAATTTCTTAATTGTAGAAAAGAAGAAATGATAAGTTAATTATGTATCATAATTGTTTGACGGATGTAAATACATCTTGTGTAGAAACAAATACAAATAGTAAATACCGTTTAACTTATATAAAAGTACCTTTGATGAGCCCGAAGGGACTGGCAACGTTGTGGGGCTCATGAAAGAACTCTAAATATATTTTCTGTATATAATCGGGCTCCACAGCGTTCTGTATTTAAGCGCGGGGTACTGGGCTCAACAGCGGCCTGTTAACGTATCGGGCTCAACAAGATACCGTCTATAACTATATATATATATATATATATATATATATATATATATATAAGCTTCTTATTGTTTTTATTTTAGTATCGGTTCGTTGATGTTGATAGCTTAGCTATTGAAACACGTTTAGTTGTTTGGTGTTTTTCCCTTTTGTTACAGATAGACGCTGCAGTTTAGAGTTATCAAAATTAACAAAGTTTACACCGAATTAACATTATTGAAATAGTGAAAAATTAAATCGTTCACGTGATCGCTAAGTTTTATTACTAAAACAACTTATCTAATTAAATGTTATCCGCGTTACGCTCATACAAATTAAGTCAAAACAATCTGACGAATACAAAATTCTTAACTTTGCGCGTCTTGTATTAATAAGTTAAACATACGCACAAAATATCTGTTCAATGAATTAAAAGCGCACAGAAAGTAATATTTACGTAATTACGAAAACATTTCTCGACAGTTTATAACATGAGGTTCAAAGTCCATTTTAAATTCAGTATTGTTCACATATTTACTTAACCCTCCGTCGTCGGTTGCGTGTGTATCAAAATGATACTACTGCGCCAATTTTCGTTGTAATTTTAAAACGCAAGAGTGGTGAGGTGCCTCTATCGAAGTACCTTCCTGTGTTACCTCAGTCTACATGTTCTTTGTATTTAAAGCGTTTTCTTAAACGGGCGTGTTTAGCAGCGAGCGTATTGTATCATGTAGATACTTTGCGACTTAATATTTAAGTTTTATTTTTGGTAATTACAATGAATTATTTTTAGTCAAATTTTTGTTTCATGACATTTATATTTTCAGTATAATGAATTCAAAGCAATGATCCGAAAGATATAGAATACCTTATAAAGTTTGTGTTAGAAAAAGATGAAGATGAAATTCATCCTAACCAAGTAGAAGATTTTGAAGACGAACCGGACACAGATGCAGAAGATGAGCCTGCAGAAGGAAGAACTGATGACTCCGATACTGAAGAGAGTGGGACAGAAGGAGAACCTAGCCTTAATAAGAATGTATGTTATCTTGGTAAAGATAAAATCACAATATGGATAAAGAGAGCCACATAACATTGTTACACGTCTTGGTGGTGTGATACATGAAGTACGACAAGCTAAAGCACCTATGGAGTGTTGGAGTCACCTATTTTCTGATGAAATGTTGCAAACGATAGTTAAGTTCACAAACTAGTACATTCAACTTGAAGTAAGCGGTTGCTTTGACCGACAACGCGATACAAATGACACGGACCTAACTGAACTTAAAGTCTTCATAGGCCTTTTATATCTAGCTGGAACTTTGCATTCCAATAGAATGATGTTGGAAGACCTATGGGGTGCAGATTTAGACGGCGTAGAAATATTTCGTCTCGTTATGAGCCTCAGACGTTTCAAGTTTCAGATAAGATGCCTGCGTTTCGATGACCGCAACACGAGATATGCAAGAAAAGCTGTAGACAACATTGCCCATATTCGTGATCTTTTTGAAAATTTTGTTGAGAAGTGTAAACTTTGCTATTCATTGGGACAGTGTGTTACGATTGATGAGAAATTGGAAGCTTTCAGAGGGCGTTGTACGTTCAAACAACATATTCCTTCAAAACCTGCCAAATACGGGGTAAAAATTTATGCTATGTGTGATACAAACACTTTTTACACTTATAACGTGGAAATATATTCCGGAAGGCATCCACAAGGACCCTATGAACCAAGCAATAAACCTTTCGATGTAGTTAAAAGATTGGCACAACCTATTTATGGAACAGGAAGAAACAACCGCTGACAATTGGTTCACGGATGTAAACTTGTTACTGAGTTAAAAAGTAATAGAGTGTCATATGTTGGCACAATTAAAAAGAACAAGAGGGAACTACCATGGGATCTCTTAAATGTTTGGTTTTGGAGAGCACACGATTGTATCTTACGTACCCAAAAAGAATCGTAATGTTCTTGTGATATTTTCCCAACATTACGATGACGATGATGCCATAGATCTGGAGTCAGGAGAAGCTACAAAACCACAAATGATTACGTATTATAACAAAACCAAGTCGGGAGTCATCGTCGTCGATAAGCTCTGCGCATCCTACAACGTTGCCAGAAATACGCGGCGTTAGCCTATGGTGGTATTTTTTGCTATGATGAACATTTCAGGCATCAATGTCCAAGTCATTTCAACTGGAAATGAACAAAAGTGTATGAAACATAACCTTTTTTTTTCGGAAGCTGTGTCATGAATTAGCCTTGCCATATCTACAAAAAAGATACTTTAGAACCCAAGGACTTCCACATTCTCTTTCTGAAGGTCTTAAGTGATTGAGACCAACGGATGAACCTAATGAGGAAGGTGGAGGAATAGCTGCAGAACATATACCAGGTCCATCGAAGCGTCGTCGCTGTAGTCTATGTTACACATCACGAACGACCCGGTTGACTAAAACGGCTTGCAAAAGTTGTAAGCGAAATATCTGTGGCGAAAATACAACTCCACTGTGCACAGAATGCTATCCTCGGTTACAAGAACTAGAAGATTTTAGCGAAGGCTGAATGAAAGACTTGTACTGCATGCCAATTCCAGTTTATTTTATTATATTTTTTCACTCTTTCGAGTGTTCATAGATTACCTGTATGTTTGCATTTCTTTTTTAGTAAAAAAAAATTAAAAATAATTTAAAAAATACAACTAAAATCAGAAATATCCAATTTGTTTAGTCAGGTTTATTAGATTGCTCAGGACTTTTTTCCTCGGAAATGACATTTTCAGGGATTTTCAAAAAAAGCTTAGGACATCTTAGTAAGATTACATTAAAATAAAATAATACTAATAAAATCATTTACAAATATTTAAAGTGATCTGCAAATAAACTTGATACAAAAAATTCGTTGCTTTTACCATTAATTACTTTTACTATAATTTTATTTTAAAGTAAGATGTATTATTTTGATACATTGCGACATCTTTTATACAAAACAAAGTTGCGACTGACGGAGGGCTAAATAAAAACATAAATACGTGGAGGTCTCGGCTGACTGTGAACCCGGGCTAGCTGAGATGAACCAGAGGATGTGTTGTGGTGAAAAGAAGACGAGAAACGAGATCAATAATTCTTTTTAATAACGCCAGAACCTGGCACACGTTGGTATGATAAATAATTTTGAGTAGATCCTACTAAGTTAAGTTTGTGGTACGGGGATTTGAAATTCCCAGTAAACTTTGAAGGTTACATTTTTTGGTCTAATGAAGCAATACTAATAATAACTGCAAACTTGCGAAACACCGCTAACTAACTTCAAACTTCAAATTTTATTTATTTCCGGTACCCATACGTGCGTTACGCACACAAGTAAAGTGACTGACATCTTCATTCGGGCATTCTTATCATCACTTGTGCACATACCGTCCACAAAATTTCTAAATGATGAAATTTCGAACTATATAAGAAAATAACAATGAGACAGCAAAAATTTATTTTATTTCAAAGTGAAGTTGATGAAGTGATATAGACTTACAACGATGCAAGATAAGGAAATTGAACAAATATCACTTACAATGCCAAACGAAATCAATGTTTCGGTGTGAATGAAATTCAGCGTAATTTAAATATGCATAATAAAGACGTAGCGATTATACCCGTATTAAAATACCAACGAAGATTACACAGCCTAATAGAAATTTAATGTTGTATGGTTTTGTGTACTGATTTACCCGATGGTACCTCTTCGTTCGATTGATAAAGATTACTTTAAGATAATTTTTTACACTTAGATAAGAGATTGTGAATGGCTGTAGTCCTATCTTATTAAAACCAAACGCTTCTCTAAGAATCGAATCAACAGAATCTAAATTTTCAAATGAGGATTCTACTGTACCAATGCCTATAGTTCTGCATTCATTTTTCAAAACGATATGAAACATCACAAAATCTTGTCTATTATTTCGCAGCGACTGTAAATTAGATTAATAATGATAATAATAAACTAAGAAATGCCAACAGTTAACTGTTTCTTAGTTTATACTATTTATACGTGTTCATATTACACGAGATGTCGTTAGACACACATTTCACTTAATAACAATAAACTTTATTGTCGTAACATTCGTTATAATCACAAACTTAGACATTGTCAATACTTAACTGACAACATTGCATGGCGACATTTTTAGTTTATCAAAAACCACTTTTTGACGTTTTATTGTTTTTTATCGAATTGTTTGTAGCAATTCATAAATGTTGATCTACTTTTATACAAATACCCACATTGTGAATTTTCAGTATTTCTTAAAATATGTTGGTTACCATGATCCACTATATTTTCTGCCTTACAATTTATTCCAATACATATTTGTGAAATCGTTTGTAATAGGAAAACCAATTAGACAACAATAATTATCAGGGTATCCATTTTTGGGAAAGATAGGGAAACTCAAGGTGAGTGAAAGTCAGAAAAGAGACTTTACTAATGTTTGCTCCACACAACCCTTGCGATTGCAAACTAAGGGATACATTTCTGGTATAACCTTTGACTTAACCATTTTTTTTTGGCTTGAAATGATCGCATTCGATTAATGTCCATACGAAAATTTGCAAGGTTGGAGAATAAACTGATTAGCTCAGTTTTTTATTAAATTAATTATTTCAATTGTTAATTAATTGACAACGTTTCGACACCACATTTATGCCTTCTCAAGGCCACAAAAACAATTAATTGTAATTGGAATAACATAATTTTTATTTGTAAAGTTACTAAGCCGATAACGTTGAAAAATTTAACCAATTTGAATTTCATATGGCATCATCAAATTTATATCATTCACATCAAAGTTGCAGTAAATTAGTATAAAATTGTTTTTCTTTTAAATTGTATAATGATCTCTATACTCTTAAGAGAGTCCTTCTAGGTGGAGGTGGCATAAACAACTCGGTTGTAATTGCTGATGTTTCGCCCACCATTGTGTGATATTAATCGTTTGTACTTAATTGTGTTGGTGTGTGTTTTATTTACAAATTTTAATTAGAGTACATATTAATGGTATTTAAAAAATATTATTTTATTTTCAGCCTTGATAAAGCCCACACAATAGTAGGAGAAACGTCGGCAAAATCAACGAACTGAGTTGTTTGTGCATCACACCTCTACCTGGAAGGACTCTATTACAATACAGTGTGTCCAAAATTCGATGCTCACCATTGGTATTTTGGAAACGGTAAGAGTTACAGGGTCGGTTAAATGGAACAATATGGAGGTATTTATCTTACCTCTTCAGACCTTCTCTTGTTTTTCCAAAGAAATGCGTTGCCTACTAGATATTGCAAAAAAGTGAAAATCGGCATTTTCTTTAAACTTGCGTAGAATCCACACTATTTATCCTATCAAAAATATGTAAATATAAAAGTTGTAGACATTTAGATATTGAATAATATGCGTCATTAAAATATTTTTGCTTGCATCAGTAGCGAAATATGACCCAAAGTTGCATTTTTTAAATGGAAATGATAATTTATTTTTATACAGTTGAATTACTTGATTTTTTCCTTTTCAACAATATAAGGTTCGAGCTATTTATCTTGTGTACTTTAGAAGATATAAAGAAAAATCGTTTTGAGATCTGTAGATGTATTTTAAAGCACATCACACTATCCATGATTGCAAATTTTTAAGAAACAAACAACTGCACATCAAATCTGTCAATAATATTGTTACAGTAGTATCGTGTCAGAACTTGTAGTTGTTGTAGTAAGCTATTCATATTCAAAATTGATGATGCAGTTTTCAAACCATGAAAAACGGACATGTTTGTTGTCTACATAAGATGCCATCGTAATTCAACTGCGGCAGCAAATGAATATCACAACTTATACCCCGAAAGAAGGCAACCTCACAGAACTTTGTTTTCCCGACTCGAGCAAAATCTTCGACAAGGTGGATCCTTCACCGCCATTCGTCCTACAACCTATCAAAAGACAATGAGGATGCTGAAATAGCTGTTCTAGCCGCTGTTAATGTTGAGCCTTCCGTTTCAGTAAGAAAAATTTCGAATGACAGTGGTATGGCAAGAAGTTCAGTACATTATGTTTTAAAAAGAAGAAATTTCATCCTTATAAGCCAATGATATGCCATCATATCAAAGAGAATGATTATGCTCGAAGAGTTACATTTTGTAGATGGTACCTGGATGAAGTTACAAACGATAATTCTTTTTCTAAAAAAATTCTTTGGAGCGATGAAAGTAGATTCACAAACAACGGCATTTACAATCGGCATAATTATCATTATTGGAATAATGAAAATCCGAAAATAGTTCGAGAATCGCGTTTCCAAGAACGATTCGGATTTAACGTGTGGTGCGGTATTTTGGGAAATCGTTTGATAGGTCCATTTATTTATAATCAAACGCTTAATTCGACTAGATATCTTCAACTGCTGCAAGCCGAAGTCGAAGATGCATTGGACGAGCTACCTATTCAAGAAGAAAGAAGTATTTTGTTTCAGCAAGACGGCGCCCCGGCCCATAATTCCAGGATCGTCACTGAATATTTATCAGCAAGATTTGAAACCGTTGGATTGGAACAAACGGTCCCATACGTTGGCCTGCGCGATCACCAGATTTGTCCATACTAGATTTTCCTGTGGGGACACATAAAAATTTAGTATACGTTGTCAATTATGAGAACGTTAATGATTTGCAGCAGAGCGTCATGCAGGCCTTTAATTCAGTTAGCGTCCGTCAATTAATGAATTGCCGAATAAATATTGAAAAACGCTATACAAAATGTTTAGAAGTCAATGGCCGCACTATTGAGAATCTTTTATAGGAAAACTCATTCGTTTTACGATGTTATCCACCCGTTATGTTTTTGTTATTATTGCTTACAACTTGGTAACATTATAAATCTGCCTCAAAAATGATTTTTCTTTATATCTTCTAAAGTACACAAGATAAATAGCTCGAACCTTATATCGTTGAAAAGGAAAAAATCAAGTAATTCAACTGTATAAAAATAAATTATCATTTCCATTTAAAAAATGCAACTTTGGGTCATATTTCGCTACTGATGCAAGCAAAAAATATTTTAATGACGCATATTATTCAATATCTAAATGTCTACAACTTTTATATTTACATATTTTTGATAGGATAAATAGTGTGGATTCTACGCAAGTTTAAAGAAAATGCCGATTTTCACTTTTTTGCAATATCTAGTAGGCAACGCATTTCTTTGGAAAAACAAGAGAAGGTCTGAAGAGGTAAGATAAATACCTCCATATTGTTCCATTTAACCGACCCTGTAACTCTTACCGTTTCCAAAATACCAATGGTGAGCATCGAATTTTGGACACACTGTATACCGATCGTTAAATAAATTTTGGAGAAAACTTGCCCATATTAAAATTAATATTTTAAACTATAAAATTCTTAATGTGTTCAATAACTAAACCTAAACACTTTTCTTAGTTTTAGTTGGTTTAAGTATAAATTTGTCAATAGGTATACAATCATATGAAAAACTTTTTTATTATTAATTTTAGGAAAAAAAGTTATTCTTCATAAAAAAGTTCTGCATAAACTAAAATCTAAAATACAGTCATCAAATATCAAATTTTTCAGTAGTATACGAGGTTTGTCAAAAAATATGAATTTTACTTAAAAGTCAAGTATCTTTAAATTTAACAATATCGGAAAATGTTATCAAAAAAAAGTTGATCAGAAATAAAAACTACGTTCAAATATGCAATTGTATCCATTTACATTAAAAACTAAGGTTATTTTATTTTTTAATAATATTTATATTTTGAATGAACATTATCACTTGTGATTACGGAACACATGATAACCTTTTAGTTTCTCGATGTTTTCTGATAATTTTGCAATTTAAACGTGTAATAAACATTCATTTATTTTATAAATAATCAAATACATTCAAATACTATAACATCATATTAATAATAGAAACGAACAAAATTAATTTTCACTCATTCCACTAATGCTTCGACATATCCACCCTCTCGTTCAATACACTTAATTGTTCTATCGGCAAATTCACGTAATACATTCCTTATCATTTGTGGAGAAATTTCTTGACATGTTTCTAAAATTATCCTCTCTAAGTGGTCAACATCTTGAAACGGCCCTTTCTGGTAAACTTTTTGTTTCAGGTAACCCCATAAAAAAGTAATCAAGAGGGGTTAAGTCAGGAGATCTAGCAGGCCAAAAGAGATCAGAATATCTATGAATAACTTTTCCATGGAACAAATTTAATGTACTGTGGCATGTGGCACCGTCTTGTTGGTACCAAATACATTGACGTTATTGTAAGGATAGTTCCTCCATGAATTCATCGATACGAGTTTGTAAAAACTGTAAATAACGATAACAGTTCCATTTGAGGAAAATGTCGCCTCATCGGAAAAAATTATATGCCTCGCAAAGAATGGGTTCTCCTCTAACTCTCCTTGGATGAGAGAGCAAAAATCAAATCGCCTATCATAATCCTTTTCTTTTATTGTGTGTACGATTTTCGGTTTGAATGGTTTGTATTTATTAAGTTTTAAAATTCTTGCCACTGTATTTTTACTAACATTTTGTTGCATCAACGAGTTTCTTTTGCGCAATGACAATTTTGGATTTTCTACAACAGACAGCATTACATCAAACTGGATATTCTCATCAGCAACCAGTTTTCGACGTTTTCCATTGAAATTATTTTAATACTTCCAGTTCTCCTAAATTTACTTACTATTTTCGTAACAGTTGAATAACTAATATTGTTATTGGGATGCCTATTATTGAAAATATTTGCTGCTTCTCTATGCGTTTTATAGTTATCTCCCACAATTAAAACAATTTTTATTTTCTCTTCATCAGTTAATAACACTACCATTTTTATGTGTCTTATAAATTCTAACGCGGTTTGACAGTCACTGTCAACATTTGTTTCTATCAACAAATCATTTGTATGTCAGTGCATCCTAGATTACATGTAACTACAGTTAAAGGACTAGGCACCATTTAAATGGAAAAGTGGCTTTAGGGTAATTTTTCTGAATTTTTTATACGGAACTAATCGTTCTGATCAAAAGCTACCATTGCGCAAAAGCAATTCGATGCGCTGTTTAGCTGAAGTTGAAGATGTCATAAATTAAAAGATGGATAAAACTGCAGTTAATGGTCTAGAAAAACGAAAATTGGGTATTTGGGTTTTTCTATGGGGCAATAATACTGCATTAATACCGGATGTGTGGATCAGTGCATTACCGATATACGGTGTGGTGCTGAAAATAAGTAGCAGATCAATAATAACTCAAAAACCTATGGTCAGATTTTTTTTTATTTTAATATGTTTTAGTTTGTTAATAACTATTTAGGTATTTGATAACAATAATTTCTAAATACATTATTTAATGAATACAGGGTGTTTCCAATTTTAATAGGAAAATAATTTTAGTTCAATTCTTCTGGTTTTTTTGGTATGTTGTGCAGCTTGATAATTTGGCTAAAATATTATAATATACTTGAGTCATTTTATTTCTACAGGGTGTTGAACTTTTATTTTTCAAAAATGTTCAATAAATAAGTAATTTTATCAATGTAAATGGTTGTAATTGGATATTTGAACGTAGTTTTTAATTCTGATCAACTTTTTTTAATAACATTTTCCGATATTGTTAAATTTAAAGGTACTTTACTCTTGAGTAAAATTCATATTTTTGCACAAACTTCGTGTTCGACTGAAAAAATTTGATATTTGATGACTTTATTTTAGATTTTAGAACATGCAGAACTTTTTATAAAGAATAACTTTTTTCCTAAAATTAATAATAAAAAGTTTTTCATATGATTCCAACTTAGGGGGACATATTGTATATTTAATCCGATGCTGTTTTCCATATGATTCACAGCGGTCGTTTTTATATGATCGCGAAACGAACCACCACGGCAACACAAATAAAATGGTACATATTTAGTGTGATGGAAACAACCTATTTACGGTGTTCTTCAAATACTGATCAGCCAATAGCGAAGCAGCCGTGAACAATGTATGTGATTGTGGAACTCCGTTGTTTGGTGACTGTTACTATAGTAAACGTTTTGCTTTTTCTTGAACATACAAAATGCTTTCTCATTTAACATTACTGCAAGAATGAGAACAGTGAATTACGAAGTATCTATCACAATTATTACAATTAATTATGTATCATGATAATTAATTAAAAAACCCACTGTCAAGCATTTAGTGGCTTTAAAAATCCACCTTCTTACTGCTTCATTAAAATCTCCAAATCTCACCTGATTAAAATTCAAATCAAAAAATAGTTTCGAATTAGTTTCATTTTGGAAACTATTCTTATGGAAACGATTGAAACATTCACGTCTATTGAAATTTAAGCTACCGCAAACAACTGTAAAAATTTCACAGTCACATTTCGAATAACCGTATCCGAAGTCTGAAACAATATGAGATATCTGTACCCATCATATTAGAAAGTTGACGGGCGGTAGGTTTGCGGTTCTCTTGACGTTCTGTTGAAAATTTAAATTGTTACAAAGGGAAATGTTTTGATAACAAAAGTAAATTAAAGTGTGAAGCTCATACCTTGACAACTAGACAGTTTTATACCGATAGCGAGTTTTCAATTTCCTCGTCTGAAAATGGTTTTTACAAATATTTCCTTTTCTATTACCAGAAACTTATTAAATTTTCGTTCGAATCTTTCTTTTTTTTATTACATTAGTTAATTAACTTTCGAGTATGTTTCGAATTGAAATTTTTATGGCGATATTTTTCGACTTCTTGACATTCTGGCGAAAATGGAATCTCACAAGAGTAGCAAGTTAATCATTTAATTATATTTATTCTAAGAACATTGGACAAGAATAGAGCACGAGCTCGGAGTTTAAACCCTAGATTGGAGTGTCTGTCTCACGGCTTGCATAAAACCAAAATGACAGGCCGTACTTTAAATGAAGTCATTCTGCATTTATGTACGTGCATTCCGCACATGTGCGTATATCTTTATGGTATTTAAAATGACCCAGCTGTGTCGTCGACCGGAGGGATCATGTTCTTGTTGTCTTAAGTCGACTATAAATAAAAAAAGCATTCGCCGCTTTATTTTATGAGAAAGAAAAATCAATTACCTTTTTCCCTGTTCAAATGGACGTATTTTCTCAAGGAATTTTTATTTAAATTTGAGCCCCCTGCACCAAACCGTGTTTAATAAAAGCGAAACCTTGAATGCACCTCCCATTTTTATGAAGAACTTGTATAACTTGCTTATAATAAGAATATTTACAACATCGTTTGTTTTGTTTTTATCTCCACAGACAAAACTGATTACAAGTCACAAGTGCAAATGAGAGCTTCTAGAAAAGGAATTTGAAAATTATGCAAAAAACACACGCACCTTTTCATTATGATAACATAAAAAGATGTTTTAAAACACTTAATCCGAGGAACTTTTTTATTAAATTAAAAATATTTGGATTTTTAACTTTAATTGTTAAAGGCGGTTATTTACTTTTGTGTTCTTAAACAAAATCGTTTTATTTATGATGAATGTAATCATGTTACGTAGCGCTTTTGATACCAATTTATTTCGTTGTGTTCAGGTATCTTTCAAAAAGAAGTCGTGGGTAAGAGATAATACAATTCGATTTGGTTATTTAACATTAAACAGTATCATTCAATGTAGCCCCACTAATGTGCATTTCAACTTTATAATTAACCATGTATTTTTTATTCTCATTCGCTTTAAATTACGATTTCCTATGAATTTAATTTTTAATTTCAAAAAATGTTTATTAATTCAATCCCTTACATTCATAAGTCGAATTTATGATAGCATTATACAATTTCTTCCCTTACGTTTTTGTTGTTTAAACTTAATGTGTTGCCGTTAACCTACACAGATTTTAGAATTTTAAAAATATTTAGCAATATATTCATTTTACACATTTTTGCTTCAAATAAAAGTTGTTTACAATTTAATTAAACACAACTTTTGTTTAAACTATTTTTTGATCCGCTAAGTAATTACTGAGATATAACAATCAAGCAACACTATTTGTTGTAACAATATCTCCACCAATATCAATTATATAAAAAAAGGTTAAAGAGAAAAGTTGTTGGAAATTCCATTGTCTACAACTTAGACCATTTTTTTTAAAACACAATTTTCATTTTCAACTCGTCTTTAAAGGAACGTGCGCACCGTATCTTGTTTTTCTGTTAGATTTTATTTTTCGAGCAGAATGTTTATCGCACACTTGTGATACTCTTTTACACGTTTGTTACTATCAGAACGATGTGGACTTACGTGCGAAAAACTTGTTTTTAACTGTACTGATATTACCAATCGTGTATAAAATTTAAACTTTTTACACTTGATTCATTCCTGGTTTGGCGATGAAGTTTGATAAACAACAAACATATCGTCGTCCTGAACACCTATTTACGTAAAATCCTCGTTAGACGGAACATCTGAAAAATCTAGGTGAATCAATAATGTTAAAAAATTTCAACGTCAAAACCAAATTGTTAGTAGTCTAACCGATTTTGTTCTTTTAGAATGAGTGAGTTCTTTATATTTTGGTAACATTTGTTTCTATTATAGCATTGTCACCCACCAACCCATCAGAACTAGCCCCTAGAAACTGATAATCCATATGAACAAATAGTTCACAACTCTCAACAGTGGCATTAAAAGAGGTTTCAAATATCTGTTTGCGGTTTCTTCTTTTTCATTTCCCCATCGGGTGTTCTCACTTCCTTTAAATGGGGATTCGACCATTTTTTTTCAAGAGACTCCAAAGTCACTCGACGGGTCACTATTGGACCAAAGTTGGAGGCAGTTAGTCTCAATGAACGTTCTTCAACCCATCTTGAACTGGTACTTTGACCAATAGTATCACGTTCAATTGCCATAATGTCTTTTTTAGATTTTCAAAATAAAAGTAACATTTGCTCTTGTTTATAATTTTCATCGTCAGAACTTCTGAATGATTTTCTCCATCTGTTTCATTGAAGACTTTTCCATAATCAGAGTCCGGACCCATACGTTTTTTCCTACGCCTGCTCATCTTGGAGTTATCAACTGCAAATAATTTTCGGCGAAGTTTGGAGTTACTGACACGTTCCATAAACATCTTGGTATATTTTCCTGGGCTATTTATGCACAATTTTTGATGGATCATAAGTAACACAATCAGTAAAAGTTTTTCGGTAATAAGTGCCACAATGAGTAATAAGACGCTGTGGCACCTTTATCTTGCATGTAGGTCCTAGGAGTTCTTTTAATAATAAACAAACGTTTTGCATTGAATTCCACATTGTACCGATACTAACAAAAATGTAAAAGAATATCGGAAGAAAATTTTAATTTAATTTAACTGTTTTAAGGATTACCCTTAAGACGATCCAGGCCACAAGACAAAATAATTTTAGCTTCATAATAACGTCAGCAAAAGTGAAAAAAGGGTGCTAATATTTTCGGTTTGAAAACCTTCGAGTAAAAATAAAAGAACTAAGTAAGATTTCATAAAAGAAAATAAATACTGAAAACAAATCAAGATCTCTCAAATAAAAAACCAAAAAAAGATGTATAAGTCTGGTTTAAAACCAATAATACCTAACAGAAAGTTTAATTTCGACACATTAAAATCGGGAAGTACACATTTTTTCACAGCCCTTGAAATGGCACATGCAATCTCCTGTTATTTATTTGATTGTTAAAGTTGTTAAATCACACAATTATGGTTCAGTCACATTACTTTTGGAATTGAATACAGTTAAGACTTGGAGGTGCTTAATATTATTTTCCTGCTATGTGTTTGATTCTACAGAGTTGTTGGCTGGGATTTTTCTTCAAACTAATAGTTTTGGGAACGGCATTGCTCAGGTTTGGACATCAAACCGGAAAGCGATAATTTTATATCGTATCATGCTTGATCAACCGTCTTCCGAGCCAATATTGTTTTCCAATAAATCTGCCAGAGCATCATCGTTTGTTGCAGATCTTTAGGACTTTATCATACATAGGTTCTTAGAAAGATTACCTTCAACCCATAAACCTTATCGTAGATGGGGGTAATACGCGATTTTGTTATTAAGTGAGAATTGAAACATTAAAATGAGAGAAACTGTACTTTTGTCATCATAGTTAACTGTAAAATTTTCCATTTCTTCATTTTTATTGCAGGTGTTCGCGTGTGATTGTCGGTAGCTGAAATTACTTTAATTTTGTTTACAACACTTACATTATAGCGTCCAAGTAACACACTTCGGTAGGTCATATTATCCGTTAATTAAAAAATTTGAGCAACACACAGAACGTAGATTAACTTCTTCTTCTTCAAGTAGCATATCTGTCACCGGACGTTGCGCACCCCTCGCATGTATATGTGTTGTGCGTGACAGTAGACACATACACATGGGACCTACAGTTTAACGGCGATTCCGAACGGTATACTCTCGCTGATTTGCCGTTGCCTTGCGAGAGAGTACGGCCGAAAAATTCGATGTTTGCACCGGGAATTGAACCCGAGGTGCCTGCTTAACAACTAACGCACTTAACTGCAGAGCTACGACCGCACCTATAAGATTAACTATAAGGAATAAATCTGCGGCGGTTGTTTAATGAGAGCAAGTGAGCAATTGCACCCTCTAGAATGTTTAAACCAAACACACCAAGCGGCGGCTAACTGTGGAAGTGTTTAGTTATTACGTATTCATGATTTGCGGGCCGTGCAATTAATCAACGCATTGTGACAATACTAGTAACGTGCACTACCGTACTGAGATGAACAAAGCTCGACGTGTGGTCAATTCTGCCTTTATCATTACATTGGAGATGGGGATAACTGAAATGCGCGGTTCCTCAATGCCGCATAATATGTAGTGGGTGAGCAAGTGTTTTAGTTAAAATTAATTCCCTCGCTGGTTTAGTGGACAATGTGTATTCGCGGTTAACGTATCATTAAAAAATGGCAGTATAAAATCTTAAACGGCCGATGCCGTAACTATGTTTAGAAACAATAAACAATCTGTTAAAGGTAAAGACGTTATAAGCAAATTCAAATTGGATATTTATCAAAAATATCACTGGATTTGTTGGTGTGAAATTAAAAATGCTTTGTATTATACTTTTTAATTTTGAAATTATGTACCTCCTATGTGAACCATCCCGAGCCGCCACTGGAATAAATATAGTGTTTTCCTATACATTGATAGTTTCACTTTAGGCTACAGCATTACTAGTCAATCTGCTATAAGGTTTATGGTTCCATCGCTCAAAAGAGTTTCTTAAGCAATAAGTCGGGGTTACAATACAGTCATATATTTTTAGCTCGTATAACGTCTTTACAAGCCCTTTTAACAGGACGTTAAATTGCTACATTTAGTGGCTAGTGATCTTCGGCAATAATATTAAAGCAATATTCTTTTTTTTTGCATTTTCGATTGATATTTAGTGAAAAATGACAAACCAAATTGTCACAGTTCTTTCTAATCAAACATAGTCCCGTTAAAGCAACCATTGGATGCATTTTTAGATCTACTCAGGAAATATTTTTGTGTCTATACAGTACCTACACCAGAACATCATCTGCACTTCCGGTGAACACCAAAGAAGTGTCTAGGATGTTTTAAGCATAATTTTTTCTCCATTCTTGACGAAGTCTACTAGCGCCCGTTTAATTGTTTCCTCTATAATTTCTCTGACGGTACTTTTTTTTGCTACTTCTTACGAATTAATCGTCGGATTATTAATGAAATATGATGGTTTCTGCCCCTGGCGATAGGCAACCAACCTTACTCTTGATCAATCTTGCTTGTGTCTAACTTTGACAGGGGAAAATTGTCTACACGTATTCTGGTGTGAACTTTAGTCACTTCCTTTTTTAATAATTAGTAATTTAATTAACTATAACTAGGCGTGTACCTGAGGATATTAAGTTCTTACGCTTGACGAACAACCTAAGTTTGACTTTCATTTCGAATCCCACATGTGGTAATCGGCATTTTGTCATTCTAGAATTTTTACTTGGAGACAATTTCAATTTCAATATCCACTTAGTATCACTGGACGACTCGCCTTGAAACACCGAGGGATGTACGTCTGATACCCCTTACTATTAATAGATACCTGGACTCACTCCAAGAAAGAGGCTCGTTAACTCATCACACGCCTAAATCTAACCGGAACCTACATGGTGATGCTAACCTTATCCCTAGGAAGAAGCGTCAATGTTTCTTATTTTGGCGATGTAGACTATCTTGCCTAATAGTCGAGGTTATGCATTGCATTAATTATTTTCGTAAAATCCTATACCTTCAAAGTTTTGAGATGCACATGAGATTCACTCATCTCAATGCGAAGTTCAGTTTTCTATGAAATCTTAATACCATAGCTTACCTGAGAAAATCGCAACATTTGATAACATTTTTTCTTGCAATTTACAAAAAATGTTTAAATATTTTTTAATTGTGACGATATCTATGTACCTACTATTTGATGACACTTTCAACTTAACTCAAACAGAGACCACTTTGATTTTTTAAATGACATCTTATATATTTTTTACAATTACATTAGAGTAAGTTCATAAAATGATCTAAAATTGTTCAAGATATTGATTTAAAACACAAATGGCCATGGAAAACCAAAACAATTGCTTCAGATTGTAAAGTAAATAATTTTTTTTGTCACTGCGGTTAATAATACCTTCATATGATAACAATAGAATGTGCTAAAATGTATGCATTTTGCAGATGTTACATAATAACAATCTGCACGATTGCACTGTACTAGAATTACACGTAGCTTGAGATGGCGAAAAAATTATTGGTTTAAATTACAGGAATTATTGGCGATTAAGCCTGTGGAAAAAACAACTACGTAAAGCCTTACAGATATCTACTTGAATGACACTAGAAGAGGAGTAATGCATAAAGGCCTTGCCTTGCCTTATGTTATATCAAACAGCAAGTTGTTAAAAATGCATACCAAGCTTTTCAAAATAATTTGATATTAAGTATTTTGTTAAAATTTGATTAATGTCCAGAACAAGATATTCTTAAACTTTAAGAATATTAAGTATTTTATTTAAAAATTAAATTCCTTATATCAACTTATTATTTCTTTATATAGTTTATAACAAAGCTTCGAGTTTTTAGTAATTACTGGTTTTACACTGCCAGAAAATGATTTATATGATTTTTGTAATTATTTGTTAATCTCGTTATCGATTTTATGTACCCAGTGCTGATTTTTTTCTGAAAGTACTTAGGGGTGTTAAATTACGTTGCATTCTAATGACATTGTATAAACTTACCACTTTACGGAAAATTATTTTTCACACACTTAAAAGAAAAATTTTAACACAAAGTGTGGGATTCTCTTTTTTAACTCGAATATCGTACGATATCATCCTTCGACAGTAAAAAGCTTTTAAAGAAAAAATAGTCTAAACGTATAAAGTTTTAAATAATAAATTCTTTGTAGAAACAGGAAATCGATAAGTTATCCACAAGTATAAACACTCATCTTTGTAAATAGGCAGAGACAGAAAGTATAAGCGTAGACAATACGGTCCTAACTTGGAGCCAAGGCAGAAGCTAATCTCGGAGACAATAAAGTTTGGATTCAATTCATGAATAGAAATAAAAACCAATGGGTCGGATAGTTTCATTCTTCTTCTTGGCTGAGGTCGCTATTGTTTTTTCAGAGATGAGACCAAGAACTGGCTCTTAACTTCGCAGATTACTTGTAGTTGAATGGTCGCAATTCGTTTCACAGCTTCCATAAAATAAAATTATGAACTTCTTAATAAGACGAAATTACTTACGCCAGTCTGTTCATTCTTAAAACAAACTTACGAAGATTGTTTAACGTGATTAGCTGTATAGATGTTATCAAAATTTATGTGTTTTAAGTTTAAAAGTTTTAAGAGTATGGCTTCGTTAGCTCGAGCTATTATTAATTTTATTTTCATGTAAATGCGTACATACATATCGCGAATAAACACATAAACCTAGTTGTGTTAATGCTTCTTTAAAAAAGCAAACTGAAATAAAATAACGAAACTGGTAGAAATAACGGGTATAAAAATGCATACAAGCTGAGTTAAGTTAAAAATATGGGAAAATACCGAAACGCAAATCCCAGAATAATTTAATAGTTCAGTTATAAAAGGTATAAAAGAGTGTAGCAGCGAGCTTACCTAAAATTATGGCAAAAAGCGATTTTAATAAAGAATGATTTATTCACTCGAAAACAACGCCTCGAATTTTTAAGAGGAAATATAGAATATTAGTTTTTTTGGAAAAAAGATCGCTTATTGACGCAAAAAAACGTATTTTACCACCTGTTCCGGATCTAGTAAATTTGATTAAAGACGTTACCGGTGTTGGTTGTATCGTTGACTAGGGTTGAAAGAGGGACAAAACGCTTTTGCAAAATTTAAATGTTCACGACGTTAAAATAAATCTTTTCAATTCAAAGGAAGGACATACGACTGATTTGTTCCGTTGTTTTTATTTTTATTGTTAAACGCGACTTATACAAATTTGATTAAAAAGGGAAACGCGCATCTTTTCTAACAGAGATTTTAACGAGCTTTTCTTAAAAAAATCTAACTCGGAACTATTTAGAGATACTTTGTATTCCTCGTTCATGGTAAGGAAGCAATAAATACGGGTTGCAGTATGTGAGTTCAAGTCATGCCATTTAGATAACTTAATTTCCTTTGCAATGGACAAGTCTGCGGTATATCCGTTGCAGTAATTTGAATATTTATGCTCGAATATTAATTATGTCAGAAAATGGGAGAAGGTTTCTATATAAACTAACTTCTCTGCATACAAGTGTGCTATATTTAAGAATTAAGCAAAACGCCCGCACTGCTTGCATGACTAAGTGCATTTACTTGAACCGCGTGTAAACCATATTGGCTGTCGGATAACCGTTTTGATCGATTCCTTTCTGGTTTATTACGGAGACGTATAGTCTAGTTGACTTTATCAAATTAGTTGCATGTCAAGTCGTGTTTACACGATCGTTAGTGATATATTTATGCATTTTATTTACTATTAATGCAACTTGCCCTGTCAACCGAATCGTTTAGGAATATGTATACAGGCACATGTACAGAATACTAAATTAACAAAATGCTAAATTGGTTTTTTTATTCGAAATCACATTTAGTAGTACATATTCGGCAATTTGTTCGCATTTTGGTATAGGTTCAGTTCTATTAGTTATTTTCATCTTATCTTCAATTTTATAGGATGAAACGCAATAAAAGTGGTATTGCAAAACATCATAAATATAAAATAAAAGCTTTTTCGTTCTATTAAATGTGAACCATACATAATATTTTTTGAAATGAATCTGTCAATAATAATAGTATTCAAATTCAAATATAAAAAATACATTAATTGAGTGACGATTAATTCTGAGAAATTTTCTAAATTGAGTATGTTTTAACCCTAGAATACATAAATCTTGAGCATTTAGATATGCTCTAAATACATCTTTAATTAACACACACTTGATTCAAAAACATTCAAGTGTACTTAGAAATCGAAAAAAAAATTATTTTACATTAGCATACCATATTTACATAAACCGGGCCCCCAAAGCCCGTTTACTAACAGTTCCTATAAAACAAGTATAGACTTGTTCATAGTCGGTTGAGAGTTATTATAATTTGTCACGTACTGCTGCACGGAATTATGAGTGTTTGTGCAAGTCGAAACTTGCATTACTGCTGGATGTATAAAAGTCAGGTGCAGCTGATTGTCATTCAGTTGAAATAAAAGTTGCATTGAGTGAACTTGTGAGACACGTATAATAATGGCATCAAAAAAGAATGAGAAAAACGTGAGAGTTGGTGATAAAGGCTTTGAAGAAGTACTGTTGCAGTGGGCAGCTGAACTTGATGATCTGCCTTCTGCAAAAAGTGATACATCAGAAGCATAAAATGATGACACAGAAGACACAAATTTTGAAAGTATTTCTGGCGAATATTCTGGATCACCTAGTGATGATGGTGACGATATTGGTAATCCGACCTTCGCTTCAACTTACATTGCTCCAAGTGGTCTGAATTGCAGTCTGGAACCTCCATCAAAAAATAAAATTCAACCACATAACATTATTCGGCATGCGCCAGGACTGACAAGAAAGCATATGGCTGCAACACCAAAGGGGGAGTTTGAGTTATTTGTAACTCCAGTTATTATACAAGAAATTGTGAACTGTGCTATTTACGGAGCAAAAGGAAAACCGTGGAAAGATGTAACCGTTGATGAGTTTCTTGCATTCTGTGGTTTACTTATTCATGCGGGAGTTGACAGAAGCTGGAATGTTCCTGCGAGAGAACTATTTTGTACCGAATTTGCTAATACTATATACCGAGCCACAGTGTCCATATTTCGCTTTGAAGAAATTCGAAGATTCGTCAGATCTGACGATAAGAGAACTCGGAATATGCGTTTGGAAACCGATAAATTAGCAATGGGTGTTCTACGTTTGGGATTTATTCATTCAACAATGTAAAACCTGCGTCATGCCGGATACTAGTGTAACTGTAGATGAACAACTCGTTGACTTTAGAGGCAGATGCAGATTCGTTCAATATATGCCAAGTAAACCGGCAAAATATGTTTATTAATTCAATTAATAGAATTCTTGAATATCCCTTACATTCATAAGTCGAATTTATGATAGCATTATACAATTTCTTCCCTTACGTTTTTGTTGGTTAAACTTAATGTGTTGCGAAACTGCCGTTAACCTACACAGATTTTAGAATTTTAAAATATTTAGCAAAATATTCATTTTACACATTTTTGCTTCAAATAAAATTTGTTTACAATTTAATTAAACACAACTTTTGTTTAAACTATCTTTTGATCCGCTAAGTAATTACTGAGATATAACAATCAAGCAACACTATTTTTTGTAACAATATCTCCACCAATATCAATTATATAAAAAAAGTTTTAAGAGAAAAGTTGTTGGAAATTCTATTGTCTATAACTTGGACCATTTTTTTAAAAACACAATTTTCATTTTCAACTCGTCTTTAAAGGAACGTGCGCACGGTATCTTGTTTTTCTGTTAGATTTTATTTTTCGAGCAGAATGTTTATCGCACACTTGTGTTACTCTTTTACACGTTTGTTACTATCAGAACGATGTGGACTTACGCGCGAAAAACTTGTTTTTAACTGTACTGATATTACCAATCGTGTATAAAATTTAAACTTTAAAAATCTAGGTGAATCAATAATGATAATTTATATATGCTCTAAACACATCTTTATTTAACACAACAAAATTGATTCAAAAACGTTCAAGTGTACTTAGAAATCGAAAAAAAATTATTTTACATTAGCATACCATATTTACATAAACCGGGCCCCCAAAGCCCGTTTACTAACAGTTCCTATCAAACAAGTATAAACTTGTTCATAGTCGGTTGAGAGTTATTATAATTTGTCACGTACTGCTGCACGGAATTATGAGTGTTTGTGCAAGTCGAAACTTGCATTACTGCTGGATGTATAAAAGTCAGGTGCAGCTGATTGTCATTCAGTTGAAATTAAAGTTGCATTGAGTGAACTTGTGAGACACGTATAATAATGGCATCAAAAAAGAATGTGAAAAACGTGAGAGTTGGTGATGAAGGCTATGAAGAAGTACTGTTGCAGTGGGCAGCTGAACTTGATGATCTGCCTTCTGCAAAAAGTGATACATCAGAAGCATAAAATGATAACACAGAAGACACTAATTTTGAAAGTATTTCTGGCGAATATTCTGGATCAACTAGTGATGATGGTGACGATATTGGTAATCCGACCTTCGCTTCGACTTACATTGCTCCAAGTGGTCTGAATTGGAGTCTGGAACCTCCAGCAAAAAATAAAATTCAACCACATAACATTATTCGGCATGCGCCAGGACTGACAAGAAAGCATATGGCTGCAACACCAAAGGGGGAGTTAGAGTTATTTGTAACTCCAGTTATTATACAAGAAATTGTGAACTGTGCTAATTTAGAGGGTAAACGTATTTACGGAGCAAAAGGAAAACCGTGGAAAGATGTAACCGTTGATGAGTGCATTCTGTGGTTTACTTATTCATGCGGGAGTTGACAGGAACTGGAATGTTCCTGCGAGAGAACTATTTTGTGCCGAATTTGCTAATACTATATACCGAGCCACAGTGTCCATATTTCGCTTTGAAGAAATTCGAAGATTCGTCAGATCTGACGATAAGAGAACTCGGAATATGCGTTTGGAAACCGATAAATTAGCAATGGGTATTCTACGTTTGGGATTTATTCATTCAACAATGTAAAACCTGCGTCATACCGGATACTAGTGTAACTGTAGATGGACAACTCGTTGACTTTAGAGGCAGATGCAGATTCGTTCAATATATGCCAAGTAAACCGGCAAAATATGGATTTAAAATATTTTGGATGTGTGAATCTAAGTCTGGTTATGCTCTGGATGGTTTAGTTTATGTTAGTCGCCAACCAGGAGAACCTCCACATAAAAACCTGGGGCTTGAAGTAGTACAAACTCTTGTGCGTGGCATAATTCTGGTCTCAATCTCACGATAGACAATTTCTTCACTAGTATTTATTTGTTGGATAAAAATATTACTGTTGTGGGTACAGTATGTCAGAATAAGCGTGACATTCCGAGCGAAAGGAAAATCTCAAGAGATCGTGTAGTCTGCTCTTCATTGTTTTGCTTCCGAAATAACATATCCATGGTAAGTTACGCACGTAAAAAGAGCAAATGCGTAATTTTACTAAGCACCATGCGCCACGACGCAGCTATCAATGATGACGCTAAGAAGAAGCTCGAAATCATCTCTCATTATAATAAAACATAGGACGGTGTTGACATCATGGATCAAATAACATGACAATTTTTTTCAACATTATTGATGTTGCAGCACTCAATGCATATGTAGTATTTACAAAGGAACATCCAAACTACAATATACTAGTGATACCACATATGCAGAGAAGATCTACTAACCCTAACTTACGGCGTAGTGTCCGGGAGTGTATGAGCAGATTTATTGATATCTCTGATCAGTCAGCCGCTCAAAAAGAAAAAGATGCTCAGTATGCCCCTCAAATATTGATCGTAAGAGCACAATGATACGTATTAGTTGTAAAAATAATACCTGTAATGAACATAGCATTAGAATGTGCATTACTTGATTTTCTAATCTCTAAAAAATTTATCTTTTTTTAACAATGATGGTTACTCTAGATATTTAATTCTACGTTTATAACGTATATGTATGAATAAATAAGGTTTTATTTCAATAACTTTGTTTTTTTAAAGTGCAAGCGCTATCGGCAACGTGTGTTACAAGCATTAAAGCTATCGCTTAGATAGCGCTTTGCACTTAACACACTCATGCCGTTACAGTTAACTGTTGGCATTTTTCTTAGTTTATACTATTCATACGTGTCAATGTTTACACGAGATGTCGCAAGACACACATTTTACTTTTGTTTTTTTTGTGATTATACATGATTCTATGATCCGGGCCTCAGAAGCCTGGATTATGTAAAAACCGATATTTTATCGGTTAAGTATCAGAAGCTTTAAAATACAGCTATTAATCATCGGTGAAAGTATTTAAATCCGTCAATACTATTCTGGGAGCAAAAGATTCAAAATTTAACATCTTCTTGCGAACAACTTGCGAACCCACAACATGATTTAAGATTCACATATAAAATAATGACCTTGGGTTCTATTTTCGAATCATGCGACTAATTCGTTGGACGACTTTTTATCGATAAATCTTTGCGTAAAAAAATTTTTAATCATTATTTAGTTGTTAATCGTCGTGCTTTGCACGATATGGAAAATGCGAACTAAATTCTGCATGGTTCAAAACTTAAAATACAACCATCAGATATCAATTTTTTAACCTGTATACGAGGTTTGTCAAAAAAATATGGATTTTGCTCAAGGTAGAGCACCATTATTTTTACAATACAGAAGAATTAAAAGTTATATCCAAATATAAAATTACGGCCATTTAGCATCAAAATTCAGGGTTGGTTTTCTTTACTAATCATTCCGTATTACCAGAAATACATCATCTCCCCGGAATGTATAAGGCCCAGATGATTCTATATTTGCATATGAACTTCCCGAAGTTGCCTATAGGTAGCGCTATGTGCTACATTATTATAATATCTTAGTTTCCTGTTATTTTCACACCTAACACTCAATTTAAAATTAAAGATTAATTCAAACAAACTGAATAGTATATCCTACTAATATTTATACAAATGAAATATGAAAAACTTAAAAAATCTATTTTTAAATTATTGCGTTGTTCACTATCACTAACACTTATAGAGAATCTACTGCTTGTATCTATGGGACGTTCTACATTCCGGGGAGATGATGTACTTCTGGTATTACTTATTCTGGCTTGATACATTTAACGTAATCTAGGATGCACTGACATGAAATATTTGACACTGAATGCCAGACTTATATGGACAGTAATAAAAGAGTTTGAGAAACGAACAATAAAATGTTTACAAAATGAAGATGAATATGTCGAAGCTTTAGTAGATTGGATTAAAATTTAATTATTTTTGTTTCTGTATAAATATGATGTTTGTTTACTAAATATTCTTTGTATGGATTTTCCTATTTCTATAATAAATAGGTACATTATTTTAAAAAACCGAAAATAATAAAGTTTTCCATATGGTTCCAAAGTAGACACACTATATATGTGACCGATTAAAAATATTAAATATAATATAAATATTAATAATATTAAAGATATTGATAGAGGTGTCACAAGCCTGGATAGAACTTAGATAATCGAGAGCAAATCAAGTACACAAAGAAAACTGTTGTTACAGAATTTAAACAAAAGATTCAATTCTACATTCTATTTAAACCAAAACTAATTATCTTTTCCTTTTCTATATTACACTCCTTTTTCCATTCCTCTCCTCCTCTACTAGCTCTTACTATATTTTTTCTTTTTCTGTCTTCTCTCCTTATTTCTGCATACGACCCCATTATGCGTTGCAAGTTTTCCCACTCGTGACTACACAACTTACATTTTCTGAATCTAGCTATCATTCTTTTTACTGATAGATTTTTCATTTCTTTCCTATTATTAACTCTCCAAATCCTTCATTCTACCTTCTCTCGCATATCTTTGTTCTTCTCTTCAGCACTTGAGTATTCTTATCACTTTTGAATTTCTATATTTCTTTCTTTTCTACCTTCTGTGTTTCTACTTCTTCCTTTGCACACTCTCCTTTCTTATAATATAATTTCTTTATTTCTTGTCCAAACTTTATTTTCTGCTTCCTAATTGCTTTATAACAGTCCTTCAAAACAGTATTATCTACTCCTGTACGTATTCCTTCGTGATACATATTTCATGGTCTCTTTCGCGCCCGCGCTCTATTTTTTTAAATTTCATTCCTTCTCCCGTCGTTTCTTTATCCAATCCTAATGTACGTCTCTAATACTTTTCAATTTTTGCTACGCCTTTCTATACATTTTACAGTTTTAACTAATTTCAACTTTTTCGATGTTAATTCTTCATCTTTATTATATCTTACCGTGTACCCCAGGTATTTCTATTTGTTAACACTTTTCATTTCTTCCTTTTCCCATTTGTATTTTCCTTTTTCTTCTTTCTCTATAGTCTTTTCTGCAAATTTGCTATTAGATTTTTTTTCAAGTAATCCTTCACCACATCTATTGCCCCTCAGGCTTGCCGTTGTTGTCCATTCTAAAATAAAATTAAGTTTGCCTTTTTATGTTAAGACATTTCCAAGATATTACATTTTTTCTAAATCGATATTTATGTTACCCCCACTACTTTATTTGAAGAGATATAAAAAAACTTTAAGACAAAAGTTGTTTACAATAAACGCGAAATTTGATTTTAGGTATTTTCGGTATAGCTTATCTATGCAAGTTATAGACGAAATCGTGTTTTTTTCATTTGATGTCCAATACGTCCTCTAGCGGCCATCTTAAGAACTTTAAAATAATTTTCAGCATTTTCTCTTGGCCATTTTTATTATAAATTTTGTTGTTCTGAATCTTGGTTGGTTTGAAGATAGTTTTGATGTTGAGCCTCTTTAGAATTTTTTCTATAGATTTGTGACTTTGAATGTGTATAGAAGATATCCATGGGCGGATGTAGGTCGACTATCGGCTTCCGGTTCTCTTGATCTTCTGTACCTCATTGATTTTTCGATCTCTTTCCTGAGATACCTGTTACCCTTAAAGGTAGTTTTCAAGTGTTCAAGTTCTGCCTGAAGATTCTTTGGTTCACAAACCTATCGAGCTCGTTCGATCCTCAAAGACTCTGGAACGGCATCTTACGAATATCCCCATTTGACCGACGCAATGCAACCGCCACCTCCTTTGAACTAGTGTAAATTGCGAAGTATAAATCATCATTCTACATCCAACCTGGGAGGTGAAAGGTCCTCTGAAGCAGCTTTTGTTAGAAAGAGTCCCAGTCAACAACGGCTTTTATACCAGAATCTAGGCAACAATAGTTTGGTGTTTAATTATGTGTTTTGTTCTTTTCTCATTATTTTTTTCTTTGTAACCGCGTTTTCTTCTTAATTTTGTTTATCAGAAGATGTAGGTGATACGTGTTGTCTGTTAACATAGGAATATGTTCTTGAAACTGTTTCTCCTTAAACGGTAATATCTCTAATTTTAGTTATTTTTTTGTTTTCTTTTGCTCTTAATATTCTTTTTATATTATTTTTCTATTGTGTTTAATGTATTGTTGCCTTTCTGTTTTTTTATTTTTGCCCTTTTTGTTTAAAAAATAATAAAAATAAAACAAGTTTTAAATTATTGTTTCTTATCACCGTATTGATGCTCTGACAGTTACATTTTGCAAAAAGTGGATTACACCAAAGTTCAAAAATACGATGGTTTAATACAGCAGTCTCTTTAATATGGTAGGTACTTCTGGTTTTTTCAAAATTTGGGATGCACTTGAACAAATTTGTTTAATGTTGTTTAAAATGACAAATTTTTTCTTTATTTTTGGGAAATATTTAGGTACTAGATTAAAACCCCGTCGATTGACGAGCAAATTTTAATGCATGAATTTAATAATGCTAGACCTATGGCGGACGGAGACGCCTCTGACCCCGCTCCCTGAATGGAAATATCCGGTTTTCGGATTTTCCCGTTGGTTTGAAGGCACGACCCATTGACATGCCAAATTTCAAGTTTCCTTTTGGGTTTCTCTACGACACTCTGGAAGTACCCGTTTAATTTCAGAGGCAGACATAAAAAAATAGGCGTTTTATATTATATAGGATTATAATCTCTTCATTGATAATTTACTAAAATTCAAATATTTTGCGGCCTTTACAAAAATATTGTAGTTAGGTATTACTAATTACCCTTATAATTGCGGTAAAAACTCTTGAACTACTTACTTTTTTCTTATGGCCGTATGCTTCATCATAGCTTAAACTTAAGCAATTGTTAAAACCATAACAACGATTGTTTTTAATCATCGCTTAAGTTTAAGCTGTGTTGGTACATACAGCCATTAGTCTCGCAATTTGGTACTAACTATAGATAAAGTGAAGTATCGAAATATATTGAAAAATATACCGGTATTCGTACAATCACCAATACTTTGCTTAATATTCTAGATAATCGATATTTAACTCCCAAAAAGGTATTTACACTAAACCTTTATTTACTTTTTTTAAATTGTTTTTATCAGTGCATCAAATTGATGATCTTACAAAGGTCATGCCAGACTACCCAAATTAATTTTCGAAATTCAAGTATATTTGCTTCTAATACTGCTACTGACTTCTTCTGCATCTTTTCATACTTTCGAAGGTATAAAAATACTCAGAAGAATGCAGAAGCACAAAAGGGTTTGTGGGAGGGAAACTGTCACAAGAATTTGAATTCAAAATGCCCTGTTTACCTTTGGACAACGGTTTAGTTGCTCGTCCTCAGTACAAAGATTTTATCAGCTTAAATCTAATAATTCGCCGGAAAAAGTCAGCCGTCATATTATTTGTACTTCATATGTGTAAGAGCGTATAAAGAATATATCGCGACTTTTTCGACTGAAAAAAATCGCGTTCTAAAAAAAATAATTTTGAATTGGAATAATGTAACATAATATGTGACATTTATTGCATGATTTACATTAATTGGACTATAAACATTTAAATAAATGCGAACCATTAAGTGATTGTTATTTATTGATCTTGCAATACAGTTTATAACGTTTATAGTTTTTTTGAGATCTTCATGAACGTTGTATACTATTGAATTTTCCAGTTTTAACAAATTATGATTACGATGTTTTTGAAATCATTTTATAAATGAACTTCCATTTTATATCGAATGAATGGATCATATATGTCTATAAACAATTTGTTAAATAGTATACTAATAAAAAATAGTTTAACAAAATTAACATTCATTAAATAATACAAAGATAATTAAAAAATGGTTGTAATATTACAATATAAATTTTAAATCCTCCGGCGATGTCGTAGACATAGAAGAAATGACGATAATTCATCCAACTTTCTACTCTGCTAATATTTCTCATTTCCTTTGCTTTCATTCTGCCTTAAGGGTTTATGTATTATCTTTTTTATGTCTAGGTGCAAAATATTTAATGTTTGGGACGTGTAACAAACAGCATATCTTAACATAAAATACCCTAATAACGATGTTAAACGTCGGACCTCCAAGTAATGGCATTAAATAGATTGAACCTCTGATTGGAGGCATTTAATTAACACCCTTTCAAAGATGCGTTGTGAATACGAAAACGTCCTATCAAAGGGCGAAATTAAGAAATTTACTTCTGTAGGTATAGTTTCATAATTAAACTTTATCTTCTTTTAATCTCTTAAAAATTATTTGATGTTATCATTTTAGAAGTAATTAGTTACAGAGCAAGAACCGAGATAAAATAAATATAAAACAGAGACACGACAAACTTATTACATTTCTTTTACAAATGTCACAGCATTATGTTGCAAGTACATCGTAAAATGAATTATATTCAGTTTTTAACCTCGTATAATATAAGACAGTACTTCATACTCTTTTAGAATTTTAAAATAAGTCTGTTATTTACTTTTATCAAATAGAAGTAGTAATAGCAAAGTAGTGAGTGGGACGTTTGAAACCGACCTTTTACACATCTTTTGATTATAAACTGTCTCGAATTTAGTAACTTATCGCTTTTATGTACGATATTTGAAAAAAAAGCTTAAGGAAAGAAAATAAAAAATAATAATGACAATACTACCAATATTTTAAATTTTTATGCATTGTTCAGTAGGTACCGGATCATATTAATCTTGTCGAAATAAAAAAATAATTATTATTATATTAGAAGCTTTCTTCCAACTCAATATTGTTCAAACTTTTGAAACCAACTGAATATTTATGTTAATTAGATTTTAGTATCATTTTTAACACTTAAATATTTAAATTCGTATTCTCTGACTACAATTTTGTTGTAATTACACAATTTACTACTTTATTCCATTATATTAATACAAATGTATTTAAACTAAGCGTTTTTTAAATAAAAAGTGAAACGACTGAAATCAAAAAGCAGTAGTCGGGAGTAATTATACAGATCACAATAAATGATATAATCTACTACAACTGTACTTTGTTGAGAAAGTTTAAAATGAGAAACGTTATATTGACTTTTAGTAATAAACACAGTATCTGTAGTAAAAAGTTCAAAAAGGTAAGAGTTTGTAAGTTAGTACGTCCTAGTACATTTTAACCATCAAAAGAAAATGCTTAAGGTGTTATTGTATTCATCTGATGCTGTTGCAATGTGTGTAAATTTTGATCTCGGTTCTTCAAAGAATGTGTGTTTTCCAAATTACCTCATGACCACTTTCTACCACAAAACGGACGGTTAGGGAATAGTGACTTTTGGATTTTTTAGCCATGACAGTTGATGATGGAGTTAGAATAGAATCAAAACTGGAAGTGCTTTTTAGATTTTCTTGGTACTATACAATGAAATACACCTGTGTATAGTATGTTTCTTTAAATAAAAATTGTTTTAAAATAAACTTTATGTACGTTTTACTGGAGAAGTTGTATCATCATTTATATTAGAACAGAAAAAGAAAACACCAAAAACTGTACAAAAAAAAAACTATAAACGTACACGCGTGTCGTTAGCTAAACTATCATCATCGGCGATGAGGTCATTGAAACCTAAATACGAAATTCATTTAACTCCATCATATCAGGCCAATCCATCAAATTCTAAAAACCAGTAAATTATAAATATTATCGTCTGTTAAGAAGGAAGAATTTTACTCATTCTTTTTATTTGAAATATATTGAATCTATCATACTTTTGTGTGTCCTGCATCAGCAACCTACATCAATTCACTATCATATTTTCATGGTAACGACTTTCCATCATCTTAATATCTTGTGGAATTGATCTTCTTTCTATTCGCTAAAGTCCCCAAAAATTTGATTAAAGTTATCACGGTTGGGGTGAAAGAAGTCATTGGAATCTAGTGATTTATATACCAGGATGTATTGATATCTAGTTAGCCTAGACCAGTTCCTTGCATAAACAAAATATTGCGTTACCATAGCAACGAACAATAACTTATTAGAAGTGTCAGTGTAAAGTTTGACGTCAAAAAAGTAAACCAGAGTCACGCAATAAATTAAATGAAAAAAGATGTCCACCGAAATTGTGAAAATCGAAAAATTGGAGTATCGAGCCATCATCAAGTACCTGTATTTAAAAGGGTTAAGAGGTAAGCAGATTTACGAAGATATGCTTAATACCATTGGTGATCAATGTCCTTCGTATGCGACCGTCAAAAATTGGAATGCAAGCTTCAAAAGAGGTAAATTTTCCATTGAAGATGATGACCGATCGGGAAGGCCAGTTTCTGTGTCAGTCCCCGAAAATATCGATGCTGTTCATGACATGATTTTATCATATGGTTCACGTCAATTTGGACATGAGAAAAATTGCTGCAAAATGGATCCCCAAATGTTTTAATGTTGACCAAAAGCGTGCAAGAGTAGAAGCATCGCGTTCGATCTGTGCTCGATTTGAAAACGATGTAGACTTCTTAAACCGAATTGTTACTATGGATGAGACTTGGGTACATTTCTACGATCCAGAAACAAAGCAACAATCGATGGAATGGCGACACTCTGGTTCTCCAAGACCTAAGAAGTTTCGTGTCCAAAAATCTGCTGGAAAAGTTCTTGCTTCAGTTTTTTGGGATTGCCATGGAGTAATCATGATTGATTTTTGGATAAGGGTAGAACAATAACTGGAGATTACTATTCGACATTACTGACCACTCTACGGGAAAATATTAAAGAGAAAAGGCGCGGAAAGCTATCCAAAGGTGTTTTGTTTTTGCAGGACAACGCCCCTGCACACAAATCTCATGTTGCCATGCAAAAATTTGTGATTTAGGGTTTGAATTACTAGAACACCCCCTTATTCACCCGATTTGGCTCCGTCCGACTATCACCTCTTTCCTCAACTAAAAAAAAGTTTAAAAGGTCGTACATTTTCTTCCAACAAGGAGATAATAGAAGCTGTGGAGGTCTGGTTTGCAGAGCAAGAAGAAAATTTTTTTTTGAAAGGTCTAGAGACGTTGCAGGTTCGCTGTAATAAATGTATCCAATAAAGAGGAGAATATGTTGAGTAATAAAATATTTTGACACTGAAATTTTGTTTGGTTCTATAGTAGGCTAAGAATTTTTCAATATATCCTCGTATTGCGTATTTTTAACAATTTTTCAACAATTCAACATCTTTATTCAACAAAATATTCTATACATTTCAAGCATGTCTTCACCGATTTATGATCTAAACCATCGTTACACGATTCTGAAACTTCTTCGCCTTATTTTCCTATAGTGTTAAACTTTACATCTGTGGGTCCGTTTTCTCGCCCTAATCAGACACAGATTACGATTATATCCGAAAGGAAGAAACCCTGGGGTCCGATCTTCAAGAACACTCGAACGGCACCTTACGAAGATCCGAATTTGACCGGCGCGATGAAAGCTCCGCCCCTCAAAACCAATATGAATTCAAGCTGCGAAGTAGAAACCATCAGTCTACATCCAACATCGGAAATGGACGGACACTGAAGAAGCTGACCGCTCGTGTTAGCGAAACGTTAGGGAAAAATTCCAATCAACGACGATTTTTAGACCCAAATCTAGACGACATTAGTCGAATTTGTCAGACAAGATATTGTTTAGATATCGTGGTAAATCTATGAAGGCAAATTCTAAACATGTACCGAAATAGTAGTAGATTATTTATTTATATAATGTGATACAACAAATTTCAATGTACTGGTCTCTAGTCTAAAAGAACTAATCGTTTCCGAAATAAATAAATAAAAACTGCTAAATTAAATGTTTATACAGTCTTCATTGGACGAGTCAACATTAAATAATAAATGTTTGTTTTAAAAAATTAAAAAAATATACAGTGACTACAATTTAAAAATATTTTCAATTGTACAGGGTGTCCCACTTTCATGGACCACCTGTCAACTTTGACATTTTAAATGGACACATACATTTTCTATTCTGAATATACGTGAAAAACTGTGGGTACTTTATGTATAAGAGTCTTACTTAAAAAGTGATACTTTTCGAGATATTTCAAACGCTTCCTTGGGTCAATATCGGCCTTGAGATATTTAAGTTTTTTTAGGTTATTATTTGTAATAGTAAACTCAAATTTTATTCATACTTGGGGCGGTAACCACCCTAACTGTCCATGGTTTAAAAGTTAACATTCGTTATACAGTGTATGAGAAAAAAATGTCAAAGTTTAATCGAAAATGATGAACGCCCTGTATATTTTCTATCAAAGCGCTGTAGAATTAAATTCTTTACTATTAATGCCTGTCTACCAAAACTCAACCGTTAGCCGTGAAACCCGTTTTTTATCAAAAATATTCACGAACCCTCAAAAGTTTACTGTTGCCGCGGTTGTGTTAGTAAATTAGGAGTCGTAATTTAGTGGCGTTAATGAAGCTTTTTCGTCGAAAGTCCCGATTTTGATAATATTTTTTTAATTTTTGTTTTTTTATGTTAATCAAAATTTCAAAGGGGGAAATAATTATTTGTATTGTTTAAACAGTATGTATGTTATTTATATGAGTAAATAAGTTTTTGGTTGTATTCTTTGAAAATATCTTCATATTCTTCTTTTAATTGGGAACACAATTGTTTTATTTGAAGTTTTCTCGAACTCTTCTTTTTAGGACAAATTCTGTAAATGATTTAAGATCTGTAAGTGCAAGATACCATCATTCTTGTTATGCAGATGTTATGAAACAGGCAAATACACAAGAAAAAACAATTGATCCACGAATTGTGAATACCAATCATGCTATGGATCAAATAATAGATTACATAAATACATAAATAATAATCCCGATTGTCAGTTTTCTCTGAATGGGTTGATGAAGGTTGAATCTTTTGTAGAGTCTCATTTGGATGCTGAGAATGAATATATTAGAAAAATTATGGAGGTTACAAATATAATCTACAAGGATATCTGTAACGAAGTATTTATTAATGACCTTTATCTGCTGGTGATCAAATGTTTTCTAAAAACAAATTAATAGATGTAATTCCTCAATCATTACAATTATTATTGAGTGAAATTATACAGAATTTGATAATGAACTTGATAAAAAAACGTTGTCAATTGCACATGCAATTATGTCTGCTGTAAGACCACGCTGTTTTTTATCGCCTCTTCAAGTTGGATTGCGTTTAACATTACACAGACAATTTGGTTCCAGAAAAGTCATAGACATATGCCATGCTTTAGGTTTTTGTGCATCTTATCATGAACCACAATTATGTGAAGCCTCAGCACTTTATCAAGATTCTGCTGCACTGAGTAACGAACCATTCGTCCAGTTTGTTTTTGACAACGCAGATTTTAAACACGGCAACTTTGACAAGTTAATGGACATTCCATAATCTAGGATGAATTAGTATTGTAACTCCAGCAGCTTCAATACAACCACGCCAATCTTTACGACGATTAAAATCTATACCTCCACAAGAAAATATTGGTGGCGAAGGATTAAGAAAAATAATAGCTGAAGTACTAGAAAAACATATAGAATTGAAGCCTACTTATACAACACATCTAAATACACTGTGGATGTTTATGAAGCACGCTGAATCTAATAATTATCTCGGATGAAATGCTTTTATGCAAAACCTGACCACTGGATTAGAGTATGAAGAATCAAAAATCGTGTTCTTACCATTTATTAATTCAAATCCAAGTGACTATAATACATTATTCACGGCTATTAGATTTACTATTTACAAAGCTAGATCTATTGGTATGAATGCTTGTGGAATAACTTTTGATCAGCCGCTGTATATGAAAGCGCAAGATATAGCTTCTGCTGTAAATTTGACCGATGATCTTACAGTAATTATTAAATTGGGAGCATTTCATTTGATGCTATCTTTTTTGGGGCGTATTGGTAACATAATGGCAGGAAGTGGCCTAAAAGAAGTACTTTCTACTGTACATGCCGATAACACAAGCGATCAAATATTATCAGGACATAATTATTCAAGACCTATACGTGCTCATAGTTTAGTGCAAATCTCACTTTCAAAAATCATTTTTGAGGAGCTTAAAATTGATGAAAAATTTGCTGCATTTCAAGAAGGATTTATTTACCAAAAATGCGTGCATTACCACAAGAACTAAGCCAACAAGATTTTGAAGCTTACAAAGAAAATCATAGGGCTAGAATATCTGATATGTATTTCGTAAACATTTCAACTGATCAAACAATAGAGCAAACACTCATGAAGTCCATGAAAATAGAGGGTGGTCCTTTCAGAGTAGTAGTAGAGGGGATGGAAGAATTTTGTGGAGTTTGTTTTAAATCATCATACCAGCATATTGACGCTAGTGATAGCAGAATAAGTGAAGATTCTTCAGTATATAAAATTGCAGAATTTTTTCACATTCACAACCCGTTTCCAGATACGAAAACCACTGATTGTTATAAAGCATTTGATATAGGAATTAATTTAAGAAAAAAAATGAAGGTTTAAATTTTAAAGATATAAAAATGACAATAAAGTCTAAATCTTTATAGAGCATGAGCACCAAATTAAAGTTAATAATACTGAAGTTGCTGTGGATCCAAATCTAATTTTTCAACGCTTATCCTTTTTGAGAAAGAGTTATGATGAACTTCGTCAATATTTTAACTACGAGTTGGCTCCCTATTCTCTCTCGCTTTTTGATAACGGTGGATTGAGGAAAACGACGAAATCAACGCTATACGATATTTTTGAACAATGTGAAACGGATGTTACTGATGTTACAAAATTTTTTGACATTATCGATGGTGGTATGTTACTTCATAGAAAAAAAAATCAAAAGTTTATTGATATTTTTCAACAATAAATCGGATATTTACGTAGTAACTATGGTACCAACGTTAAATTTTTAGGAAACAGTAAAAATAAAAATAGATTTATAAACCTTTTCTGCAAAAATTGGCTGAAAATAATATGGAGTGGAGTCAAGCAGAAAGTGATGCAGATCGTTTAGTTGTACAATCAGCTCTTGATAGTTCCTTCCATGATGTGGTTGTTGTAGCAGAGGACATTGATGTTTTAGTGATATTGATGGCTTCAGCACCTGATCATAGAGAAATATTTTTCTTAAATCCAGTCAGTTATTGTTAATAAAAATAATAAAGCTAAACATTTTTTCTATATAAAAAAATAGGTACATTTTTTTTAAATAATAAAAATAATTATTTCCCCCCTCTGAAAGATTTCTGATTTTAAATAATGTAAAAAACCTAAAATTAAAAAAAAATGATCAAAATCGGAGCTGTTTCTGAGGACTTTCGAAGATTGCCTGTTTTGCGGCTTCATTGTCGGGACTAATTCATCCTACCACATATACATACTCCTATCGGAAGCCCCATTGTGGGAAAACCAAACTGAATTAAAAATACACAGGAAATTTAATCCAATTATAAATTAATAGTTATGTATACTTCTTGTGCAACTGATAATGTCTTGACATTGAAACTTGAAAATGTAAAAGTTTGGCTGTCCTCGAATTTTCATGTTTCTGGGAAAATAATTCGTATTGCTAACGTGCCTACATGCCACATATTTTATTGACCTACGTATTAAATAAAAATTTGTAATTACCGTGCGAGTGGTAGTTTTTATCGAGTTAAATATTTCAGCTAAGAATCTGAAGTGAAAATGGAATGTTCATCAATAAAATCATGGTTCACTTGCTTCCTCGGTGTTGTTAAAAAAAAATCCTCCAATTTATTTTTGATGTAACCAAATATATTCAAAGGCAACAAGTACCTCTCGTAATTAAAAATGAATTTGTTTTAACTTAATTTTAAAATTGTCTAAACGCATTTTTTCATTCACAATTTATTTCTAATCAACTAAATGAATTAATATTTTTACACATTTTATAAAGCTTTTTCGGTAACAATAATCTGATAATTTGTTTTTAATTTTAGTCTATTTTAGTTCTGTTTAATATCTGTTTTTGATTATATTTTCATATTTAAAGATTTAATTGGTGAAGTACGCTTCAATGGTTTTATGTTGTACATTATTATATGTAATGCATACAGTCGTCAAATAGTATTTCTGTTTTTTTTTTACTTTTACATATATAGTTTAGGTTACGTTTCTATTATTGATTTTCCTTGACTATTAATTTAAGAGCCTTAAGAGGAATACATACAGGCATGGCTAAACCATGCACTATAAGTACATTTAAAACAGCTTTTAATTTTAAATGTTTGAAGTAAAACTTAATGTTTTGTGAAAGACAAAACTTGGGGTTTTGTCGCTGTAGTATCACTTTGTTTTCAAAACGCTTACTTTTTGTTTTTTTTTACGTTTGAATTAGTTCATTTTATAGCATATTTAACACCATAATTTTAATAGAAATAAATACAAAATCAAAATTCTACCACAACCACGACACAGTCCTTTCTTATATCTACCAATTGAAATTAAAACATTACTAATAATTTAATTTAAATTTAGAGGTACTTTGAGATAATTTGACGCATTAAAATGCACGATTTAGCGATGGCGCACTGATAGTATGTATTCCTCTTAAATAAATATTTGTAATAATAACTTAAAAAAAAACATTCGCAATATGAAAGTTTCACGTTATCTCGTCAATTATTAATTTAATAATGATTTAGGTTGCGTGCTATTTTTCATGTATGTTTAAATTTAATGACGCATAATTATTTCTGGGAAGCTATCAAGTATTTACTACTTATGCTATTACTAAACGAACCTCGTGATGTGTGAGATATATAAATGGATGCTCGATATTTTTAAAATACAAATGGAATGTATTTGATATAGGAACAGCGAATTTCAAATAACAGTCGTAAAATCAGAAACGATGTACTGAAAATACACCACACCAACCATTAAACGAATCCTGGCTAAGCTAAATCCCACACACGCCCGCATTATCGAATGCAACTGAAGGGCGGTTTACCATCAACAATAATTGGGGGCTACTAGTCATTTTCACGGGGTAGTGTGTGGGAACCAAAATTTCAATTTTAGGGGTGGTTTTGCTAATATATTATACTAAAATTGCAGAATTTGAAATAAACTGTTACCGTCTTATTAATATCAGTTAAGGGATGACTGAACATTGAGATTAGATGTGGATACATCTCGAGGGAATGAACCAGTCAGGCGGTTATTCAGATCTAAACCTAACCATACTACTAATTATACCCCTAGTGCCATTAGAGTATATAATGCGGTGATACCCATGAAATGAACGCCACAGTATTCCAAACGTCTTCTGTATTACTTACAGGATTTAGAAATTATTAGAGCGAATTAAGGTAAATACTTTTATGACTTGTATTTTTGTATTATTTGTTACTAAAATTAACTTAGTAATGAGCGTACATATACAGATTAATTTGACGGTTTTGGATAAATTGCAAACGTTTGAAATTTGATTAATTCAATGAATCGTATCAATCGACAAATTCAAAACTAGTAGGTAATGCTTTTCAGCGACGTTGTTATATAGAAAACGTAAAATATGTGTATGTGTGTGACAACATTACATTTTGCATTTATGATTGTGTTCTGCCAGCATAGATTTTACATTTTACTAATTATAAATTCATAACGAAATGCACGGAATTGATAACAAAAGTCACCGAACCTAAATAGAAGGATAAGTCAAACATAAATAATTTGTATAAAATTTAATTTAAAAAGGTTTGCTTAAATTGATAAAAAATACTAATATGTATATTGTTACCATTAGATGAGGAACATTAATAAAATAATCGAAATGAAGCATGGCAGAAGGTTAATAACATGTTTCGTTACGTGTTGCAAACAGAATGAAAAAAAAAATTATAAAAATGGAATTAAACATATATCGAATTCAAACTTTAATCGAGTTTTACAATCTGACAAGTGAATAATGATTTTATCGTAACTAGTGATGAAAAGTTTTAGTTTTGTAACCTTACTAAAATTGAATTTTTGATCAAGTGAATATAATAATATTCTAAATGTAATAAAATTTAGAAAGAGACATTTTTAGTGTTGCATTTACCTTTTGCAAAGAAGAAGACATTGAACTTGTGCTTCTTCCAGGAATGACGAGTACCTATCTTCCAATTTTGATATTGTTAAGTTTGCAATGTATTTTAGTCTTACGTTGTTGCTAATTTGCAAAATGTTTTATTACTGTTTACTTTAATATTTATTTTTTGATTCAATAGTTACCGGTGCTTCTACCCGCATTATCATTTCATTACAAATACCCATACATAAAATGGAGAGATCTCGCGATTAATTAAACTATTCGAATAGTTATATCCGAATACATGTAATCTTAAATTGTAATTTTTTTACGTTGGTGATCCCGTGGTTGAGTTTCCCAAGGTTTGGCCCCTCGAACGGTGCTACCAGGAAATTTACTCTTCGTCTTATTCTTTGATTTTCTGTTGTTAGTCACTTTAACTATTGACTTATTATTTTATTATCCACAACGCTAGCAATAAGAACGCAGCAGCAACAACGCAGCAGCAACAACGCAGCAAAAGTCTTTATTTATTTGGTTTACTTCATAACTTTATATTCACAATAATTTTATTTCACTCGTGTATTTCAATACTTTTTACATGTCCACGAAAAATATTTAACATCTTTAATTATCAACTGTGGTCTCTAACTGCCCATCACCAACTACCCGACATCTGTTTTTGTTCATCGTTTTCCCCACTTCACTTAATGTTTTCATTTTGGTAATTTTAATTGCGCAAAAATTTAAAAAATCATTTATTTTAAGGAAGGATAAAAAGGGTACATTACAAATTCCTGAATGGAAATTCTGAAATTTTAAGTATCACATGTGAGATCTCTGTTAGTCTCTACTGTATCGATGTTTCAGTTTGATCATCTCGAATATTAAACTAGGGGTCTTGAGATGGTTAGGAATTTTCCTATGTTCTCAAGAGGTTTTTTGGATGTTTTTCCTACGCAACTTTGTAGGTGATATTTTTGGAGTGTTTGGACACTAGGTTTATATGAGAAATTATGATTAGGATATCGGTTTGGTGATCAGCTCTATACGGAAAGTAGGTGAAATTTTCTGCAGTATACCGTGGGGAGTCAGTATGTTGTGTAATTTGATTTTATTTAGATTGCTTTGTCACTAAATAATTTTTTAGATCATTGGAATTTTAATTTATTTAACAATTAATAGACACCTATTTTGATCTATTATTTATCAATCTTGGTATTATGTTGTTAAAATTAGTATGAGTTTGTCTAAGTGTGGTTTGAGTAACTATTATCCTAATTATGATGGTCAATTGATTTATTCTTTTCTTGGGAGGCGTGAATGTTGAGTTTCAGTCTGTAATATTAACTTCATCCTTTGCAGTTTGGAGAATATTTTTGCAGACAGATGACACTAACATCTTCTCTTGGACGTTTAGGGCATTGAGTGAATAAATTTTGGTCAATGTACTTGAAATATCTCTTTCCATCTTCGTTAACTAGTATTTTTTTTCAAGGGAATTTCTACTTATGATATGATACGATCTTTTTTTGTTTACCCAAATATTTTCCTAACTTCTTGGATATTGTTAAGATCTACATAACATAACGGGATATGGTGCCTTCTTTTCTTATAATATTATGATTTGTCATGAAGTTGTTGTTCACTTTCTGAGCCTTTGAATGTATGATGGCTTACTTTTATCACGTTGTAGTGTTTAGTCATCACCCTGCAGTCTTGTGTGGTTCTTATGTTAATAAACAATTACATATTTATAGTTATTATTGTACCGTGCTTGCCTTGTTTGCTTTCTTTCTGTTCATTTGACACAGAATCTATTTTTGAAAGTACATTATTTTTATTATGTTCCATTGTTGATGAGAAATTGGATCTATTTCGCTTTAGATTTTGTCTTCACAATGCGAACCTCTCTACAGGGGTTTTTGATTGTTTGTTGTATTTTAAGAAACTTGGGTTTTCGAACCAGTTCGCGTACCATTTCTTTAGCTAACGATGTTCAGGTCACCACGAGTCGCGTGGCATTGGCTCGTGTGAAGAAGACCGCTTGACTTTTCGAATATCATAGCTCTATCTAGTCTAGCGAGTTCTGTTTTCCTCGAGATGCCGTGGCTGTAGATGTTGTACAGGAACAGTGAAAGAGGGAGCATTGGGGAACTTTGATTTGATGTTTTGTTTTCGTAATTTTGTAGTCTGTAGCTTGAAGTTAAGGAACATTGTCTTAGAAAGGAGGTGCGAGCTCCACTATTACCGGCTAAACCCCCACGTTCAGGAGTTTTAGCATTAGGCTCTGGTGCCAGACTAGATCAGAAAAATTTTCAATTTCTAACAACTTTGACAGAATAGGAGGAGCTATTCTGGATAAGTACTGTATCTGATGATAGATCGCGAACAGGTCTCGATTGTGGTGCATATTGTCCTGGTAAACTAATCAACTGCGTTGTTCAGGTCAGCGATGGTTTTAATTGTTAGTCGACTGTTTTCCATTAGTAGGCAAGATGAATGATCAGTTGAACTGAACTGGTGAAAACGACAGCGGAACTACCTGTCTTCTTCCGTATATTGTATATTGTGAGACATTTCACAATTTTGCGTTACTCCAATGTCTATGACGTTTGAGAAAAAGTTTTTTGCCCCGGGAAGAAGCTACCCAAGTAACACCAACCTGCATAAATTAACTGCATATGCGCTGCTAATAACCTCCAGTTGATTTTATAACTGCACGTTACCTGTGCATAGCCTATAAAAATAGAAGACGTCTGATAGTACTTGCATTGTACCTGCAACTGAAGCTGAATTTAAATGTAACTGCGTATCACCTTCATTTTATAATAAACTGCAACTATCCAGGATTAATGAAAGTCTGATAACCCTTCAAATAGCTTCTGTACAGAAGTTAAATGCAGTTCTTTTGTTCATGTTAATTTACAGGATATATAGTTACAGGTGTTGTATGTGTACAAAATACCAAACATAATTGACAGCACGCATGACTGTAAACTTATAGGTTAAGTCAAAGGTTTCAGAAGTATTAGAAAGTATTCGGAAAATATAGTAGATGGAAATCAATAAAGCAAAATGGAGAAAAACAAAACGAAGTGGAACATTTCGTCGACAAGTAAAAAAATACCGAAATATATTTTCGGCAAATGCAAGAGCTAATTCATTAGCAAGTTATGGTTTCAGCACAGAATCTGAAATAATTTCAAACGATGATCATCAACCTGTTGATTATAAAGAAAGCATAAATCTTGAAGCATCTGAAAATGATTTTTTGCAAATGGATATATCAGAAGTTGAAGAAATTGAAGAGAGAAACCTCGAACTAAAACCCAATGAAACTTTTAGATCATTTTTTAAAAACTGGGCAATTGAATTCAATATACCACAGATTGCTTTAAAACCTTTATTGGGGAAATTAAACAAAGAATATGATTATCGTTTACCTAACGATCCTCGATCACTAATGGGTCAGTGTTTATTTATGTATTTATAAATCGTCTAGTTACCTGTTATGTATATCTTGCAGGAACTCCACATCAAAAGGTTATTTTGATTCAAAATATTGGTGGTGGAAGATACTGGCATCAGGGGTTAGAATGTTGTCTCCGTCAATGCTTTTACAACTTGGCAAGTTCATTAAAAATTAATATCAATATAAACATTGATGGTTTGCCCCTATTTGAAAATGGAACTGATCAGTTTTGGCCGATTTTGTTCAATATCCATAAAATGAAACACGTTCAACCAATGATTATTGGAGTTTTCTACGGAAAATCTAAACCCAAATATGTTGAAGAGTTTCTTACACCTTTTATAAACGAAGCGATTCCATTGTTAAACTCAGGACTTTTCATCAATGAAAATCATTTAACAATTAAAATTCGAGCATTTATTTGCGACTCACCTGCTCGCGCTTTTATTAAAGGTAGGTATTAATTTATATATTTGTTGTTTTCAACATTTTTGTTTATCTTTAAATTTGTAGGTGTTATCAATTTTAATAATCAACACGGATTCTACACAGTAGGCTTTTATTCTTCAACCACAGGTTGCAACTTTTTCCTCGTATAAATTGCATGAAACGAACAGATACAGGATTTCGTTCTTATGAATACAAAGAAAATTGCCAGTTGTACAATGGAAATGGAGAGCATATTGCAACACCGCTACTTAAATTACCAATTAATATGGTAGAAGATGTAATTGTTGCCGATTCTTTGCACTTATTTCATTTAGGTATCACAAAACGGTTACTTACAGCTTACAAAAACGGAAAATCAGGAATGAGTATGTGAAAGTGGTCAGGTAGCACTATAGAAGAAATATCTAAAATTTTGGTTGGCATTAAACTGCCTTCAGAATTTCATAGAACTGTTCGAGGAATCAATTATTTAACACACTGGAAAACATCAGAATGCAGTGCTTTTCTTAATTATATTGGTATTGTAGTGTTAAAGCTTTTTTTGCCCAAAGTACATTACAAACATTTTTTACATTTGTTTTGTGGAGTAACACTTTGTTCAAAGCTTTGTTTTGGAAGTTGCTCAACAAATGTTTGATACATTCGTCAAAACTCATTATAGATTATTTAGAAGTGTGACTATGAATGTCCATAATTTACACCATGTTGTAAATGAAGTTCAACGTTCTGGTGATTTATAAACTTTATCATCATATCCGTTTGAAAATCACCTATTTAAAATCAAGCAGATGTTAAGAAGCGGACGTTTTCCTTTATCTCAAGTTGCAAATAGATTATCAGAGATTACGTCTAATCAAATTAATTATCAAACAAAAAGTGCTGCTACTTATCCGTTATTTAAATATCCTTTAAAAAATGATGCCTCTAAATATGTTCATGTGGAATTGAGGGAGGTTTTTTTATTAAAAAATAATTTTCAAAACAAATGGTTTTGAATCGAAACAAAGAAATTATAGCAATGGAATATGCAAATTCATGTGGTATTTTTGGAATACGATTAAAAAATGTTGAAGATTCGTTGGTTACGGTCTCTATTCAGTCTACTTGCTGAATTATTTAACTGATCTTGCAAAATTTATTATTTTGCAAACTGCCCACTCTTCTTGTATACAGCAAGCAGAAACACAGTGCTTGAACACTTCTATTGTTCTAAAAAAGCTCTGAAACTTGATTTTGTCTTCATTTTATCTTTTTCCTGTTCAAGAGCTGCGATTAAAAAAATTTCTGCTCCAAAAATAATCGACTAAATTTAAGGCTACAGTTCTATAATTTATGAAATGTTGAACAACATATATTTTTTTAATAAATGTGACAATGCAATCACAGAACTCGTCACTTTTAAATTTGTTTTCGAGCTCTTCAGCTTGTTCAAATGTTTCTATTTGGTTAAATAGGCGTCGAGGTATATGAACTTCCTGATGACATGCATTTTGAGGTGGTCCAGACCCTATCACTTCTAATTTGGCATTAATATTTGCAAGGATAGCATGCACATTTTCAAGCTTCACATGAATATCTGTAGATATTGCATCCATTCTTACATCAATTTTCTGTTGCAATTCGTTAATTTTTAGACTTATTGCTTCTTGAAAAGCGTCAAACTTTGTTGTATTTAAATCAGTAGGCAAAATAAACTGACTTACATCTCCACTAAAGAGGATTTCACTTTCATTTATTCTTGTTTCTTTATCATTAGCCTCATTTGTTGCAAATATGCAAGAAACATATACTTCCAAGTATGAGGCAGAAGAATAAAGCTTTTGATTAGAGTTAGAAATTTTTCCATCGTTTATAGTTTAATTTCTCCAATTATTTCTATAACAATTTGTGCACTTTAATTCTTCTTTTTGGAGATATGGACTATACAGGGTGATGTGCATTAGAGCGTGCATTAACATTTTTTTAACTTGCAGAAAAATCACTTGAAATTTGGTACACGGCCATAATCGATTATTTTTGTTCTACCTAAAATATTTTTAGATCTTCAGCTATACAGGGTGAGCCAAAAGTTGCTATCAACTTTCTTATTTTAAATACAAACCTATAATTACTTTTACATGGGTCGATTGGCCATATAGTTCTGAGTTTGTATAACCTAAATTATGTTATCTTATCCTTGGCCGTTTTTGATATGTGTCAGTTTTTTCCCAAAAAGATTGTGCTTTGTAATAGTTCACGAAAAAATTTGGATATTGCAAATCAGTTGAGATTATAAAATAAAAATTATGGAACAGTTTGCTGAAAATCCAGGCTTACTCCTGATGTCCTACTGAAGGTCCCATTTTGAACCGTATGAGCCCAGATAATTTTCAAATATCACAAACAAAAATGATCAAAAAGCCAATTTTTTCAAATGGTACCTTCTGCTTTTTTTATGTCATTCGAGAGGAATTGAGCATAGGAAATTTTCAATTTTCTCTCGAATAATGTAAAAAAAAGCCGAAGGTATTTAAAAAAATTGATTTTTTGATCATTTTTGATTGTGATATTTTAAAATTGTCTGTGTCCATATGGTTGAAAATGGAATCACAAGTAGGACATTAGGAATAAGCCTGAACTTCCAGTCAACTGCTCCATAAATTGAATTTTATAATCTCAACTCATTTGCTGGATAATTTTTTTTTGTTAACTTCTACAAACGCCATTTTTTTGAAAAAATGGCGTATGCCAAAAAACGGTTAAGAATAAGATAACATAATTTAGGTAATATAAATTTAGAATTACATGGACAATCGACCCATATAAATAGAATTATAGGTTTGTATTTAAAATAAGAAAGTTGACAGCAACTTTTGGCACACCCTGCATAGCTGAAGGTCTGAAAATATTTTAGGTAGAACGAAAATGTTCAATTATGACCAAAAAAATACGGCCAAAAAATCGAGATTATTTTACCCACAGTACCGGCGATCGGTAGGTTACTTATTTCTCTTTCCCTCGCCAGAATTTTCGTCTTTTGTTTAAATAATATATTGTGAAATTGTTTTGTACGATAATAAAAATTTGGTTGGAAAAGATATAACGGGTGTTCAAATAAAAACTGGACTGGGTAGGTCTTGGAATTCTCTTTGACATTTAGTAATTTTTTAACAAAGTAGTCAGCTGATACAAAGTTTATACTTGAATTAATGATATTTAAGAAGACATTCATATTTGTCAATTTTTAATTTTGTATTTATATCACTTTTAATGCAGAGTTTCACGCCATCACGCGGTATTGTGCTGAACTTTTTATTACATAGTAAAAATAATAATTAGATTAACTATAATCCACGTCCTCCTGCCCAGTCCCATTTTTTATTTGAACACTCATTATAAATTTTACAACAAACAGACAACAATGACAACATATTAATTATTCGTATATCATAATATCTTACAACAAATTTTGCGTTTGTTTCCGTACAGTAGAAACGTTGTTAAAGTTGGTGAAATTTGTTCGTATTGATTTTTTTTTGTTTAGGTCCCGTTTTAGGGAACCTAAACATATAATTCATATTGACAGTGATGTGATGATGATTCACAACTCAGTGGTAATCAACTTAAAGGGTTTAAAATTATTACCTCCTACTTAATATAACGATCAAAAATACATTTATTTTGTATTACAACTGAAAGAATATGTATGGTTAGTATTTCGAAATTTATTTGCATAAAACGTAGATTATATCAAAAAGTTAAATCGATAAAAGCATGTAATAAATTACCTGGCTAAGACGGACCTAGAAAATTTGGAAGTACCGTAACTACAAATAAAAATTACGGATACATATATTCCTAAATATTAAAGGAATATAATTTATTTAGAAATTAAAAATTTTTCTGAAAATGATTATTCCGTGTATTCCGTGATTACCTTCTATTAAAGCAAAAACCTTTTAATAAAAATGTTAACATATTTTCAGCGGGTATCTACTACAAAAAAATTTAAGATAAAAATAGTACGTGTTTAAAATATATTTTTGAAACATTTGGCATTACGAAACCAGTAATTGCACAACGTTTTTTCCAATTTAAATTTTCAGTTATTTTGACTACTCTGCTGAAAATACAATTTTTGGTTTTACCTAATTTGATATACAACAAACTCGTGTGTATACAGCGATTTACATTTTTAATACGTCGCAAAACCCTTTCAATAATGTTTACAATCTAAATTGAACATAAAATGTAACAATCATAGTCTAAAGTGTTCTATTAGGGTTGAAAATCAACGAATAAAGGTCTTATCGGAATCTTCCAGTTGGCTACCTCTGTCCAAATGAAATGTCTGTCAGAACAACATTTGTAGATTAGGGGTGGTTTTACGTACAACTATGGGGAAATGTAGATTATGTGATGGACATTAAAGGTATCATGCACATATGCAAATCGGTGCAACGAAATATCAAAAGGCTTGCTCAGAATTTAACGTAAGAGAAAATATTTTAACACGATGTACACGCTATTTCTCGATCCATTCTAAAAACTTGGTTGAACAAAAAACTCGCTAGTTTTTGTAACAAGTATTTCCGTTTCAATATTCCTAATGAAAAATTTTCTTAAACGTTTTTCCAGATTACCATAAAGCATTTCCTACCTCTTTCGTTTGGTGGTAACGAATTTTAACCCGAAATTACGACGACAACAACTTTGAAAAGTTTGGTTAAACTAACTTGTATTTTATTTAGCTGCTGCGAGAAGATTGATTTATTTTGCGTAAATTAAAGTTCTCTATGTACTTTAACTTTAAATATTTAACGGGTAATTTAAAGCACACTTTTCGTAATAACATTTACAAGGGTGCTGTTCAATTATTTATAACACAAATATGATAGAACCGTTAAACAAGTGACCGCTTTAAATAAATACATTTAACCGCAATTACGGACTAATTTTCTTTTTTTTTTTTATTGTACTTTTATGTATCGTAGGTTAAAAACAATCGTACTGCTATCTTTAATTCTGGGACACTATTGTACTCCATCTAATATTAAATTTAACCGAGATAAAACGTTTTTGACTTTATTCTATCTATTTGTATACCTTTATCTCTCCACTGTCACGATTTCAAGATTTCATCCTTATCTTTGAATTATGATTTTCGTTTACTATTAGTCATGTATGTACAATGTACTAACCGTTGGATCTTGTACAATTGTGAACTTACATACGAGTCCACTCACTCCTGAAGAATCCCAAAATGACGAAATAGCTATCGAGTGATTATCAGTAAAGTTTTAAAATTCTTAGTAGTTTACTATTGGAACGTGTTACAATACCACGAGTTACTAGTTAATATTTTAATTGATTGTTGAGACTCTCTTTATCAGATCAACTGCTACGTAGCTTTTAATCTATAATTTAAAGAGTAACTGATATATTTATTCCAAAATTATATTTATATTAACAAATCGCAAGAAGAAATTATCTCATTAAATTCCAGAAAGTTTGTCCGAAAAAAAGGGCTAGTTTGTGGATGTAAAGTATCGAAAAGTATACTGACCTCTGACCTCTTAAATAGCTGAAACTGAAATTTGGAAGACAATCTCCTAAAAGTTCTTCTTATAAATGCTATCCAGAAACGAAAAAAAAAACAGAAATACCTCTTAAAACGAAACACGTTGGTTATCGTATATCGTCGTCTTGGAGGGGGAGAGAGCTAAGCCACACAATCACTATTTAGAGAAAAACGACGTTTAGGTTTCTGCTCTTCACTTAAAAACAGAAGTTATTCACATTTCCATTGTTTATTTACTGATTGTAATGAAATTTGACCCAGATGTTCACAGACACTTTATGTTGACAGTCAATTGAGAAAAAATCAACAAACATTGTATCATTACTGATAATTGGGTAATTAGTACTTAGATCTATTCACCATCATAATAATTGCAACCATAAGTTAAATATAATATGCAAAAGTGAAGAGAGCTAAGTGCGTGAGAATAAAAAACGAATCTTCAGAAACGTATTTATTGTATCATATTTATCACTGAATCTACTTCGTTTAGGCTTTGGTAAAACTGATGATAATTAGGCGGTATTTTATTTGATTTACATAAATATAGCAAATCTTTCAATTTCTTCTAGTCAATTCGGAGACGCGATTGATACAGTTGTCCAACATCATGTTTCTTAAAGGTAGATCTTCTAATGCACAATTGTTTGAATTCATTATCGCTTAACTGGTGTTTATAATAAATCAACAATGGTGAATCTTTTTGATACTGCAACCATTTAACATTTAACCACTGCATAGCATTTCCATCAATATTTATGTTTTTATTACTTATCAACTTTTGGCTGTACTTGAAATTGTGTGAGTTCATTTCTTTCACTACATAGGGAGGGTTACTCATTTTTGCACCTCTTGCAACTGTGTACCACTGGTCTGGAACAAATATTTCTATTTTTCTTCCCCTATTCTCAATGGTAGAATGGACACTGTCACATTCCATTTCGGAATACCCAGACGCCATGAATTTTGATTGATGACTTTCTAGTTATCCAATACAGACAAAGCTCTCAGAAACGTAGCAGCTAAAATAGTATTTCGGTTTTGACCAGGGGCAGTGTCTGAATAGAATGTGAATTCAGAAACTTCTGGAGGTAAATTGGAAAGTAACTTCCACAAACATGTTGCCACTTCTGATGAGCCCTTAGTTGCATCAGTTTCATGCCACACGTAATTTATGACACTTCTATCAGCAAGAGTATAGACAGTGAAATTATAGCTTTTGAATTTCTTCTTGTAATACAACTGCCCAATTCCTAGTTGGTGGATCAGCAAGATTTTTTCCAAATCCATGGTGTATGACCTAGAACTTGACTCCTTATGGGCTCGTTCTTAGTCTTGGCTCTTGTGTTCTCGAGCTTCTCTCTTTCTTAGAAGGTGTAAATCATATTCATTTTGACACTTCAATTTTTCCTCTTCTGATTTATTCTTAAACTGAGCACAATTGTCGCACTGGTCTATTTTCGGTCTGTGGAAACCATAGTTGAATTCATTAGTGAAGATATGCTTGTAATATGAAGAAGTGACAGGGACCACCTGGTGTTCTTTGCAATATTTCAAGTGATCTTGATACAGACGATTTTCCGATAAGCATGTTGGGAGGTACGACCTCTTTGAAGAACTCCTACAATAATGGGATTCAATAACGGGAATTGAATTTATATGGTTTCGAACAATATCCTTATACTCTTCTGTGATTGTATTGGAAGCCGGATTCGAACCCCTTCTATCGCCTTCTACTATTCCACTATCTAAAATTTTCTTCATGGCAGTTTCGACTTTTTTCCCAGAAATATCTAAAGTACCCAAGAAAAAGCTTTTGCAAACTTGTTGCTTTCCATTACCAGATGTCCAGGAGTAAATTAGTGTAAATTGTCTTCTTGAAGCAGTGTTCCCTTGATCAACCAGTGCATATATTCCTTTCGGTACTTTCTTGGTTACACATTTGCTAATTAAGCTCCATCTAGATCTCTCATCTTTGAGAGATAAATAGTCCTGAAATATTTGCTTCCTTTCTTGCGAGCTGAATTTCTCATTGCAGTTATAGTGACATTTACAAAACACAGTTTTCACGGCTTTCGCTCTCACAGTATTCTCTTTTTGAGATGAATGTTCTTTGCCTGCAAGTCTGAGCTGTTTTTGATTATTCCTTTTCCAAACGTTTTCGTTTTTTTGTTAGCTGTTTCTGCGGATGACATGCAACTTCTTCATCATTGTCTACCGTTCCATCTACAATTTCTTGTTCAGTGATTTCTGTTATGCTTTTTTTCTTTCGTCTCTGAGGTTCCGATGCTTCGCTTTCAGAAGAATCCGACAGAGAATTTTCATCTAAATAATTGGGATCTTCATCTGAGTTTGATTCAGCCAACGGATCTTCTTCACTTGAATCTAGAAATTGAAACTATTGTGGAACTATTTTCGTATGTAATCACTTTATTTCAGTAATTTAGCGATTAGAGAACACTTACTCTAAGAAGTGTACAAAACGCAGAAACGGGTTCTCGTCGGCGAGTCTATTATAAGGATTTTAGGGAGGTTTACATGTGTTCAGTAGTGTTTATAGTGTGGGTTTTTTGGTTTATTTCACCACGCCCCTGCTCGTATATGCGATTAGGATAAATATTTATGAATCATTATGTATTTCTTAAGATAAATGGACTTTTCTCGCTATTTTCGTTTCAGTTTCAGTTTTTCCCGCTCGTTGGGCGTGATTAATTAGAAAATCGAATTGCTCGGTACGCTTTGAAGAAAAGTTCTAACATTTTGGGAGTGTAGAATACAATAAACAAGGTCAAGCTATTTTCCTTCCATGAAGTATGTGACATCGTACTTCTACTGAAGGCTTCATATTATCCTAACTCTTTTTTCATGTTTTATTATAATTATGTTTCCACAAAGGAGGTTGTGCTTAGCATTTAAGAGATGTCACTTTGAGCAACTCTTGTAAGTTACGTTAACTGTATCAATGATGGTATTTGTAAGTTAACTGTAACTAATGTAAATAAAAAAAGTTGAGAGTAATGTGATAGACAAGTTTAGTCCCATACCTCTTTAAGCTGAATTATCGGACCCCAGGTTCCCTACCTCAAATTGTTCAGTAGAGCATCCCCTATGCCCTTGTTAATTTTTGCACGCTTTCACTAAAACACTCTGTATGTGAATTAATAGTACTAATGTAGCAGTGAGCTAAATTTATGCCAGATGCAGTGCTGTTAGTTACCGTAGCGTCTAGTTCTGGGTGAAGCTACTGCTGTAGTTCTTCAAGTTTACGGCACACGTTGTATTATTAGGAACTTCCGAAACCAGGCTCGTTTGTTCTGCTGGAGATGGTAACAATTTATTAAATAATGAAATTTTATTTTGTATAGAATCTTCAATGTACTAGATCGCTACCCCCCATGTCTTTTGATGGTCGTAATATCGGCACCTGCGTCGCCTAAAAAACTGAGTTTTTTTTGTTGATTACGTTGATAGAGTTACATTAGTCACCACCTACCTAGAACTATTGCTAAATTAATGGTGAGTATAAGGATCAGAAGATAATATGACGCCACCAGGTGATTGACTACAAACCCTTTTCACCGACATTAAGTCAGCCATACGTTTGAGGCGTTTGTTAGTTTATTAAGTAAATTATTTGTTTAATTTTGTTAATTCACTCAATTATGAGAAATTCATATTGTTCGGTGCCACAATGACACGATTTAACAATTTACGAACATCGGAGAAAAGGGTTTTAAAGTTACCGCTGCGCTCCGGCTTTGATATTTTAAATTATGATCCTTATTATTTCTGAATTATTACAACCTTGTCAATTAACGTTGACAGTTACCTCATTTTATTGTATTGATTCTTAAATGTGTTTTATTGCTGTTTTTGAAAAAATATTATTTGCATGTAGAACGCGAAATACTTTTGCGTTCTATAAATTATATTTTGCTTCGCCAAGGCCCGGCAAATTACCTCTCATTCTCTCTATTAGGCCAATTGTATCGTGCATTGAAGGTCCAACATATAATTTATCAAAACTCATTTCAAATATCATGTCAAATCTTTCACCTATTTTTGACCACAACATTGTCATTCTCAATTTATTGGAGTCCTTCCTACTGTACGCATGCGTACCATGCTGGCTCATCTAGTTTATTGTTAACTTTCTATTTGATTCTAGTTTCTTCCAATATAATGACTATTATTCTCCACAAGCATTCGGTACAGTGATGGGTTCTCCAGTTTCACCAATAATTGCTAATTTAATTATGCATGATATATTGGCGGATTCCTTAAAACTGTTAAATTACACAATAAAAAATTCACAGTAGAGTTAGAAGTTGACAAAAAACTGCCATTTCTAAATTTAGAATTAATAAAAATACCAACACCAATACAATACTAATTGTCCATTACACAAAACCTACAGCATCAAACAGACTTATTAATTATTTTTCTAAACATCCGTTCCTCAAAAACTTAACATTTTTAATTCTATTAAAAAACAAATTATGCAGTAAAGAACTACGGGAAAAAAATTAAAACTACTTATCGCTACATTAATCAAAAATTAATTAACCACCTAAAAAACTTATATACAATAATAACTACAATTACTAACACTACTACAACTAATTCCAACACCACTAATACTAATACTATTTATCAATACAGAAAACTAATTAACATCCCTAAACTAAGCAATAAATTAATCAACATTCTAAATCAAGATAAAATAAAAATTATTCTTTATAACAATAACACCGTATTCGTTATCGGTGAGCCACCCTGTATAATAATATAATAAATTATTACAGTGAATTAAGATTACAGCATCGGCGGTCCCGTGTAGTGTGACCAAAGTCTTATGTCTGCTCTCCATGGTAATTTTTAAGGATAAGGTGCACCCTATTATTTATTTGACAACAATTGATCAACTATAGGTATAACAAAGAAAATTGTATAGAAAAAACCAACCATATCAGTAGCGTCCACCTTGTATCTTTCTTACAGCAAATAACTTTTACCGTTATGGCTACAAGTTAACTTATTTTTCTTTTTTTTTCTTCGGTAATTATAATATAATAAGCTTAAAATGTGCACAATAAACAAATATCCATTTATTATCAGTATCGTTCATCCAGTAATAGGGAACCTGCTCATCCGTGAGTTTCTTGTCTAGCCTGCATAAAAGCTATTGCATTAATTAATTTTTCGACTTTGCAACGTTAACAGGTCTATAACGAAACGACACCAATATCAGTTGTTACAGAAACTTTGATTAATGGGAAATTAAAATAGTTGCATCGGTTTATGAGCTATTTAATCGGTTACACACATAATAGGCAGTGATGGTTCTAGCAGACAACCCACAAATTCTGGACGTAATCACATCCCAACAGACATCAAGGTAATCCCAGAGAATACGATCGGACAAAGAAACTGTAATAATTAGAGAAACCCAATGCAGCGAACTATTCGCCACGTGGTGAAAAATAGGTCAGTAAGTTCACCTGTAAACGTTCATTCTAAACTTCCCGCTCAATTTTTCATTACATATCCGGTGTACTTTATGTTTCACAACAGGCGGATGGTTATAACAACTTCAGATTAATTCATCACTGGTGTTTAGAATTTCCTTTCGCAGTTCCTTTTTTTACAAACACGACTGTCCTCGTTGTCAGTCAAACACAAAGAGAGGGAACGTAAAACGAGCGCAATTGGATTTAGACGTTGATCTTGACCTATTAAACTCGCAGTGATAGTAGACAGGGCCGTAATAAGCAAAGTAACAGGTATGCAGAAAAATTTTAACGTTAGAAAAGTAAAATAACGTGAATTTTTATCGTAACACAGTACCGTTATAAAGTCACTGAAAGTCTATAACGATACTGTTCCGTACTTCAAGTTGGTATTTGAATAATTAATTCAAATTTTAAGGACACCAAATTTATCGTGGTACCAACTTCGTAAAAAAATTACTAAATGTCAAAGTTTAAACATGAAGTTATGTTTTTTAATTTTTTTAGATTTAAGATGCAAAGTCGAAAAAAAATTGTGTTTTACACACGTTACATAAGAGGCTATTATTGCATTGCACTCGTACAATTCTAACTTTTCGTGCAATAATAGCCTTTCTTATGTAACTTATATAATAATATACTAATATAATTGCGACAATTTTAATCCGTTCTATAATTCTAATGTGTGTGAATGGAGTGCAGAAAAGTAATGATACGACGGAAAGTAAACTCATATATCCAATAAAAAGATATGAATGACGCTACTGCCATCTTCCGTGTAGACAAATAATCCAATACTATAACTATAGCTATTACAGCGTCAGATGTACATATGAACAATAAACTACAACAAACCGTGATATTTAAATTTTTGTTAATGTCGGTATCGAATAATACTCAATGACTAATTAAATTTAAGTGTTCTTTTTAAAGAAATTATTTTACATCGGTTACAAGGATGTATTATGCGAAGTTTTGGTTTTCATTCACATGCCTTTTAAACCTTTAACTAAGCTTCATGTTTATGAAAGTCACTATCGAAAAGTTAAAATATTTTTCCTTTCAATTACAAAGCAGTTGTAAGTATTTTTAACATTTTCTGTGTAATAATGTAAATTAAATTAAACATATTAAATTACCTTTGAATGACAAAATTGGGAGTTTATGAACGAACTCTCACATAATGAAAAACGTCTTTCTGTTATTAATTTTTTAAGCCAAAATTGAAATTTATGAATATTAACCAATTTTGTAATATCAAAATATTTTAAAATTCTAACCGCGCTTAAGCATTAAAAATTCCAATTAAGTAGCGACAAAAATTGGTTTTCCCGTAGGAGGTTTATAAATATTAATTTTAAAATATATTACAAGCTGAGTATTATTGATGCAATTATTTTTCTCGAGAAGATCTTTTGCATTTTACTTTTAAATTATGTATATTCTACCTTACATCTTTCTATCGTACCCGAGTGCATATAGTGTATGCAGGGCTATAACTTACTTCGGATATTAACTGTAGTACAGAAATACATTTTGTAGAGAAGCAACCATAAATGTCCTTTTAGTGACAGAGTTCAGAAGCTTACTAACACCAATAGGAATTCAACGTACGTAATAAGATATGAAAAGCTAAATTTAAGTACGAAAGCGTTTATCTCTTAACGCAATTTACCAGTTATTCGAATATTGTTCTCTCGACAAAATTCAATTATTAACACGAATATCTGTGTTTAACTTTGACAATATCTTTGACAAATATTCAACAAAGCAAGATGAGATTGTGTATTTCTGAAAGTAAATTTCAAGTTCTAGTAATTTAGAGGAAACATGCAATGTTAGCTTTGCAAACCGCTAATTAAGGGTGCAATAAACGTCGTTAATTCTTGCATTTGGTTGCGTTGGTATAACCCTATCCTGCCTAACACTTATTAAAATCTTTTAATCGACAATATACATAAATTAAGAATTCAAGAGTTCCTCTGCGGTTTTTGCACAAATCATCTATTTAATATGAATTATATTGAGGATTTCAACAATAGAAGCACTTGTGTAATTCAAGCAAATTTTGTTCCTTCCAGAATTGTTTGCTTTTAAACAAAGGCGGTTTAAAAGTTAAAGACATTGTGTCAATATTTGCCTTTCTCATTCTGTTTTTTCTGGAACTCGAATGACTGTAATTTTAAAATCACAAACCGACTTAAGGCAAAATTTCGTTTGTATTGTTTAATTGTGTGCGTTTGTGCTTAAAACGAATTTTGCTGTAGTTAGTTTGCTCGGCGTTTATCTATGATTACCGCCTTAAGAAATTAGGTACGATGATGGGAGTCTGTATTTATTGAGTAATTTTGTTGCAGATCATGTCCGAGAATTCACCTGCGGGAAGTTATATTACCGGACGTTTTATTTGGATAGCCAACGTGATTCGCTCTACGTGGGAGCAATGTAAGTCTCTTTTACGCCTTATGGTTAATAAAAGTTTAGTAGCGAGCTTGCAATTAAGACTCTTAGATGCATTACACTTGAATAAATGGAAAGTGCTCGTGTAGGTTTAGAAATTACTGTTGACGGACGCCCATATAACTTAGCCCTCAGAACAATTTAAAGAAGAAAATACCAATTATTATTTTGTTAAATGGGTCAAAACATATTCGTGATGTTTTGCATAACACAGTTTAACATTAATATTTACTGAAATATGATGGCTATAATAGGTTTTGATTAATTACCAGAAAACACGCGTTACAAGATTCATTAGATTCAGCTAAAAGCTTTGTGTATTTAATTTTCCCAGTTTTTCTTAGGCGCCCCTTCCAGTCAACACAGGCATATTTTACGTTTGCTTCTAATTAAACGCATCAATTCAATTAGGCAGGTTTGCAGCCCCGGAACAATTTCTCATTACTTAAAATTGGTACAACAGAAACGCTTTGGAATGGTGCGTTCTTTAAAATTACAAACATACCTTGTTTGAAAACCTATTATGACCAAACAATTAATTCCGTTAATTAATTCGGCCGTACATTTTGACGCGATTAGCAATTAGAATTAAGCAATTTAAATAGCATGCGAATATACATATGCTTTAGTTCGTTCTATCATTAATTTATCAATAATTGGTTAACAGAAGCAGAAATTGTAATTACAACGTAAATTCATTTTAAAGTATGTAGAAACTTTATAATTCACACAGAATTTTACGTTCAATTTGAATTTGTAATTGTTTGACCTTATTTAATAAAACTGTTAAAAGTTTGGTAAACTTTTTAATTTGAACCAACGCTTTGGACATTCGTTTTTTGATCAAATGGAAGTATGTTCACCTATGTTTTACTCTTTTTTGGCTAAATTTTCTGATAATTCATTACGACCACAGGATAAAAAACTTGCATTATATTAATTATACAATCAACTAATTCAACTAATCTCTGTATATTGAAAACCCATTCCTGCATCTGAAATTATGACTAGCCACTGTTTTATTCGGTTGGCAAGAATTCGTCATGTTTGAGTTAATTAAAATTTGCCTTCAGCTTTCAGCGTGAGATCGAAGAATTCACAGCTGACATTAGTCTATCTGCAGTTATTTCTAATTTCTTTTCAATTAAATAATGATTTCAGCTTTTGAGTTTAACGTATTTACTACTAGAGCATGTTACCTGCCTCCGTCACCCTATCATCATAAGTAAATACCTACTATTCTTCCTAATCTAAAGAACAGTTTGACCTGGAAGAAATGTTGTTAAGAGCCTGTTTTTTGAATACAAAATTAACAATAGTATAGTGAAGGATGAAGACGTAAAAATAGATGAAAATTTCTTAACAGTAAGAAAAATCGTCAATACTATATTTGTCCCGGCCAACATACAGGGTGATGCTTTTGTAAACGGGTCATAGGTTAATGGTTTTGGTATCAAAATGAAACTAAAATTAGTCCGTATAGATGTTGCTATTAGGGCTGAATTTCACGTTGTTTTCAAAAATTTGTCAATAAAAATAAAAATAAGTTTTGAAAATGAAAGAAAAATAAACAATTAACATTCCTACGTTTTGATAATAAAGCTGAAAGGAAAGTCATTAATAAGCAAATGAAAAGCTTTATACTCTAGGAACAGCTTTGCTTGATATTAGAACTAAATTAAATAGGAAGGTTACAATAAATAAACATAAAAAATTACTAATTTTTATTGATGAATTTTCAAAAAGACCCTGTAATTCAGCTGATTTCTGATAGCGAGCGCTATGCGCAATAATTTTAACTGCGTTTTGATACCAAAACCATTTTTTTCACTTGAAAGGGCGAGCAGGAATTCGAAAAAACCAGTTCACAATGCTAAATCCCTATGACCCGTTTTAAAAAGCACCACCCTGTATAGAGTTGAATACACCCAACCAAAATTTTCAGATTCGTAAAATATTAGTTTTAAAATTATCAACTGACTTGACTTGACGCGTGAGTCATCGTGACCTTATAGGATAATAGGATTACGAGCACTTTTTTGTTAAGAAACCAGTTACAGGGAAATATTTAACAAGGAACGCGCACATTCTACAAACTATCCACTGTCATAGACTGTCGTCGATTGGAATGTTTTCCATACATGTATCTATTGTATTTGACTTTGTAAACCAACAAGCATTCACTAAGATCTCAAATGCCAGTTTTCAATACCACTTGATAGTTTCCTAAGCAACTACTTGTAGATATAGTGCATACTAACTTTTGTACTTAACCGGAAATTTTACTTGGTTGTTGGTAAATATTACTTCGGGTTATGGCGTTATGTTTCCGACTATTATATCACACTTCAAGTTGAGAATCTGGGAACTTTGAATAGATCATAAGAATATTACTGACGCTGGTCTCTTCTGGAAAGAAATTAGATACGTTTTTTTATCGGTTGATGATGGTATATCAATATCCATGGTACTTCCGCAACGAAGCAACTTATCAGCTAGTCCTCTTATGATCCTTTTTATTCTACTACTTATGGTTCACCACTTAGATATTACCTCTGCCTCGAAATGGAAAAATACGTCAGATTTATTTCGTTGTTTGAGCAATGAAAATCCTTAAAGTAGCTGCAGTTCCGAGTTAACTCCCTAATCATCTCATCTAATCTCATCCTTCTATTCATATTCATCAAAATATTCAAATTTAAAAAATTTTGTATTTGCTAAATTGTAAAACAAATTAAGCCATTATTTTCTTGCTGTGCGTCCATTCGAACATCGTTCCGAATACCAGTCATATTTGTCAAACCCACCCATTCTACGTTTATTTTTACATTCTACGAACATTTTTTTATTATTTTGTAAAACTATTACTTTGTCATTCAATTAATTACAGAAAATTTCCTGTTTCTTAACTTTCGTTTAAATCTGTCCCCACAGTTAATATTTACCTTTTCGAGACACTATCACTAAACGGTGAGATTTAAAACAATTATCAAACGCTATAGTACAGCTTTTATTTTTGAGGATACATATAATGCTGTTACCAAACTTTCCACGTCCATTCTGAAAGAAAATTTTAATACTGACGATCCACTTTTAACTTTAGGGTTGAGAAGGTGAACAAAAAGTCTAACTTTAAATAATGTATTTTTATTCTCATTTAGATGATGGTAATCTTCTAATTTTTTGGTAATAGTGATTTTTGCTGCAAAATGTTAATGCAACACTTGTCACTATACCAATAGTTACCTAAACGCGACAATTTCTGTACTACAATCAAATATTTCAGTTATTGAATATTAGTATCTTCTCCATTTTTACTCGTTGTAATGTTTCCCTACCCATCTGGCATACAAAGTTTGATCAAAACATTTTTGGGGAATTATTCAATATTCTTAAAAACAGTAATTCCTTCTCTTACGAGAAACGATACTATAATATTTGTACACGGTACATTCAAGTTCGGAATTGAAAGTTGAAATTGCCATTATTTTCACCTTAATCATATTCAACATTGTTCTCATTAGCTCTATATCAGAGTGTGTATCTACTTAAAAATTGATATCGTACTACTCACAACTGATCTAAGTGTTTTAATTTTACTACTGAAATAAAACCAGAATAATGACCAAGTTTGTACGGTTATGGAATAGATTATGGAAGATTTTAAGAATTGTTGGAGCAGGATTTGATTTACTGCCAGAAATCTAAAACATTACGAAAATAGATAATGTCTGTTTTGTGAGTGGCGAAGCCTAGAACCACTACAAGATGCAATGAAAAATGAATATTCACCTTCATCTTTGTGATTAAAAAACACAGTATACAAGAAGTAATGTCGGATATCGAGGTCTAAAACTTACAGGTGTTAATTTTTTAAGATTGCGTCTGAGGATGACTAAACGTGTAAAATACATATGTTTTTACTGCCTCCTCATGGTCCAACAGAAAACTCATTTTATTAATGGAAAGTTTTGACAGTTCATCTAGGTTGAACGTACTCATTTGTTTTAATAAAAAAAGGTTCAGGCAGGACTCGTTAATACCGAGAGTATACAAAACTAATAAATATACCGTTATTAAAATTTTTTTATGAACCCCACCAAAATTGTGTCGCAATTGAACTTTCAGATTTTTCGCATTTATTCTTTAACGGCCTTTGTCCCGTATGGTGTAGAGGCTCCTTGCCTTGCTAGCTGGTCAGCTTTTTTGTTTCCCACAATACCCCAATGACCAGGACTCAGAACAAAAGTGATCTTGTTTTATCCTGACAGGGTATTGAGTTATCATTTATGTTCTTATTTATCTTCTATAATGTTAATTAATATTATTACATATGAATACTAAGGTGGGTAAGGGTTGGCATGTTTGGGTTTTAGTGGTTTTCCTAAACCTTGAAGCAAATGCTTTGCCAAGACGAACCAATCCACAATTGCACACGGTTTCGTCACCACACTACAGAGATAAACTGATCTTCTGGGACACCATACATAACACTTACACCACAATACAGTATTAAAAATGTACCATATGAATAATTGAATAAATAGTGTATTGAGTGCATTAAAACATTCAACACCAGTGTAGATGAGGTTTTTTGGCTCATGAAAGCCCTCATGGCTGTCTGACATAATATTGATACGCCTGAGTCGGTAGTCCTTTTCCATATTGGTTTTTGCACTTTCGATAATGATTGCATAGATTTCTGTATAAATGTGCGGGCCCTACATCTTCTCTTTCATTGGATATGCCTGATTCAGTTCCTTTCTTTCATTTAGAGCCATCCGTGTACCAGATTATGCCGTCTATCGGGATTTTCTCTTTGAAGGGTATCCAGTTATTCCAATCTGAAATGACCACCTTTTAGATGCCGTACGATGCACTTGGTTACCATGTGGCCAGACTCGTCAATACAGAGAGTATAATAAACATAACAGGGTAACATTATATTTGACAACGTAAGTTATTTCCTCCAATTTTTAATTTAATTTAAAAAACTTATCCTTTTAGGGACCTTCGGGTTTGGAGGTTGTGGTTTAAAAATTTAATCTTTTACGTAGAACTGGACGACGTTTCGCCCTTTAAGCGAGAGCTTTTTCAATGCTTTTGTCAATAAAAGTTGATAGTCACAAAAATACATTTAACATCCATAAATAAATAGATAGACGTCGTATTAATTAAAAATAACGTAATATAAAATAGTACATCAACTTTTATTGAACAAAGCCTTGAAAAAGCCCCCGCTTGAGGGGCGAAACGTCGGCCAGTTCTACGTAAAAGTTTGAATTTTATTATTATTATTTATTTCATGTTAATTCTGAAACGTACCAATCTTTACATAACAAATTTTCATATAACGATCTCGAATTAATGTAAAATTGTATTTTTGACGCATTTATTTACGGGAGGGTGGGGTAAGATTTAACATCCGCACTTCTGTAATGTAAATTAATTAACTAACATATTTACTTTTTACCAATGATTTCAACAAGCTATTTCTGTTTTCGATTAAAATTAAATTTGCAACCATTTCCAAAAAAACTCACACAGTTTCAAAATCGTATAACATTCTTGTAGAAATATTTATGAATGAATTATGAATGTCAACCGTGCGAGGGGCGAATATATTAAATATAATAATAGTTTGGTACATCACTGAACTATCGAAGTATAAATCTTCATATTTAATTTCCGCAGAACAATTACCTATTTCGTCAAAGGTTAGTTTTAATGGGAACATAAGATGTTATTGCTCAGCAGACGGGAACTAACGACAATTGTTTTTAATACAAATTGAACACAATGTTACCTTTAACCGCAGCATTTAAATTACTTATAATTTATGCTTGTAATACTTGTTAAAATTGCAAATTTCGCAAAAGAACTTGTTTCTATATCTTTCTTTGCATTGGCAACGTTATTATCAAGAAAACATTTCAAAATACATGTGTACACTTTATCGAGCCAAAAATTTTGTTTTCCACAACACTCGTTATCTATGCAATACTGTATCTAGAACATACTACTATTTTACTTATCTTTTGAACAAATTCACTGAAGTTTACGATAACAACTGCATATGTATAGAGAACTGAATTGTCAGTAAAAGCATTGCCCATTTTACGTTATTGTTCTGCTCCTTTTGTTGTATGCCGAGGTGTGAAAATGAGGATGATAGTATACGCTCTAACCCTATTGTTTTCAGCAAGTGCATTGTACTGGTACCCCTTGATTACTTGAGCTTTAAACAAACGTGTTTTATGGGAGAAGTTTCCTACCCCGTTTTATTATTTATACGAGTACGAAAATTGTCAAGTGCAAAATAAATATTTTTCGAATTATCAATTTATTTATCTTATTTATTTATTTATTCGTATTAAAACATAGAAATGAAAGTAAATTTAATTGAGCGAGCAAGAACACAAATTCGTTGTTTAGCAAGTTTTGACAGAAGCTTAAGGACCTGACGGAAAATCGAATATCGTTTTTGCGGTTCCTTTCAAAGGATGTATTGTGTTTAAACTTAGTACTCTCGTATGTTACTAATGAGTACAAAAAGTATGAAAAGACCCAAAACAACAAACGTGTTTGTTGTATGCGTGTAATTTCTAGGATAATTTACTTTTTAGACGATTTTTTTAGCGCATCGTAATGAATGAACTATAAATAGTTTTGTCAACTGATTTACTTAAAAAATTACCACTTATCTCTCTTTTGTGCACGTTACTGATTAGTAAACCTTTTTTTTGTAATTAATTGCCATTTATTACAGCAATTAGAATTTAATTTTTGTACTTGAAATGAAATTATAAATTAAACAAGAAATTTAGTTAGTTGGCGCTCCTGTTACATTCTGTAACGTCCGGTAATTTAAATTAAACACGAAATCTAATTGTTCGATGCTTTTATAACGTGCATAGTTTGAAATTTCATTGTTACGCGATTAGTTTTAAATCACATAACGTTACAGGATGACTGTTTTCCATGTATTCGCCCTAGATTTCTTTTTGATGGTAAAAATATAATTTGCTATTTTTTCTATTTATACCAATGATAACGTTATTGATTAATTTATTCTTACGGGCATCAATTTGGAAACCAAAAATTTGGCCAAATGCTGAATAATATTTGCAGTTGAAAAGGGGGCCGCGATCTAAATTGATTACAGTTTTGAGGAGAGATCTTTCGCAATCAAACGTTACCGTGTATTGAATCACGAAATACGATTTCGATGAATTTTTCGGAAATCTTTGACAAAATCTCGAATTTTACTAAGACTTATTGATACTATATTTGTTTTGAGAAAAATTAATTTAATTCAATCGATACTACGAGGATGTATTGATATCTAGTTAGCCTAGACCAGTTCCTTGCATAAACAAAATATTGCGTTACCATAGCAACGAACAATAACTTATTAGAAGTGTCAGTGTAAAGTTTGACGTCAAAAAGTAAACCAGAGTCACGCAATAAATTAAATGAAAAAGATGTCCACCGAAATTGTGAAAATCGAAAATTGGAGTATCGAGCCATCATCAAGTACCTGTATTTAAAAGGGTTAAGAGGTAAGCAGATTTACGAAGATATGCTTAATACCCTTGGTGATCAATGTCCTTCGTATGCGACCGTCAAAAGGAAAATTGGAATGCAAGCTTCAAAAGAGGTAAATTTTCCATTGAAGATGATGACCGATCGGGAAGGCCAGTTTCTGTGTCAGTCCCCGAAAATATCGATGCAGTTCATGACATGATTTTATCAGACCGTCGAATTGGGCTAAAACGGATATCTGAAGCACTAAATATTTCATACGAACGCGTTCATCTATATATGGTTCACGTCAACTTGGACATGAGAAAAATTGCTGCAAAATGGATCCCCAAATGTTTGAATGTTGACCAAAAGCGTTCGATCTGTGCTCGATTTGAAAACGATGTAGACTTCTTAAACCGAATTGTTACTATGGATGAGACTTGGGTACATTTCTACGATCCAGAAACAAAGCAACAATCGATGGAATTGCGACACACTGTGACCTAGGGGGCCACGTGTGTGGAGATCCTCGTTCTATCCAATGGTCTGGAAAAAGGTTATTTAAAAACTCGCGTACAATCACTAAAAAATGTAAATGGGCACCGTCATGCACGAACCATATGCGCCTTCTTATAATAAGAGGTACATCTTCTAAAAGAACTGCAAGTTCATTTTCTAGAAAATGAAGATATGTTTCACGGTCAACCGCGAAGGAAGGAAAAAGGTCCTATTAAATAGTCTTCGATGATGCCGTACCAAACATTGACCGAAAATGTTTGTTGGAATCGTTTTTCACTTACAGCATGTGGATTTACATCTGCCCTTATGTGGTTATTAGGAAAATTCATAATCCATTTCTTGAAAAGTTGGCTTCATTCGTAAACAGAATATTGGCAAACAAAATTGGGATTGTTTGCGATTTTATTTAAAATCCATTGGCAATATTGTATACGGAGCGGGTAGTCAGCAGCTATCAAATTGAACATGATATGGATACAATAAATTATCTTTTAGAATATTTCAAACAGTTCTGTCATTAACATTTACTTCATCAGCAATTATTCTAGACTCGTTTCTGGATGTTGGTCAATAATTTGAAGAATCTGGTTTTCCAATTGTGGTGTTCTCAGATTTCTGGGTCGTCCAATAATATTCTTTGATTTAGCAAAAGTTCCAGTTTCTTGTAGACGAATATGTATCTTAGTAAACGCATTACAACATGGTAAACGATTATTGGCATATGGCTAGGCATACGTCGGTCTAGCCTCTAAGGCATTACCATTCGCTCATGCATACAAAAAGTTCATATTAGCCATTTCAGAATTAGTAAACGCAGGCATCGTTGTTAGCTTAACAAAAAAATCCGTATGATAAAAATTTCTTAATCGTTTTTGGTGTTGATTTTTATATTTGACACATGATTTGTCAACATTGTTCCAAAGTAATATGTGTGTCTTGCGACATCTCGTGTTAAAATGGACACGTGTAAATAGTATAAACTAAGTAAATGCCAACAGTTAACTGTAAGGACTTGTGGCTTTATCGACTCACGTGTTGTTTTAAGCATTAAAACCATCGCTTAGATGGCGCCGTGCACTTTAACGCACACAAGTCGTTACAGTTAATTGTTCCAAAGGTCACTTAGAATAAACATGTTGTTTCATCTTACTTCTAAAAACTAGTAGCGTCACCAGGAAACATAAATTTCATTTTCAGTCAGAGCTCATTTATTACAAAAAGTTCAACACTCTGTATCTCATTAACGACAAGACTTATCACACATGTTTATAAGAATTTTTCGTCTTAAAATTGAGTGACGAAGCGCCTACTACAATATTTTAGATTACTTAGGAAACACCCTGTATATATATATTACAAATTTTTAGCAGTGCACATAGACAGTTTTTTAGTTAAAAAATTTTCATGTTTGATTCTCTGCCCACGCACTTAGCTTCCAGGGTATCTTCTGACGGTGGGGCTTTCGCTTTACTGGTAGAAATCAAACCATTTTCAGTTAAAATATTTCATGCACCTAGGCATGTCACAACCTATGTAGCCGGCCCTCCGTTTATTATTACACATTTTCGTTATAATGTTTAACTCTAATCAAATTTTTTGTGACGTATTTAACATTCACCTTAAATAAAGTTTGGCGTTATCGTTATATCGTTTGATCTTATTTTTTTCTTACTGCGCATGCGCACAAATAACGATAACCGAGGAAACTGCTATTATACTTAAATGCAACCGTTCTGGATATATTGTTACTTCAATGTCGAAATCGACTCAACTTTGGAACCGCGATGCTATGGCTGTAATTAAGATTTTTGAAATCTAGTTCCGCCATCGATAATATTCGACTTAAAAATACGCACCGAACTTTTTCAAAGATTAATGCTATTCAGGGTGATTGCTATCATTACTATTCTAATAGTAATCCTCCCATTCGCCGTCCACCAGCATCGATGGTCCGTTAATGTATGGGTGGAATATTTGATTGTACTATCATTGGCCCATTTTTCTTCATGTAAGTCTCACTGGTGGAAACTATTTGCGGTTTTTGGAAACTAATTTATTTGACCTTTGTTGCGATTCAAATTTATTATTTTTACTAAAGTATTAATATCCCAAGGACAGTTGGTTTTATGAGTATAAAACCTTATATATTTATTATCTACTTTTTACGAAAAATCAATTTTTTAAAAAATATACAGGGTGTTCCATGTGAAAAAATTGTTCGGTGCGTATTTTTTAAGTAGAAAATTATCAAAGGTCGATGGCGCAACTAGATTTTGAAAATCTTAATCCAAGACCTAAGAAGTTTCGTGTCCAAAAATCTGCTGGAAAAGTTCTTGCTTCAGTTTTTGGGATTGCCATGGAGTAATCATGATTGATTTTTGGATAAGGGTAGAACAATAACTGGAGATTACTATTCGACATTACTGACCACTCTACGGGAAAATATTAAAGAGAAAAGACGCGGAAAGCTATCCAAAGGTGTTTTGTTTTTGCAGGACAACGCCCCTCACACAAATCTCATGTTGCCATGCAAAAAATTTGTGATTTAGGGTTTGAATTACTAGAACCTTATTCACCCGATTTGGCTCCATCCGACTATCACCTCTTTCCTCAACTGAAAAAAAGTTTAAAAGGTCGTAAATTTTCTTCCAACAAGGAGGTAATAGAAGTTGTGGAGGTCTGGTTTGCAGAGCAAAAAGAAAATTTTTTTTTTGAAAGGTCTAGAGACGTTGCAGGTTCGTTGTAATAAATGTATTCAATTAAGTGGAGGATATGTTGAATAATAAAATATTTTGACATTGAAATTTTGTTTGGTTCTATAGTAGGCTAATAATTTTTTTCGTATTTCAGGAGTGTTAATTACAATTGCTACACTAATATTATTTTTGTTGCTGTAATCAAAAGATAAATACCATTACAATAGTAAGGATCAAATTTGAAAAAAACTTATATCTTGTGCATAATTTTTTTTTAGTGAAAGTATGTATTTTATCTTGGATTTTATCGTGTTGTAGTCAAAATGTAATTCACTGATATATAGAAAATAGCAAGTTATTTTCGTCGCATTTCACATTGTTTTCCCCTCCAGGCAAGATTGACGTAAATCTTGATGTAAACGCGTTAAATCAATACAGGGTATGAATATCAAGTGCCGCTTTATCAGATGAATGGGGAATGTACATTTATACGGTTGTTTACACATGACCAGTCTTGTTCTAAAAATTCAAATATTCGATAAATATTGAATTAGCCATCCACTTCGATACGATTGCGAACATATGGAAAAAAATGGTTTCTTTTTTTACTGAATCAAGAAAAACACTTCAATCTAGTTTTTAATACGACGGGCCGCAAGGGGCATGTTGTTTTAGTTATACATCCCTATAACAATAAAAAAAGACTTTCGTGATTGCGTTTAGAATGACGCATTGTCAAAACATGCTACCCTTGGGCTAACACGCACCCTCTTATCGAAAATCTTAAATAACTAAAAGTCTAATAAACTATGTTATGTCCGGATCTGATAGCGATAAAATATGAAACGGAAAAGAAAACTGAATTAAAAAGCAATCTCGATTGGAACTGCCTAAATTTAATTCGCAATTCCTTTAGTTTTAAAGGACCATTTCATATATTGATTTCGTGTTTAATAACCTCTTCGTGTTTTAACTTAAAGTCATGTAGCTCAAATCCAACAGGTACAACTACACCTGATACATTACACACCTCTTCTCTTTTGGTTATCATCTTTTTCTGACTTGGAAATTTAATTCTGTTTAGTAGCAATTATGAAAATTACTTTGTTTTTAGATTTTTTTGTGTATTAAAAATTATTCATAAAACATTTTTACGACTCTCGTAAGTAAAATACGATTTAATGTGTGCGATGTATATATTACCGCAATCAATAAACTTTAATTAAATTGCATTTCCAACTTCTTTTTTATTAAACAGAGAAAATACTTTGATGTTAATTACAATAATATAATGAACAGGGGAGACAACACCCACGGGTGTAATTGTTATTGTTTTGTGTACGTTTCCATTGATGCAATTATAAAAACAAAAAATAGTTTAGGTATAGATTCGACGTCGACGTATAGTAAAATCTGAATGCAAATAGGAACAAATGGCAAACTAATCAAGATAATGGCCATCACTTCGACTACTTACACAACAATCATACGGGAATGTCTGTAAACAAACCGGCATATGATCTGCAAACACGCCATTTCATAATAGAAAAAGTCAATCGGTGGAATTATTCATTTTTTCTGCCTCTATTCCCATCCTACTTGCTGTTATTTGTACGAATCCTAACGATTAAGATTTTATAGGAAGATAACTATGAATCTGTAGAAGTATAACGTCAACATGTATAAATTTATTATTTATTCGTATGGTAAACACGAATAAATTAATAAAGCAATACATAGAAGATTTTATTGTATTATTTCATTATGCTAATTCGAGGATAACACAATAGTTTTCTTGAAAATAATATTTTGATTACTATACGAATTTAATTACGTGTTTCAAAAGTAATACATTTTGTAAATTATGCAAATAAGAATCTGTAATAATGATTGACGCTACTATCACCGAACAAAATGAAGGTATCTTGTAGAATTTACGTTAAAATAGCTCTTTATGAAATTAAGTCATTAATTTTAACCACTGACATTGAAACAGTTGGTGTTCGGGTAGAGAAAATAAGATGCTTGAGAAGATCGTTTATAATTTTAACGATTTCTCGATTTTTGAATCGTGATTCGAATTGAATACAATTACGAACGGCCGTGAATTATCTACTGTACGCAAGTAGTAATAAAAAAAAATTGCTTCACCTGCAAATGTGCAATTTAATTTGTTTTCTAAACTTTGCGCGAAGGTCATTGCATACAACAAGCACAATATGTTACATTGCATGATTCACTGCTAGGAATTGATTGATTATCTTGTGTAAGAGGTAAATAAATTGAGATTGTTGGTGTTGGAATGCTTTTGTATGATTGTGTGTGATTCACTGATAATTGTTTAAATCGTACATACTTAAAGCGAAATTTTCCAATTTCAAATTAATCTGAAACTTACGCATTGTTGATATGATTAGTTGCAACAGTTGACTTAATTGTTATGTAGGTCAAACTTAACAAACTGTTATTACAGTACTATAATATACTAGGGCCTGTCTTGGTGCCATTTTTCAAGAATATTTTTTTTTCAAATCTAAAAGAAATATCAAACAACTTCGAAATTAGATGATATTTTCTTTTGCTTTTATGTTTGACAAATATCAGTATCATCTTGTTACGCCACTGGATTTAAAAAATAAGTTAGAATGATCGCTGTGTTCTAGAACTTCGTATCCCGAACGTTCAATTATCTTCTAGAATATTATTTTATAAGTATAAAAGGTACTCAGGTAGTTTTCGAGGTCAGTTCGAAGTTAAGTTTATAAAAATTATACACGGTGGTACTTTTGAAAACGGGTCATAGGGATTTAGCATTGTGAACTGGTTTTTTCGAATTTCTGCTCGCCCTTTCAAGTGACAAAAATGGTTTTGGTATCAGAACGCAGCTAAAATTATTGCGCATAGCGCTCGGTATCAGAAATCAGCTGAATTACACAATCTTTTTGAAAATTCATCAATAAAACTTAGTAATTTTTGATGTTCAAGATGAATCAGTAATGCGTTACTTAAGCAACTATGACATTCCTACGTTTTGACAATCATTAATAAAAGTCATAACAATTCAGGTTTCATTTGAAAATGGTTTATTCGAACGAAGAGAGAGTTTTTATGGTGAAAACCTACTACACTGTACTTCATTTTGATACCAAAACCATTAACTTATTTTTTCCCGTTTTCAAAAGTACTACCCTGTACAATCTTGTACCTCGTCTTGTGCATATTTATACGAATTAGAAGAACTGCATGTGTTAAAATAAATAATAAGTGTAATTCGATCCAGGCTATGTTTATTACTCTCGCGGTTTGTGAATGCGATAACAAAAACAAGGATAAGATTCGTTGCACTATAAATGAAATGTGTGAAATAACCGATTTAGTGCTGTAATTGTGTCTTCCGTTGTACTAGTCTTAATTATTAATTCTGTTTTGGTCAATACAATAAATTTTTATGTGACGAATGTTAATACTTATATGTTTCTACATTTTATTATAATTTATGTGAAAAAAAAATCAATCCTGGCAACGAGTTTTTGAAGGACCAAAACTAACGGGAGCTTAGGCGTTCAGAATAACAGTAACGTCACGGTTTGAATTTGATTACACCACGTCATTAGAATTAGAACGATAATAGAGCAGAGCTTCTTATTCTTAATTAATGGCAGGGAAAACATTTCTGAAATATCTCAGCAATGGCGAGTCGTGCTTTATGTTCTTAGGAGAGCATAGTGAAGAAAGGGTTGCAAACAAAAACAGCTACTGTAGTTGAGAATGTTAGAGCCTAAAGTATGTCTAGTGGAGTTCTGATTCCATGACTTGAAATTGAATTTAGAAATGTTTTCAATTTTATTAGTTAGTCTTCAATGGGAACATATGGGAGCAATTCAACTCATTGATTCTAAATTCCGAAGCTAAGAGGGGCAAAAATACTTCTAAACAACATGACTGATTTTTATTATTCTGACAGTGAACTACAATTTTGGGAAGGCCATTCATTGATTAACGTTTCGCCATATATTAAAATTAAGCGACATATGTTAACCGAACTAGATAGTACGATTCACCTATTCTATGTATATACAGGAACGCATGATGTTAAATTATTGACCCAGCCGTAATGAAATTTATGGAAGAGAAGCTGAAACACCACCATGCGCAATATAATTCAAACTTTGTTTTGCCCAAAATAGATTTTTTTTATTTATACTAAAAATCAATAAAAAATGATAAAAGGCCACCTGCTGAGAATTTTTCGACTTTTCTTTTTTCCTAAACCTACGCATAGTAATTACCAACTAATCCGCAGAAGGAGTACAATTTGGTCCATTTGTTTTTAAGTTTTGAACATCCGAACAAACCACGATCCATTTTTATATACTACCTGTGTCCAAAAACTAGTCGGAATTGTTTTATAAATCAAACAATTTTTATTGATTCTTCTAATTCAATTTTGCCCCCTTCAAAATAGTCCCCTCTCGATATAATACACTTGCGCCACCGCTTTTTTCGGTCCTCGAAGCATGCCAAAAAGTCTTCTTCCGGTATAGTCTTGAGAGCGCGCGCCGATTCACGTTGAATGTCTTCAATCGACTCAAAACGGTTTCCTCGGAGTGGTCTTTTGAGTTTTGAAAATAGCCAAAAGTCACACGGAGCCAAATCAGGCGAATAAGGTGGTTGTGGAACGATATTGGTTGCATTTTTGGCGAAAAAGTCACGAAGAATCAGTGCAGTGTGAGATGGCGCGTTATCGTGGTGTAAAAACCAAGTGTTATCTTTCCATAAATCCGGCCTCTTTTTACGAATAGCTTCACGCAAATGATGCATGACACTCAAATCGTATTCCTTGTTGACAGTTTGACCAGTGGGAAGGAATTCGTAATGCACCACACCACGATAATCGAAGAAAACTGTCAACATCACCTTGATTTTTAGCGACTTTGATACGGTCTTTTCGGCTTTGCCTCACGTTTGGCACGATATTTACTTGATCGGTCGGTTGTTTCGGGGTCGTAAGCGTAGATCCAAGTCTCATCTCCCGTAATAATGCGTTTAGAAACCGTCTGATAGTCAGAGAGCATTGTTTCACACACATCAAAACGACGCTGGTTTTCAAGAAAATTCAGCATTTTTGGTACCAATCGAGACTTGACATGTTTGAGGCCCAAAACATCTTTCAAAATGGTATTAATTGAGCTTTTGATACGCCAATTTCATCAGCAATGTCTCTTATAGTTAATCGACGGTTTGCAAGCACTCTTTCTTCTTTTACTTTTTGGATGTGATCATCGTCAGTTGAGGTAGATGGTCGACCAGGGCGCTCTTCGTCTTCAACGCGTTCTCTACCTCCTTTGAACAACTTATACCAATCATATGTTGTTGATTTTGGTAGAGCTCGGTCCCCGTAAGCCTTCTGCAATATTTTCGATGTTTCTGCAGCATTTATTTCATTCAAGAAACAAAATTTGATCGCACTTCTTTGTTGAATAATTTCAGACTTTGTGAAAATCGCCAAATTCACTTTTTGTGTAACACAAAAACAGGCGTCACTCAAACACCAATGAGTATTTTGACATATAATATGGCATGGAAGTCAGTAACAGTTGTACCAACTTAAAAAAAATTGAGCAAAAATATTTACCCGCGTCATTTACATCGAAAAATTCCGACTAGTTTTTGGACACAGTAGTATAACGATGCGTTGACTGAAACCCATCTACGGAACAAAACGTATTGCACTAAAACTTTTATGCTCACTTTGCCAGGCAACCGCTAAGAAGTTAAGGATAAGGAGTATTATGTATGTTAATAAATGGCGCCAACATGATGAAATGGAAAGACATCTAGTATATCACAAGCAAATTTAATAATTTCATGCTCATACTGAAATAGAAGAAAAAGAGGTCTAAGTGATGAAATCTTAAGCTGTTAGACACTATAAGATGTCTGATGTAGATCGTTAATACCAAACGCATTTGATGATCGCATTTATGGGAAAAATAAAAAAATAACAAAAGATAAAGTCTTTATTAGTGTCACAAAACAAATTCAGTGCATTTGCGTGTTAGAGCGTGTAATTTTTTTTTAAATCGAATGGCTACCCATAACTGCTCAACCTTATCATATTATATGTATGAAATCAAAATTTCCATTCAGAATTTAAAAAGGTGTTAATGTGATAGCAAATAATAACAATGAAAATGTCCTCTCCTCTGAGCAGTCACGTCTTTATTTCCATCTTTCTCTGATCTTTCAGTTGACATTCGATTAGTAAAATCATACTGATTATGATCCTTTCTCCAATCTTCTCCATCTGGAATAAACATGAGTTTACCGAATGTTTTCAAACTCATTCTTTTTCTTTGAGAAATTTTGCCCACTCAATTGTTATGTTCTAAGTAGTACGTGCATTCGGATAATTTATCAAAGGATTGATTTTTGACGTGTATTTTTATAGTTTTTTTACGTATAGTAAATTATGAAAACCATAGTTAAACGTTTTTGTGTATACGAGGTCTGTTCAAAAAGTATCGCGAAATTTGTGTTTTTTCAAAATCATCATTACAGTGTTGTTTTTCGCCAAAAATTTGTACACAAGCAACGATGTGTGTTCAGGGGCGTTATAATAGTGCAAAAGCCAATTTTTGTTCATCCACAAATCCGGCCGTTTTTGTCGGATTGCTTCGCGCAACTTGCGCATGACTTGCAGGCAATATTCATTATTCACTGTACGACGCTATGGTAAGAACTCATGATGCTCCACGCCGCTGCATCGTGAAAACTGTGAGCAGAACCTTCCCATTCTACCGAACTTGTCACGCTTTTTTCGGTTTTGGCTCAAGCGGCAGTTTCCGGTACGATGATTGAGCTTGGTTTCCACGTCATAACCATAAACCGTGATTCGTCACCAGTTATGACCCTCTAAAGTAAATTGGGGTCAACGCCGACCGAATCCAACAGCCCCTTAGCAATGTTAACGCGACACTGTTTTTGTTCGGAATTGACCAATTTTGGAATTAATTTCGCGACGACACGTCTCATGCCCAAATCATTGGTAAAAATTGATATGTTTAGGTCTTCAACAACGGTGATTCGACGATGAGCCAATATTCTTTTCTTCACTTCATCAATGTTGTTGATGTGCTGCCCGTCCGACTCGCTTTTCGTTGTTTACATCTTTTCAGCCTCCTGAGAACATTTTGTTAATTTTCTACCACCGATAAACGTTGCTTTGGTCCAAGGTAACTTCACCATAAGCCACAGTCAACATTCGGACTGCGTCCGCGCACTTAATTTTGTTTTTCACACAAAATTTGGTACATATATTTGATCCATTTTTGGAATAGGAAAAAATCGAAGACAAGCGTCCAACCAAAATAGATCTCAACAATTAAATAAACATTTGAAATGACGGATATTGACAGCATAATAGATGGGACATGAATACCAACTTAACGCCACAAAAAAATCAAATATATGTAGCCGTTTTTGAACAGACCTCGTACGTGTTTTAGGTGTGGTTGGATTATAAAATCAAAATCTTACGATGACTCTCACGTTAATCGAGTCGAAACTATAGTCATATAAATAAATATAATATTTAGTATTTGTAACTACATAAGGTATATTTATTAAAATAACCAATCCATTAATAATGGATTCCATTTTCATTTTAAATATTAACAGGGCTGGGCGGGCCGAAGAATTGTATTGATTTCATTATTTTTACAGTGTACACAAAAGTACAGCATTAAAAAATGACATAAATATAACTTAATAATTTCATAGAAATGAATGTTTTCAGATACCTTGAATTTTAACCTAAACTTAGTATCAGCTGACTATTTTGTTAAAAAAATTACCAAGTGTCAAAGAAAATTCAAAGACCTACCCAGCCTATTATGTTGTTTTTTATTTGAAAACCCGTTATATGAATCCCCTATAAATTGCGGGTTATAATTCTTAAATCATTATTGAAAAAAAAGTTACACACTCTTATCACTTTCAAATTATAAAACAAGCGTTTGCCGCAGAACTCCACATCGCCCTGTTAAGCGAAAATAATATTGCGTTTTAGAAAAAAAGGTTCAAACAAAATCTATAGACAATAGAATTTCCAACAACTTTTCTTGCTCAACTTTTTTTGTAACATTGATATTGGTGGAGATATTGTTACAATAATTAGTGTCACGTGGTTGTTATATCTCAGTAATTACTTATCAGATCAAAAAAATACTTTAAACAAAAGTTGTGTATAATTAAATTATAAACAACTTTTATTTGAAACAAAAATGTGTAAAATGAGTATTTTTCTAAATACGTCAAAATTTCGAAAATCTGTGTAGGTTAACGGCACTTTTGGCAGATCTTTGGAATTATAACTAAGGTCTTTGTACAAAGTTTCTTAAAAATCGGTAGGCTGGTTTTCTTGGAATCTTGTTTATATACTGATGTGGAGTAAAAAAAACATGTGTAGTAAAATTAGTTTTTTTTTAATTTTTTATATTATTTCGCGAAAATATTAAATATAAAATAAAGGAAATATTTTTTGCAACCCCACAAAAATGATAAATCGATTGCAAGTTTTCCAAATACTTATAGTTTAACGCATTTTTACCTACATCTAAGAACAAATTTTAAGACTAAATTCTTTATAAAGTTTACAAAGCTCGTTACACACTCCGCTATTGAAGTTTTGTACATTTTCTCCTATATCTAAATAGGTAAGTTTGTTACTACGTTAATCAAAGTTGTTTTGCAACAAGTACAAACAATTGAAATAGAGCGCAAGTGCTTTGGTTAGGGAAGAATATATTCTGATTAACTGTCGGAATAATTCATGTTATTTTAGAAGAACAGTTTAATTACAGACGAACAATTGTTTTGTTTGCATATTGTACATACTAAATAAGACACAACAACATTTTGTACATAAAACATAAAGTAACACATAACAAGACGATAACATTCAAGAAAGTTTTAGAAGCGGCATTTATTTAAAGTTTTAATGAATTTCGTATTGTAAACTTTGCTCAATTTACTTTATTTCTTAAAGAATAGTATGAAAAAACTTCGCTACTTTTCAGATATGAACGGAAATTATTTTATAAATATTAGACTATTAGTAAATCTCTTTGATCTTTATTCTCAAGTGACTAAAGACCTTTGACGTAAGATCACTTCGTTTTACCTTCAGATAATTTAATTCAAACTAAACTAATGACCTCAAAGGATTTCAGTAAAATTTAACGTTTATGAGGTTAGATGGGGGTTAGGTTCTTGTTTGTTAAGTTCGCACACCTGTAGGTAGTTTGTTTATAAAATATGAATGCATGTTACTCTTGTATTTATGATTAATAAAACCTCTTTTATGTCTGCTAACCCAATTTTCAACCCACTTGACTTAATTTAAATCTAAGCGGTATTTTAATCAATATTCTATGGGGTGGTGAAAAATATATAGTAAATTACCACTTTAAACTGTAAAGCTGATTCTAAGAGTCCTAAGCAACTATGTGTTGATCGTACAAACAGATTGTCGTGTCAGGGATCAACACCTGCAGTTGCAATTGATTAATAGCGGTAGATAATTGTAGCTTTACAATATTTGTGAGGGTAATAAATGTCATTTTACGCATAAAACGATTTATAAATCTTTTAAATACCAAAGTATTAAAAGGTGATATTATTGGGTAATAAATTCTATAACTTATATGACAGAAATTTTATAAAAAAATTTAAATTATTGCTCATTTCCTTTATATTTTCTTGTACACTTTTTTTTGTTTAACCATTTTATGGTATAGTTCGCGTCACATTTAATTATTGTTATCAGAAATAATTCCTTTAACATTACAATTTTTCTTTTGCAAACACGTTTGTTCCATTCAATTTACACGAATAAAACATGTAATAAAACACACAGTCGTGTTTTCTTACTAAATAATACTAATGAACTTAACTTATAAAGAATGATATATTAAAGAAATCAAAAAGTTTGGTACAAAATTTCAATTTTTAGTGGCAAACTTTTTACGTTATCGAGTAGAAAATTGTTTTTGTGTGTGTATCTCAAGTTAAACTCTCCAAATAAACAATGCCAGAAAACACAATCACCTGTGACGTGTGTGGAAAATCTTTTGGGACCCTTAGAGGTTTACGGATACACATGACGGCGAAATCTCATGGACCCAATTCTAGTAAGACCGCTACACCCGTTCAATCTGAGGACACCGACTTCCTCGCCCGGTTTCTTAAATTAAAGGAAAGTGCACGGACAATAAAGAAGATCCCCCAATCCGTTCGGCTCCCCATTGCCCAAGAACTTGCCAACATACTATCGGAATGTGCCACAAAAATAATGAACACTCATGGCAAGAATTGCTGATCTTTCCCGTTGTGGTGTTGACTAGGAATTCAAAGGACAATGGAGGTCAAAATCATTGACGACTAAAATCCGTCAAAACCTGACCCGATGAGACGCGAAAGACCTAGAACCCGACCCAGTCTCACACAAGCCTCTGAATAATTCATCTCCACGGGACCCTTCGGTAATTTTAACTCGTCAGGTCCAATCCAAGATGTCGGAGGGAAATATTCGGGGAGCAGTACGTTTCCTATCTTCTTCGGAGGGTGTGGTACCTAGTGAACCCTGAAACTCTAACAGCCCTTAAAGCAATGCACCCCAGCCAATCTAGAGATTTCACACCCCCAACGCTAACCTCAACAGCACCGGTGGTAGACCAGGAAGCAGTGCCATGGGGTGCACGCTAAGACAAATTGCTGCTAAGTCAGTTTGTCAGATTGCTATGGAAGAAATAGGTCTTAGTCTTCGCTCACACCAGATGGGATTTGGAACCCCATGTGGATGTGAGGCAATGGTTCACGCCATCAGACTATTTCTGTCAAGAAATGTCCCGGGACTTACTTTGAAATTGGATTTCAGAAACACCTACAACTTCCTCATCGGGGCAATAATGTTTGAGAGAACCCCTCCCTATAATGCTCCCACTAACCCATCTGGGATACAGTGCTCCGACTCACCTATTCTATGGTGGCCACATTATCCCCTCGGAGGACGGATTACAACAAGGAGATCCATGTTCTTCGTCATTCTTCTGCAAAAGCATTCACCCCCTTGTCGAATCTCTCAAATCTGAACTGAATCAATGGTACTTGGATGATGGAACACTTGGCGGAAAAGGAAAAGTAGTGTTCGAGGATCTTCAATTGGTCATTGCAGCCGCGCAAGAACTAGGTCTCCACCTTAACCCCAAAAAGTGTGAACTCCTGGTGATTGGAGACGAGGATCACGAATGGATGGAAGCAATCGCTACCCTTCTCTCAGGAATCAAAATTTTGAAGAGGGGACGAGGCTATGCTCTTGGGAGCCCATTTGACCGACGAAGCAATCCCTTAGGCGCTGGTCAACAAAATTAAAGAAGTCAGCCGAATGATTCAACACTTGCGCTCTCTTCCTAGTTACATAGCCTTGTTTTTAGTTAAAAATTGTTTGACCATACCGAAGTTGGTGTATATACTAAGGTGCTGCCCGACCTTCAAATTTCCAGAAATTTTGACGAGAGGATCCGGATTGGTCTGTCCGACCTGCTGAATGTCACTTTGATATTGACAGAGTGGCAGCCTTTGACACCTGGAATCTCCTAGCCCATAATCCTCAACTCCCGGCAGTCAACACACAGAAAGAATGGGAATTCACGATTCTAGAGAACCGGTCTGCGCGCCTGCTCGAGAATGCAAAATCACCTCAGGATAAAGCTCGTCTCCTGGCGTGCTCGAGGAAAGAATCGGAGGCATGGCTTAACGCTTTCCCCTCGCCGCCACTTGGAAATATGCTCGACGATGAGTCCTCTGTCACTCTCACACATGCCGATGCGGGAAAGAAGTAGAGGCCAACGGTACCCACGGACTAACCTGTCAGAAAAGTGCAGAAAGATTTTCCCGTCACTCGGCGATCAACGACATCATCAAAAGAGCATGTTCTTCTGTAAACGTACCCGCGATTTTGAAACCCACAGGTCTTTTTCGGACAGACGGATGGCTTAATAATTATGCCATGGTCCCAAGGAAAATGTCTTGTGTGGGATGCCACTTTGGCTGCCAGCTACCTCTCCTCAAATTCAAATACTCTCGGGCGGCAGCTGCCACGCCGAAGCCCACAAACGTCAAACGTACGCGGCCATGCCCAGTCAATATATTCTATCCATTTGCAGTGGAGACTTTTGGAGTTTTTCGAAATGAAGCCCTTAATTTAGGTCGTGACCTAGGGTCTGGGCTGCGAGAAAAGACAGGGGAACTCAGATCCACAGCTTTTCTGACCCAAAGGATCAGTGTCAGAGGGGAAACGCAGCAAGTGTATTAACTATTCCCGCTTCAGCCATATTTTCGGAAATATTCACATTATATTGATTTTGCAGGTGTAGTCTTAGCTTTTAGGAAATTTTTAATTTTTAAGAGTTATTTTATTATATTTTAATTGTGTAATAAATTTTATTATATTGCTAATTTATCTACTAAAAAAACTGGAGATTGCAATCGATAAAGAATACTTTGGATCTAAGTGGAGTATGAACGATGTTATTATCGTACATACCTCGATATATATGTATAATAATGTATACCGGGTGATTCAGTTTGATGGTCAGGGATTTTTTTAAAGGAAAATGTATGTAAACCATATACAACGTGTCCACTAAAGTTCGCACCATATGGGAAACTTTTTTATTATTAATATTACGAAAAAAGTTATTCTTCTGCACTTGTGTATGACTATCCTTTTTTACATATTGAATACAATGTATACATTATCAGCCAACGTATTGTTACAAGAGTGTTGTTTTATATGTATCAGGTAACTACAAGGATACCATCAACAACAAATTACGTTTTCTTGTACGAACAGTTTTAATACCAACTTATATAACGTAAATATTAAATCTCGGCATGTTGTTTGTAAATCAAAGACAAAAGTTTAATATACGTATAGTAGAGGTACACACGTAAAAACATAAAGCTTAAAACGTAGCAGATGAATGTTGGTAAGTTATTCTAAAATGTTGCAAAGATTTTGTAAATATTTGTAGGTCCATAGAAATGAAGTAATTCTTTCAATAGTTTTCTGCATTAAAAAGTGACGGTTTTAAATCTTTGGCGGTCTCTGGTGCATATAAACGATTAAAGATCAAAGCATTGCTAACCCTTGTATGAACTGGGCCCGTTGTTCTGATTTTCTTTATTAAAGTATTCCACTAAGTTATAGATCAATTCATCAACATCTACCGTAATTGACCTACGAGGCATGTTGATGCGCTACAATTGAAAACAAAAAGGTAATCTCTATATGTACAAACTGATTAATCTTTACCTTAAATAAACACTAGAAAGTAATGTGGTTCTGAAAAGAACCGATCTTTTAAAATAGTAACTAAAGAAGCGATGAAAAACGGATATGAAATAAACAAACCGGCGCGCGTACGTATTATGTGACCTCAATCATGAAATAAGTGAATACATAAAATGGTTGGCATCAGTGCCCATATTTTTGCTTTAAATCACAGACGACGGTCACTTATGCATGACGTCATCGGGATAAAATATGCACAATTATCACCCACAATTAGTCCAATTACATTTTCTTCTAAATTCAATACCACCGGCATCTTTACTTAGATTTGATTGTAATTTTCAAATATGCATTTGACGTTTAATGGCAGATATGTAATTATCATGGTAACTTGATTAAAAATGTACTTATCCATTTATTAGTGTTGTTGGGTAGACAATAGGAAAATGTAGAAAATCAACGTTTTAAACATTTTGTATACATAGCTGTATATTTGAACATAGTTTACAATTTTAATTAAATTTTCTTAATAACGATTTTCGATATTATAAAAAAATGAAGGTAATTTAGTCTTCAGTAAATTTTTTTAACATACCTCGTATACTACTGAAAAATTTGATATTTACATTTTAGTTTTTACATCATGCAGAACTTTTTATAAAGAATAACTTTTTTTCGTAATATTAATAATAAAAAAGTTTCCCATAAGGTGCGAACTTAAGTGAACACATTGTATATTTGTAAATCGCATGTATGCCAAACTTATGATAGTAAGGCATGTTTTCTTCACTCCTCCCATTTCTTGACACCCTGTAAAACTTAAAATATTTTTAAACGACAGTTCATCAGAGATCATGGGTATTATGTTCAATGCATTTTCTTTGTAACCCTTCAAATAAAACCGTAAACTCTTGTTCGCCTTGTAGTATTTTAAAACAAAAAGGAAAGATCTAAAGATTAAAAATTGATGAATTTTTAACACTTTCCCTTTCCCATCCTCACATTTATTTGTCATTTAGTTTTGATTCCAATTTTGTCGGAATTTGTAATGTAACAAACGTAACCCAGGCACTTGTAAAAAGAAAATTTGAATAGTCCGCCACTAAACCCGAAGCGAACTTGGCTGATCAAAAAGCGGGAAAAGCTAGCTAAAGACATGTACGTTGAATCCAGGATAAAATCCCTAACAACCACTAGAATGCAGTGATAAATGTAGTAATATCAGCAATGAAATAAAACACAAGCATGGTGATAACGTAAATTATATTGAACGTTAGTTCATTTTCAATAAAATGATTAATTTTGACAAAATTGTGTAAATATTTAAAGCCAAAAAGTACCCCTCTGCCTAGGCTGCTTGAGGAAAGAAGGGTAAGAGAAAACCTCAGGTTCTGCCTTAACAATTAAACAAACATAACATAACCAAAGTATGTATCGAAATAATTAACATATATTGTAGGCAATTATTATTAAGACAATTATAATAGATGTATCCTGTTGGGGAACCGTTCATCAGTTCATACAGCCACCATTATTAGAATGTAGATGCAAAAATATTTCCGATTCAGAATATAGCAATTCAGCTCATTTATACATGCATTTTCAATTAAAACTGAAGAAAATTAGTTAACCGTATATAACACCGTGTGTAACAGGCAAGTTTCACCAGTCGGAAAGCTACTACCTGCCTATTCAGTTGGATTTTCGAGATCGCGTCGATTTTGAGATGGCCATAATGCGGTCAATATTAAGTTTTACAATTATCACATATGCACAAAATAAACATATTAAGATAAATAGAAATAAATATGACCATGAGCCATCCCCCTGATCTTCGTCTCTCACGGAACAGAAAATATTAATTGTACAACAAGGCTCTTTCACGCACTGGTATTGCTTCATTCTAAATCATATTTAATCAACAGAGCGTTTTAAAATGTATCTTAAATTAAAAGATCAAAAACAAGCATCTTACATTCTCTTAACAGTATAGGGATCAAACAAAGAGAAGCGCCAACAAAATAACGGTTCTGCCAATCAAAGACACGTGGTTAAATTATTTACAACGTGAAATTGAGCGCAGTGTACATAACATAAAACAGATTGGAATACGCCATAACACGAATATTAACCAATATTATTTGTACAAAAAAAATTCAACCCGAATATTAGGTCACCATCGAAAAGAAAATTGAAAAGAAAAGAAAAAAAATAAACGTAAATTATTAAATTTGGTAAAAACATAATTTACGAACATTACGCATTTACATTTAGTTGCCAAGCTTTTAAAGTAAATTACAGGTACAAATTTTATACAGACCAAAAATAATACGTAGCAAGAAAAATTTCATTGTTAACACTCTAACAGTCGGGTACCAGACGAAAAAACTTTCCTTCGTATCCCTCGACAAAAAATGCAGCCCCTTAACGGGACTTTAAACCGATTATAAAAAAATTGCGGGTAATATTTGAATTTAAATATGGATCTTTCAAAGTGACACTAGGAATCCTTGATACTTACTACATAAGTGACATTTCAAACGTCAATATTTTTCATAATTTAATTGTTAGTTTTCGTTTCTTATTAATTCTTATTGACCCTCCTATTATTAGAGAAATCTAAATCTAAATGTTTTTTTAGGGTAATACTAAATTTTTTCAGTTAGAATCATATTAGTATCGTCGCACCATCTCTTAGTTCTATTAATATTGATTTTATTCGGTCTTAAAATGTGAAAAAATAAGAAAGTACAATTTTGTTCTAGTTAAATATTAAATTACTAAGATGACTTTGAGATACAAAAAATGAACAATTGTTCAAAATGTTGTCCATTAACGACAATACACTTCTGAACTCTTTTAACTGTTTCTCAAAGAACATTCGACAATTGCTGGGCCGTTATGGTAGTGGTTACTCGTAGATCCAGATAAACACAAAAAAGTAAGGGTTGTCGATCTAAAATAATATATAGGGTGTTTCGTTATAATATTTAAAATCGACATTAATTCCGATTAAACAGATATTCAAAATTGTTAAAAAAATTAAAAACAAATACGCGATTTACTGCAATACTGACCTTCTAAACTTCATTTTGATAAATATGTGTTGCGACATCTAATGTCGCCTCGTGTTACCGTAACACGTCCGAATATTAATTTGCATTAAAACAACTTTGTCGACAAAATCATTTTGATACCTCTAACAATTCCAGAGATATTTACTTGGTTTCACCCATAGTATAAGCTTTTTATTCACTCGATACTGTAAATTTGTTTTTTGCTGTAGGTACAAGTCCCTTCAAATTCAGAAATCAGAAATTTGGCATATTAAATGGAGATTCATCTTTAACAAAAATGTTATGTATGTTTGCATTTGAGTTTCTCAATATTTTTACAATATTTTATATTTTTAACACATTAAAATATGGTTCCATACAGAATTGTTAATTGTGTTAATACTTTCCTTATAATTCGCCTCTCGTAAATCATACCGCTACTCTTATACAACTTAGTTATGTGATTCAAGAAGCACTTAGCAAAGTTCAGTTTCCAATATGCATTTTTAATTATAAGTTTTAATTTAAACTTTTACTTCTCGCTAATTTTATAAAAAAGACATGGAGAACTAGGTTATTAATAACTTTGCGTCGTGTAATTTTGAGAGTGTTAGTGTTCTTTAGTGCTGCATAGTTTACTTATTTTTAGAACTGTGCAAATATTAATTTGATATTTTTATTTAATAAAATTGTCAGTTTAATGTGTATTTACTATTTTTTTGTTTTTATTAACTTATCGATATTACATTTGTTGAACATGAATGATTATGAATTGTACCGTAGGATGGATATCATTTGTATCTCAATATTAATTCGGTATTTGTTAATGTGTACATCAAAACTCTTTAACTGGGCCCGATATTTCTATGTTTTTTGTCATTTTTATGAATGAAAAATTAAAAAAATTAACATATTTCTCAATTTTTCGACAGAGATTCTATAATTAAACAAAACAAAATTTGTCCGGTATGTACAAACGATATTTTAAGAACTACTCTTAACAGTTAAAACATAAACGTCTTCTGGGATTGGACCGTGTCGAAAGGGTAACCGTAGTTGGCAACGTTTTGCCACCTATCGTAAGGGGCTTCATCAAGGTAGACTACTAAAAGTGAGGTAATCCACTTGTCAACCAAGCCATATAGACTGAAAGAAGAGCCTAGAATCTGGTTGGTTGACTTTTAGTAGTATACCTTGAACTTTTATTTGTTTGTTTCAAGTTTCTACTCTGATTAAGCGCCTTTCTATAGGTGCCGAAACTTTGGCAACTACGATTACCTTTTCGCCACGGTCCAATCCCGGAAAACTTTTAACTGCTCTGGTTTTGTTGAAATTTGCCATTTAGAGTTTTTTTTGTAATAGCGGAGAAATTAGGTTTTAGAGAGTAATTTTTTTGAATATCTTTATACACGTTTTTTTCAAATAAGTTAAAATAATTTTCACAAAACTATATTCAAATTTCATTCGTCCAATAAGAAGGATTCTACTTTTTTGTATTTTTTAAAATGTATTACACATTATAGAAATTGGTGCAAATTTATTTTCACATTTAACATAATTCCGTTTCGCCTATTACGTCGGCCTAATAAAGAACAGGATTTGAATGGACTTTAAAAACCCACACCTATACTCCTAACAAAAGCTCATTTATCTTTGAGTATTGGCTTTCACAATTTTGTCAGATGTTTGTATGTAAATTTTTGCTGGCGTTAGTCCAAATTTTCCCTGTTTATGTGAAAGAAAAAATAAATATATTTTTTTATGTTTATGTTACAAATGGTCAGTTACACTTACACTTACTCCTTAAGATCATTAAAAATTCGGAAACGATTTAATATTGACTCACCTGTATTATTTGCCTCTGTTACCGCCTCGGCAACTAAAACACATTCGTCATGAACAATTGAAAAAACTTTAATGCCTTGTTACATAAATAACTTGTAACGGCGTTAATGCTATTTTGCGAAATTAATTTTCATTTTACACATGCGTTCGGATAGGCAACTTTTCATCCACTATAGGTGTCACAAGTGTACTCTAAACGAACATTGGGCTTTATAAATTTCGTTCTTTACTTTAATTTGCTTATAAATATAGTAAATGGCATTTTTTGTTAATTAATGATATAACAACTTTTGTTATAAAACGACTGTTCCAGCTGGTCGTAACAACAAACATATTGTTTAGTGTTTTTTTTTTTCATTTTTATCGACTTATAAGTGTTGCGGCATCTAGTGACAACTCGTGCTAACATAACACGTCCGAAATTAATTTGCATTTTTATCCTTTTTGTTCTTGGTTTGGGTTTTGTGTCACATTCTTTTCTGACGTATCATTATACCATTTCTTCGGATTACTTTGGCCATCATGAGGATGTCATATGTAAAACAACACGACCTCCTGGCCATCACGTTGCTCTAACGTGGTCGCTACGACTCCTCCGAGTGGAACGTACTCAAGTAACAGCTATCTAATACATCGTACCACCGATGAAAGTTGGATAAACACTAAGGTTAGATGTTTTTATATAATTTATTCGTATTTGGCAAACCTACTTAATCAAGGAAATGTGTCATGTAAACTGATTGCCTACAGCTCTATTAATGCGTTTTAATGTTGATGTAAGAATAAAATTCTCCGGTTAATAACAAACATGCATGCCACTTTTCTTTTGGCAACTTGTGCAGGGCACATAACGGGATATAAATTGGATCCACTTATATTGCGTATCGTTACGGGCTCAATTATTAATTACTCATATAAATTAAACTAATTTATACACCCTATATTAATTATTTGTTTTCAGTGTTATTTTATCATGAATTAGGTTAGGATACAAGCAAATGAACAAGGGTGCACTCACATTAAAAATGTAATATATAAATAACGTTTCTAAATCATTTTAATATTTTCTTTTTTCCATTGACCAAATAAACAACATGGTGTACATAATTATTGTATTTCCTTTCTCCGTCCGTTGGTTTATTTGTTACTGGTTAGGTTTGCTGCTAACTTGAAGTTCTGAGTTAGTTTTCTTGTCAGCTTTTGGAACTTGGTGCCCTTAAAAGTTGACATCGTCTCACGCCCACTCTCCTACAAACGGGTAATTTCTTTTGTGTCATCTAATCGTAGCCAACTATTAACTCTGCAAACCTGAAATCCTTAAAAAAATGATGAAACGATTGTTTATGAATCAATTGAAAAGAAACTGATTGTTCACATACATACATTTTTAAGAAGCCTATTCGATTTAGACATTCCTGAACGACCAGGTTTTGAGGTTATGTTTATTAATCAGTTTTTCTGTTTGACATTTGGGAACTTTGATGTAGACAAATTGAATATAGAGCTATTGAATATTATAAAGTTTTTGCGTTTTAATGTACGGGGTGGCCCGATTTCGATGGGATTGCAGGGTATTTCGGTAACTATTACTGTTAGAAATAAACTGTTCACGTAGCATTAGCCCAACTTTTTGAGACAAATTAAACAGCGAAAACAAAAATTTGCTATCTTTTTTCATTTTTTATGCAGGGACCAAAATTGAATTTTTCCAAATTTCGATAGGGTTCCATATCTCATCTGTTGATAAAAATTCGGGAAAAAGTGTAGACATTTCTTGTGCAGTTTTTAGCGTAGAATCAAATGGAGTAGTCAATTTTTAACTTTGGTCACCAATAGTCGAGGTGCCATATAAACTGAGTTTTTTTTAATGGAAATCATAGTTGACTTTGACTTCATTAATAGAATTTGTTAGTTTTCACTTTTGTTAGTAGGCGATGCAATAATTTAAAACAATGAAACACAGCACATTTGTCAAAACAAAGCAAATTTTTTTTTCGCTGTTCAAAAAGTTGGCCTAATGCTACGTGAACAGTTTTGCTCGAACAGTAATAGTTATCGAAATACCCTGCAATCCCATCAAAATCGGTTCACCCTGTACAATTTTCGATTTTCATTGCGATGAAATTTTAATCACAAAATTAAATTTAATCGATTATACTTTACACTATTGTATCTGCATACCGGAGTCCCAAATAAAAAGTTACTATATGATGATTTCGGAAACGGTAAAAAATACAATGTTGGTTAAATGGGAAAAAAATTAAGCCCAAACAGATGCGCTATCGAAATTAAAAATATACAGTGTATTCCAAAAAGTACTCATCATATGAAAAACTTTTTTATTATCAATTATGTCTTAGAGATGAGTTAGGGGTTAGTTTTTGCTTGGTTTAAAACGAAAATAACACCCATCGGCGGTGGTGAAGGGGTACATGTCAAATTTGACATGTTAATAATATTTAAAATGGTGTTTTTAGTAAAGATATCAGAAATAGTCATTAAGAAAAGTTGTTTAAAATTAAATTTTAGACCTATAACCAGAGTTGATTCAGTTAAATACTGACAAATTTATTTTTTTTTCCATAAAAATTTAGGTGTAAAATTGTCAGTATTGAACTGAAACTCGGGTTATAGGTCTAAAATATTATTTCGAACAACTTTTTTTAATGATATTTCAGATATCTTCACAAAAAACACCATTTTTGAATATTTTAATATTTCAAATTGTTAAAGAAAAACTAAAACTTGGGTTTCTAGAAAAGCTACAATATCGTCGCGATATTTAAAAAAATTTATCAAATCTGTTCTGGTTACGAAAGTTAATATTATTCGTATTATTATTTGTTAAATCGTTTTTACATGTGTTTTGAAATTAGCAAGTACTGGTTACAGTTTGATTTGAATGTAACACGTAACGAAACATGTTTTTTGTAACTCATGTGATATTGCGGGCCCTCTCTATGCTTGTCTTACATTAATCACATTCATTGCACAAATCATGCGTTTCTTCCATGATTACATCAATAGCTTGTGTTGGAATATGTTGTTAAAATTAATAGAACGGTGGGTATCGATTTTAATATCCATATTTATTAAATTAATTTTAATCATGCAGTTTTAAAAATTTTCGAATGAATTTATCGTTTAATATATGTTAATAGTTGTAAAATGTCATAAACAAATCATTTTAAAAATAATTATGCGTTTATGCAAACTTTATTTTTGTTTGTAGCTGTATAATGAGATTAGTTAAACACGAATAAATACTCATTTAATATTTATAAATGTAGTAAATATGTTCGTAGTCGTAATTAAAAGTTTTCAACAATCGTAATAAATAAAAACGAATTTTTTTCCATATTGCTGTGTTTTGGTATGTATATTATTTGTGCTTAGGCAAATTTAATTTTCCCACAAAGGTGAAAAGAAAATCACGATAAGGTTGTTACGATAACCTAATGGAAAATATGCAATATAGATTAAACCACGTTATAAATCCAAACATATTATTACTTGTTTGGAATTCTTTTTCTGTAATAACACGAATGCTATTTTAACGAGACATGAAAAGTTTAAAAGTTAAAATTTCCTAAATTGTTCTATATTATTTACAAGATGAAATCGATTTAGAACTGTGAGTTGCCCTAAAACTTTTCTTTAATTAACGAGCGTGTGTGGCTTGCTCTAATTTCAAAATGATTTATACGGGTATTTTATTAAGATATATTTTTGTAGAATATTTAGAAAGCAATTAGGACGGAGATTGCTATTATCTTATGATTTATCAAGGAAATTAACAATATATTTTGTTCGTTTATGCGTTATCACGCACCTAGTATTGGTCATTAGCGCTTCAACCGGAAATTTGAAGGAAAGGTGTAAGGAACTGTATCCTCCGATGATCTTTAGCCGAATTTCAACATGGGATAAATTGAAATTTGCCCTTAACTATGGAACGTCGGCCAACACGTGTTATATGAAATCAAAAGAAACTTTCATTTGTGTTATTTTTATAACAGATCGGTTTGCTTGTCGTGTTGATTAGAAGGTCTAATCCAGTTTCATCGCTTTCATCCCTTAAATTAAGTTTGCTGGTCTTATCTTTCTTAAGACATACGCTCCTGATTAACCTGCTTCATAACAAAAAAGCAACCTCGCTTTATCTGCACACAAAAACTTCTGTATCTCTTATTGTCTAGTGGACACCGTTTGCTCAAATGAAATCAGAACAAAATGCAATTCTTCGATTTCTTTTTTTTTGTTAAATAAATAAACAATCACCTAATTGAATTAACACTTTTTACGTTTACTTATTTGATCGAAAGAAATTTAGGCGTTAATAAGGATGAAGATTGTAAGCGTTAATATATCGCTTTCGTCACCTTCGGCTTACTCAATTAAGCCAACAATAAAACCACTTAGGCGATTAGTGTTTTTTTATCCATTGTGTGAAATAATATATAAATGTGTCTCCTTTTAAGATGAAATTCTTTTTGTTTTATTTCCTAATTTTTCTCTTTTTTCGGCTAATGCGCATTTCAGTATTTGCTCTAATTGTTAAGTTGTCGAAGTATTTTTGGAGTATTAAAAATTAGTTACATATTATGGTGTTTAAGGAATAACAAGAATAGCGCAATAATTATTTCAATCAAAAATTTAGCTGAAGAAAATATGAAATTCATTTCACGGTTCTTATAAAAAAGTTATTGCTATTATATTTACGTTATCCAGGTACTTATACATAACTACGTATTTCCATATAACATGAAATATTAGAAGTTTGCAAAACTTGAAACATATAAGTGTAATTATGTCACATACCCCTATTTATATCTGTAGCTTATATACAGAGCGATCATAAAGTTTTTAGATAAGGTGTGACAATTACTTTAACATTTGCAAATTTTTCATATCTTTGATAACTTCAGCTAATAAACGTCAATTGATTGTCAGTGTTCATTAAATTTTTAAGTATGCTTCTTGTTATCCAAGACATGAAAAATTTGATAATGTCAAAAAAATAGCCACACCTTATCTAAAAACTTTATGATCGTTCTGTAGTATCCAAGTGTTTATTTAAATCAATTGTTGATACAATAATAGTTATTTATGTATCAAGGCACTAAAGTTTGATTTTTCATGACGAATGTGTTTTAGTTGCAGAGGCGATAGCCGAGGCAAATAATACACGTGAGTCATGAAAAAGAACTTTAGTGCCGACGTACATATTATGTTTTTTCCGAAATCCCAAAATTTGAACAAAACCTGACAATTTTATAACGTTCTTTAAGTAGCAAATGTAACCAGCTGTTTTCTTTTTTACGTCAAATGTTTCCACCGCGCATGCGCGATTCTAAAATATACATACATTTACACATCTTTACCGGCGAAAATGTGAACTTAAAAATTGTTGTGTAATGAATTACTTTAGTGCCGATTTTATTTATTTTACTGCCGATTTTTTTGTACTTTAGTGACGATTTCGGAAAAAGAAAATTTCATTAAGTGTCGCTAGTGCGATTATATGGTATTCCTTTATAAGAGTATTTTCGAAATATGACTATCACCTGAATTATTGAAATTATAATCATGTCATATGCATTATCTGTTAATTTTTTTTAATCAAAAGTTTTGTTATTTATTGCTCATAGTATTGAAAAAAGTTATCAGAAAAAGTTTTTCGAAATGCAATTTTTTAGACCATATGCAAAAAGAATGCTACATTAGTCTATAAAAGAAGGAACTTAATTTGATAATTTAGTCCATGGAATGTATAAAAATATTAAAACCCTCAGGAATTAAAATTTCGTTCGAACATTCAAAAATCAAGTGCGATGTTTAAAAACTTTTTCAGTCATCTTCTTAAGTTGGTAGTTATTTGGTAAATTTATTTCCTCCTTAATATTTTTCTTAAACTAGTTTATCTTCTTATAGGAGGGGCAGGGTAAACACAAACGCTGTTGTAATTTGTGGCGACGTTTCGAGGCCTGAGGAAGTGCACGAAACGTTGACACAAATTACAACAGTGTTCATGTTTACCCTGCCCATCCTTATAAGAAGGTAAACTACATTAAGTTGATAGTTTTGTTTAATTCTTCAAAATAAAGAAAATTTCAAGAATACCAAAATGTATAAACTAATAATTGACACCATTTATAATTTACATCGATTTCTCTTTGCAATTTGAAAAAGCTCCTTAGAGTTTTCCAGGAAGGAAAACGACCGAAAATTTTATATTGAAATTATCTTCTTTATATTCGAATTTAAAATTATTATTGTGGTTTAGTATGATTCAACAATTTTATGGTTTTGTTGAATTGGTATAAGCCTCGAAAATTTAACAACAAATTAAATAATACAGATCGTGCAGTATAGGAAGAAAAAACTATGCAATCAGTGTTCCTACATTTACGAGGTGTGCCAATTTAATTTCGAGAATTTGTAAATGAAACACAGGCACATCAAATTAGCAACCAAACGTTATTAACGACGTTCACAGTAGTCCTCTCCTAACTTAGAACAGCGTATCCAACGTTTCTCCAATGATTGGAAGCAGCCTTGATAGTCTTCTAAAGTTAGACGACGGTCGCACCCTCCTTTACGCTGCCATGGTGGGTTACTTTCAAGTTACTCTTCATAAAGATTGCTATTCCTTATTTTTATTAACGATCTCTCGAATATCATAACTTGCAACCATTTATTTTTTTGCCGACGATCTTAAAATGTATTACTCTATTTCATCTCTAAATGATTGTATATTCTTACAGAATGATTTAAACGTACTTTTTCAATGGTGTAAGTTGAATCATCTTCAATTAAATATTTCCAAGTGCAGTATAGTTTCTTATACAAAAGAGTCAACCAAATTACGTTTAATTACAGTCTTGACTCCAACGTTTTAGATCGGAAGACTAGTATCAAGGATTTAGGGATAGTTTTTGATAATAAACTTAGTTTTTCTGAGCACATTGACTATGTATGTGCTTCAGCTAACAAATCGCTTGGATTTATTATCCGCAACTGTAAGTCATTTCAAAACCCCCAATCCTTAATTTCTCTTTACACTTCACTAGTTAGATCAAAATTTGATTACTGTGACTTAATATGGTTTCCTTTATATTACCGCTACATTGATCGTATTGAAAACGTTCAAAGAAGGTTTTTAAAATATATTTCTTTTAAAATGGATGGTATTTACCCAGAAAGAGGACCAGACCTCTACAGCTTCTATTATCTCCTCGTTGGAAGAAAATGTGCGATCTTTTAAACTTTTTTTCAGTTGAGGAAAGAGGTGATAGTCGGACGGAGCCAAATCGGGTGAATAAGGGGTGTTCTAGTAATTCAAACCCTAAATCACGAATTTTTTGCATGGCAACATGAGATTTGTGTGCAGGGGCGTTGTCCTGCAAAAACAAAACACCTTTGGATAGCTTTCCGCGTCTTTTCTCTTTAATATTTTCCCGTAGAGTGGTCAGTAATGTCGAATAGTAATCTCCAGTTATTGTTCTGCCCTTATCAAAAAATCAATCATGATTACTCCATGGCAATCCCAAAAACTGAAGCAAGAACTTTTCCAGCAGATTTTTGGACACGAAACTTCTTAGGTCTTGGAGAACCAGAGTGTCGCCATTCCATCGATTGTTGCTTTGTTTCTGGATCGTAGAAATGTACCTAAGTCTCATCCATAGTAACAATTCGGTTTAAGAAGTCTACATCGTTTTCAAATCGAGCACAGATCGAACGCGATGCTTCTACCCTTGCACGCTTTTGGTCAACATTCAAACATTTGGGGATCCATTTTGCAGCAATTTTTCTCATGTCCAAATTGACGTGAACCATATGATGAACGCGTTCGTATGAAATATTCAGTGCTTCAGATATCCGTTTTAGCCCAATTCGACGGTCTGATAAAATCATGTCATGAACTGCATCGATATTTTCGGGGACTGACACAGAAACTGGCCTTCCCGATCGGTCATCATCTTCAATGGAAAATTTACCTCTTTTGAAGCTTGCATTCCAATTTTTGACGGTCGCATACGAAGGACATTGATCACCAAGGGTATTAAGCATATCTTTGTAAATCTGCTTACCTCTTAACCCTTTTAAATACAGGTACTTGATGATGGCTCGATACTCCAATTTTTCGATTTTCACAATTTCGGTGGACATCTTTTTTCATTTAATTTATTACGTGACTCTGGTTTACTTTTTTGACGTCAAACTTTACACTGACACTTCTAATAAGTTATTGTTCGTTGCTATGGTAATGCAATATTTTGTTTATGCAAGGAACTGGTCTAGGCTAACTAGATATCAATACATCCTCGTACTGTGATCAGATGAGAGGCATGTAAACTTTCCTAATTACAGAGAATACAATTGCTCTATGACTTAGTAGTAGCTTAGTAGTAGTTCTTTCAACAATCGAAGAAAAGAGAAATAAATCAGATATTTTGTTTCTGAATGTACAGTAGGTTGTAAATGTTTTGAAGTATTATTTTGTTCGATACCTGCGTAGAAAGTGGTTGGTGACCAAGGTTACTAGTTGGTGAAGGTTCCACTTTTGTTGATTTACTTTCGCTCGCGCTAGTTTAGTTTTTTAATTGACAGTTTTTAATAAAATGCGATTCAATCGTAATAAATGTACGTAATCAAGTTAACAATAACTATCTATTAATTATGTAAACTAAATTAATTAAATTATTTCACATTATGAATACTGATTACAGCTCATAAAGGTAACTGCTTTTGGAAGAATGTCAAGTTCTTTTGTTCTCTCTTCTATTCCATCTTCCCTTGTTTTTTTTATATTTCTTCCGTATTATACTGTTTACTTGTACATGTGTAATACTGTCTGATGTATCTTCTGAAATTTTTGGTGCAATTTGTAGTTTACTCTTTTGATTCGGAGATGTAACTCTCTGATACATTGTTGGATTTCCATGAGCAATCCCGTTTCAATGTCAAGATGTTAGTCACTGAATCTTTCTTTCTCTGACAATTTCAGTTACTCAGCAATTTACCCTGGTATCTTAGCAATGGAATTCACTCCTAACGGTTGAGATGTAGAAGTACCATTTCGGTACTGAAGAAAAGGTGGTTCGTTCAGAATTAAGCTACGATCTTTATAATTTTTGTATAAATCTAAAAATTTATTCTCAATCCATTTTCAACTACCGTATAACTCCTTGCTACATCACTTTTAGTGGTTGGAATTTTTACAACTAATGTTGGATTAACATCCTCAAAATTTTCTTGTCCTTGATCGACACTCCGCTTATTTCGTCACAGCGACATCCAATCATTAACACAACTTTCTGAAAAATCCAGCGTTGAACCGGCGCATCCAAGAAAAATTTACAAACATCGTTTCTTGAAAAAGTTGCATCCTCTTTATGAAATTAACTTTCAACACAATCTAAACAGACATGCAGGTTGCACAGTTTACCTAATAGACTACAGGTCACGATTTTGTAGGAGCCAACTGCTACTTGTGAGACGTTCTGCGTGTGCTCGGGACGTTTCCAAACCGTTTGTTTAAAAGGTTGCCTTTTGAAGGTAGACATGCAAACCCATAATCTGTATTTCGAGGTGCTTCCTAGCTTTTTAACAATTTTAAAGAATTATTGTGTATAAGTTACTTCAACGCACTTCGATTTTTTTTTGTTTTCTATAATTTATTACACAAGCAAGAAAGAATGATAAGAATCTGCTATTGAACGTTTTACTTTTTTACGTAAAATTTACCAACAGATAGTGCAAGCACTTTACAAATGTCAATTCTTCATTCATTAATGTCAACTAAACCTTATCTTAAAAAAAGCAAATACTTTTGGTGTGCTATGATAGCAGGATGTTCTGACAAACTTATTTGTCGTAGTTTGTTACGTACATTAGGTATTATATTTGTAGCTCTTAAGTTCTTTGTCATGTTTTTATAACAATTTACATTTGCGGAAGTATTTAATTTTAACATAAATTATATTTATTGGTATTTTAAAAAGTTGAAAGTGGATGTTATACTATTTTTTCGATGTCTAATAGAAATCTTTTGAAAAAAAAGGTTACAATCAAATAAGGAATCACCAATTTAGTACCAATTGGTTCTCAAAATTCGGCACATATACAGGGTGTTTCATAAGCATTGGACTGAATGTGGGTGATAGAAAGGGTACATTATTTAAGAGACGTACTAAATTTTATTGTTCTAGCCATAAATTGAAAACTATGATTTTTTATAATAAAAGTCGCATAGTACGAATTATTTTTGTAATATATGGGAAGATACTGTAATAATACTAAAATTCAAAATTTGAGTGTTTGTTTGTTAGGTTCTTTATACACTCAGCCCTTGTAGGTCTAACTAAGTATTTAATTGGAATCAGCACTGAATTGAGGTGAAGAATGGGGGGGGGGGGGTTGGGAAGGAGGGGTCATGTAGTGATAATTTTTACATAAGCCAACTAGTAATATACTATTTTTTTAGCATCGTAAAAAAATGTTACTTTTTCGTTCACAAACATTTCACTATTGCCATTTAATTACTGGTATATCATCTTTTAGTTAATTAGTATTTAATAAATTGTAAATTGAAGCTAGAGTGGTCGACAAAAAAATACGCATCTCAACAAAAAAGTGCTTTTGACGGCTTAACCCGCCACAAATATCCACTTCTTGTCCTTTCTACATAATTACTTTAAACCAGATAATCTTTTTAGAATCTTTTTTGTTCGTATTGCACCCTGCATATTTTTAAATTTAAAATTCTCATATACATTACCTCTTAATTATTATTATTTTGATGATAATTACCCACAATTTGTTGTCGTTACTTATGGAACACTCTGTATATTAATATTTCTGCTAATTTCAATTCGTTGCATTATATCACAAAATTCAAATAGAAAATTCCTACTCTCATAGGTCCTAATCAATAAGAATTTTGTTTTTTTGCAGTAAACCATAGATTTTTGCTTGTCTAAAATGATCTTAATGTAATTTGCCAAATGTCATGAACACGTAATTTCTTTATAATTACTTAAAACCCGATAAAATAGACTTCTTCATTTTAATCATTATAACGATCGATTTTCATTAGCGTTAGGCGTATTAAGTATTACGTATTTGCATTCGAGATACGTTTAAGTATTATAAGTCGGTCTAGTTAGGGACAAATTAGGCACTTTGGACACATGACCGTATCCTTATCCGTATTATGTATTAGTAGGTATTTGCATTCGAGATACGTTTACCACAAATCACTTAACCTACGTTTACGTATAGGTATAGTTTGGACAAATTAGTTATAAACGTTACAAGGCAAAACAAAACAAGTTATATTTATACATAACCTAACTTTTGTAGATTCGGTAGTCCGTTACGTACATACGTAAGAGCACCGTTTCTATGTCGGTTGATCTTCAAATCCATACATATCGTTCGAAAGATACGTAAAGTGGGAGGAGCTAAACGTGTATCGATCTGTAATACGGATAAGGATCGTCGACGTGCCCAAAGTGTCTAATATATTAAATCACTTTGTGAAATTTTATGTAAAACACGTTTGCAGATTTGAAAAATCAAGTTATGTCTTTAGTTTCTAAAACTCTATTACCAATATTTAAAGTTAGCGAATTTTATTACTCTGAACTACTTTTTAGCAAGATTTAAATTTTATTTCCGATGTTTCATGCATTTGCTGAGAAGTTCCGAACATTTTACCTTAATAATCACTCCCAAAGTTTGTAATTGGGCTTGAAAGTTAACGTAAACAAGGAATAAGTTTGAACATATTAAGTATATAGCGTTTGTGTAAAATTACATATTGCAGAGTGCAGACTACTCAAGTAACATGAAACTTACAAAGTAAACTACATAAAAATATATGTAATTTTAAACGGAAATATTTTTAGGAATCGTAGATCAACAGTTCAAAGTACCTTCTGATAAAATAATGACTTCATAAAATAGAATTTGAAATTTTACATTTCCAGAGATAAAACGAAAAATAAATCTTTATTTCGCGCTAAAAAATGTGAATTATTTAATAACTCGCAAAGCGTAAATAAAATGGCTGAAATTGTGATTAATGCTTACTGAATAAATGAAAATAATTAATTACGGTGTTTTGATGATCACGTCGTTTTTATATCATTACGTACTTTTGCTATATTGCCCTTACCAGTTACAAACTTTAGCGTGAAAGTCCTTAGGGAGACAATATCTTATGGAAAGGATAACGTGAGGTTCCTTTGTGGCCTTGTTTACTGGCATTGTGATTATATATTAAAGGAATAATTTCTGGCGTACGTGAGTAGACCCCTTAACTACTTTTCATGGTGATAGGGCGGCTAATTCTACCGACTCATCAATTCGTAATATTTATTCCATAATTATATTAATCGCATTCACCTTTAACAGGCTAGATTGAAATTTCATCGGTGGGATTTCTAATTTAGATAATTCCCTACCACCGAATATATCTATTATACCAATAAAAGCTATTGAAGTTTGGTGTTCCGCAAACCAATCTTTAGTAAAGGGCTGACAGGACAAAACGACGTTAATTATATTTAGCCACAGAGACGTGTAATTGGTAACTCTATACGCTACATTCCTACACCCCGGGGTGGATGGAACGTGAGCAAAAAACTAATACATGCAGTTCGTGGAGGATGTCTGCAATCATTATTTGTATATAATTGATTTTTGCAATCTGATACTAATATTATTTGCTCAATTCGTTCGAAATTTAATTTAATATTTTGATTGTATTTAAAGGGAAACTTACTTAATAACGTTAGTTAACGAACCTCCTCTTTCATTGTTTTTCAGTTGAGTTCGAAAAATAAATTGTCGATTTTTTACGTTCTGTGCATAGGGAATTGCTAAATTATTTTCCTTTACGTCTAAAGTTTAATCTGCGCGTTTTTGCCCGAACGATGATCATTCATTTATATTTTATCTAAAAATCGTCGTGACTTGCATTTATTTTTGGTATCCCTTCTTGTCTACTTTCGAACCTAACCTCCACTTCATTCTTCACGAGATCTATTTCAGCTTCGTTGCTTTACTTATTTTCTCGACATGTCCAAAGCAAAACGAGCCTTGCGTAGTAATCTATCGTTGTCCCTTCAGCTCCCCTTTCATTTATCACCTACTCGTTTCTAATCAGAATTCATCTTGATCTTTTCACAACTACCTTCGGGCAATTTGACGTCTTGCGTTCTGAATATTTTAAACAGTATGTTTTTTCCTCCTGGCTAAAGATCAATTTCAATTCGCAATTTGCGGAATCAATTTCTTACTTTAATATCTATGAGAAAGTTCTTAGTTAAATAATATTTGCATCACAAGTCCAGAAACAACATCGCATTTGCTACTGAGAATAATGACATTAGTTTTCACAGCCTCCTAAGATTAATTCTACCAATCGAAAGCATCTCTTTAGATTTTGAATAATAAATAACTAATTTATTAGTAACTTTAGCGCTATAGTTGTGATACAGTTTTTTAAAGAGAATTTATCAAAGAATCACATTAGCCTAAAAAAATACTACATGATCATGTCATTTAAACCGGAAGTCGGCCATTTTGTGCAAAGTTTGGAAAATATTCATCTTGTATACTTGTAAAACTTTTCTTAATAAACTTTTATCTATCATGGATAATAAAAGAGTAAATCAAGTGGCCCTGAATTTACAATCAACCTGTATATAGTTTTTCTTATGATACTTTTAAATCGATATATGACGCGACTCTGCGTAACATAATGTTTTAAAACATTTATTTAATTAAATAGTAAAATTTATAGTCTACTGGGGAGCTATGATCCAATAAAATGCAAAGGCACAATTGTTCATAGACAGAAAAAAATTGTTAATTGAACATACAGGGTCCGGTACATCGAGCGTGCATTAAAAGTATATGGAGAACTAATTCGATTTATTTTCTACAAATAGTTCTGCGCCTGTTTTCGACATCACTGAACTCAGACAAAATATTTTCGTTCATACAGCACTTTCGGTTGTACCGGAAGTAGCTGTCAACTTTCTTATTTCATATGGAACATGCTATTTTTTATTTTATTTTCCGATTCTACGTAAAATTTAAGGTGTAGTTTAATTATACCTAACACCTAAAAATGACTGGTTTTTTAGTTATATCGATTTTTTAAAAAAAAAAAATAAAATTATGTTGAATTGTTGTCGTTCATATCTCAAGATCATATCAATATTTTAGTTCCTAATTTGTTGTGGCAATTGTCGATACGTTACAGTAACTCACATATGAATGGAAACTCGAATTGCATGTACAGGGTGATGAACATTCTCGTGCCAATATGAACAACTTTCGACCTCAAAAACTTGCTTAATTCAAATGGGACACACAGTGTTTTTTTATCAATTTGAGCATAGCACATGTTAGTATGTATCGAAAGAGGACAACAAAAGACATCGATTGACGATTAAAAACATAGGGAGTCCTATTTGAATTAAGTAAGTTTTTGAGGTCGAAAGTTGTTCATATTGGCACGAGAATAGTTTTTCCCCTAAGCGTTTAACATGTTTTTTTACGGGGTTACGACATTGATAAGACGTAATTTTATAACTACAATAATGTAATCGTATCGCATTAAGCAACTAACAAGTATCTAAGCAAACAAAATTACGAAAATAAACAAGAAAATGTTGTAAATAGTAATGCAGGAATACATTAAATAATATAGGGAGTTATGCGACGGGTTTATTTAACATTTTTGTCGCTTTTTCCAACAAATCATAATTAAGTTGTAATAAAAGAAATTATCTGAACTTTTATTTGAACTATTTTTTAAACATTTTTTTTACTTCTCTCCACGAGCCTGAAGCAAAAATAATCTGATATCGGGTTTAAGAGATCTATAAATTTTTTAGAGTTTTGTTTTGCCAAGCAGCTTATGTTCGTTTTTAACATACTTTACGGTATTTCGCGAAAATTACGTAACATTGGTTGTTTCTTTTTCACTTTTTATACGTTCTTACTCGTTTAACTATCGAAAGCAGACAATGTGGAGTTTTTTTTTGTTCCTACCTAATTTGACAATATATTCGGTGACATAAATTGCAAAACCTGGAAGGGATGGAAATTACAACGGATTTTGCAGTAACCTACCTATTCAAAGTTAACTATTGATATAACTATTAATGTTTTATTGCGCAAGGTGATTGTTATGCATTGTAGAATTATTTTCTTAATAAGTTTTGGTTCAATTATTTCTTCTTTATCTAATCCTACAGTTTACTAACCATTACTAACGCCAATTGGTATGGAAGTGCTTACGATGCTAGAGTATTTAGAAATACAGCTACATACACAAGGTTTGAAGAGGGGTGGAGACCATTTCCTGGGGCGGTAATATTAGGTGATAGTGCTTATCCAACACAAAGGTGGTCGATGCCTCTGTTGCACAGAAATCCAGATAATCAAAATGAAAGAAAATTTAACACCGTCCATAAACGGACCCAAAAATTCATATGGTATTCTAAAAGAAAAGTGCGCGATATTGTATAACGTGGCTATAACAGTAAACATAGATGACGAGTCGAATCCAATGAATGATGGCTATAATAATAATCATAATAATGAGGGTGAATCTGCCATATCTTTCGTTTTATGATGCCCGTCTGATTCTGGCCGATCCAACACATCTAATGTTGGGGAATCCTTTTCTATATATTAAAAATTTCCAGATCGACTTTGTCAAATTTCTTATCAGCCCGATCTAGTTTCAGTGCCCCTGTCTGTATCTCTTTTAGCTTGGGTTAAATTTAATGCAAAAAATTACATTATATTGGGAAAAAATCTACTTAATATTTACCATGGAACGACTCTTCCAAACACTGAACAGCGAGTCCATAGCTTAAGTCCAGTTACGGTCGTTATTTGCTAAACTTAAGATTTTGCCTTATCTAGGACATTTTGCCATGCGTTGGTTTTATCACTGGCCTTTATTTCCCTTAAAACTCGCGAAAATTATGTTTTTGTTATTTTTTATTTCTTCTAGAACTGCCAACTTTTTTACTAAAACCTCTTTTCTTTTCCCGCTCATTCTTGATAAGTTGGTGTCAGGAAAATGACTATACCGACCTTCAATGTTATTGCCAACCCAAAAAAATAAAACTTTGCAAGTTTTGACCAATTCTGCAAAGTACTTTGCAATTGATCGTGGAACATAAGAAAATTGAAGAGCATAGAATTCTTCTCAGATACTGAAAATCCTCCATTAAAGATGATTCAGAGGAATCGATCACCGACTGAAATGAATGTGAGGAAAATTGAAAGTGTTATGTGATGAAGTAACAACGGAACTACACACAGTATTGATGAAAACCGAGTTACTTTTTTTTAGTTTCAATCAACCACTGTTGCCTACTGCCTACTCATTCTTTGTGTTACCGCTTGCATGCCACGAAGTATAAAAAGAGGAACAAGCAACATCTTTGCTCTTAGGTAACGAAATAATTGTAGAAAGTTAACAATTTGTAATTCTTCAAATTTTTAAATGTTGTCTATGAATTGCTCGACACGTCAGTCAAAACACGAAGTCTACCTTATACGTTATAACTAAAACTGAGCGCCTCTCATCTTTATAAACGGTCCCTCAAGGACAACATATCATCAGCAAAATATCTGAGCAGATTCCAAAAATCGGACAGACTGTTTGTTTTGAGTGTTCCAGCACAAAAATTCTTTAAATTTGCTTAACATGAACATCAACATTACTTACGTCTTTTGCATCTATCACTTATAATTAATTATTTGTTATAGTACGGTATTAAATTCTTTTCGCACAGCTACTTTAGACACACCCTTTAAGACATTTAATTCTATTAAACTTTTACCAAACTTCATCCTATGGAATGTGCTGAAACAAACTGCTATTATGTTGGTATGTATGCATCCACTCTTTCTTCATTTAAAAAATCAATTTCTTCTAACGGCCAGTTTTTCAATCATTGGTTAACTTAAATTTTGGGTTTAGTTATGGTGATAATTGTTGTCACAATTGCCCCTTGGAAAATAACCGAAAGTTAACCTTAACCAGAGATCGAAAACCACTCCTAAACCTTGAAAACTCGTTAAGTGATATCGGGAGATTTATCCTTCTCTAAAGCGCTGCGTTTTTAGTTCTGTTGAATCAAACCGGAGCATTTATGCACGAACGCGCATAAAAATGTGTATCCAAAGGGACGCGTGTCGGACACCAACCGCGTGACAGATGCGGAACGCGCCGATTTTCTACGTTCTCCACAGCCGGTTGCTATTAGCAGTGGAACTAAAAATACTGCCGTTTTGAGTAGATGTACAGGTAAGTTGCTAAGCAACAATCAATTTTTAAATTGAAGGATAAGTGCGTGTGAATATTAAAAAAATTATACCAACTTTTCTTTCTTCTGATATAAACGATGTTTGACGAAAAAATAGCATGTTTTATTCGAGTAAAAGCAACATTTTATGACTCGTCTACAGTTACCGGACTCACTCGTCATAAAAAGTATTGCTTTTCCTCCTAATAAACGATATAGTATTGTCTTCAAACGTCAGTAAAGCTGACATATTTCGCCTGAGTAATCGATTGTAAAGTTTCATTTTTTTTTCGCGGAGATTTACTTTTCACTTTCCCACTGCCGAATGAAGTTATCAAAAAATAATTTATTAAATTGAAAATAAATGTTCTTTATTTAATTTAATTTAATTTACCGAAGTTTGAAAAAAATAGCATATTTTATTTGCAGGAAAAGTGACACTATTCTTATTTAATCTACGTAACTAATTATGGTTGCATTCTTTATGACCTGCATGTATCATCGTAAATTACGTTGGTGAAGTTGATTAGAAAAAGAAACACTTATTTTTTTTACTACCAGTAGCAGCTACATGTAATATATACGTATAAACTTTATAAAATTAATTTATCTCGTTTTTAATTTGATGATTTTCCGAGCTTGTCGCTGTCTATTAAGCTCAAGTAAAATTTACGTTACATGTAACTTCAGTGTTAATTAAATCTTCTATAATGAAATTAAAAATAATAAAAAACATTCTTTCGTGTAAAAGGAAGACCAAAAGTTTTATATTTTTAAACGTACGGAGATATAATATTATTGTTCCGCAATCGCTAACAACGTTAAATTAAGCACATCAACATCAAAGTGACGCCCAAGTTGAACACGTCGTCGTTGTCAAAGGCTTATATGACAGTGTTGTACAAACAGGCACAGTTGGTGCATTGCGAAGTCCAGTCACGAGCATCTCCCGTAAGCAACAATGGCCTCGGAGACGACACTACTAATTGCATTGGTTCCCGAGCGCCTTAGAGCTTTGTTACCGCAGATCATTGCTAATTCAACAGCTCTTTATGTGTATCTGAAACTAAATTCTAATACCACAAAGAGTCTAAGCAAATAGCCGTTCAGATTAATTTTTCTTAATTCGAAATATAATAAGAGCTATTAACACGATTTATCAAGTGTTGGTGCCCTCATTCAGAATAAACACGAGACAATTTTAGATAAACTTATTTGTTTTCGTTACTGTCAATAAACTCACCAAATTAGATACTAATTTGTCTATTTAATTTATTTTTTCAATAATATTATTATACTGGATACTTTAGAAGATCGTTGTAACTTCGAATGTAATTTCAGGGATTAAATAATTTACTAATTTAGCCCACGGAATTATATCAATCTTAGTACTTAATTGGAATAATGGGTAAATCATTATCCTTTTGCAAAATATCTTCGAAGGAAAACAATAAACTATTATTAACGGCGTTCTTTTGAAAGCTTTATGTAAAATTCACCTTTTATCGTAATTTACTCCCTAATCTCATTAGTAGTAATTACGGCATATTGTATAGGTGCTATGTACATAATGTGTATGTGGTTGTATGAGAATATTTCTTTCAGGTATAGAAATTCTCTCGCCTATAGTTCTTTATGCCATATTTGATGCCTTGTGTTAATTATTTCTTCGAAACTAAATCGATTGTAGGTACTAATTAAATGTTTATTGGTTCGTTGATTTGAAAGGATAACAGTATTTAGATACTTAAATATTTAAAAATAATTGATTTCAGTTAATCCACAATTTTTTTTATGGTTTTGGAACTACTACACAAGTAAATGATTTTAAACTAAGAAATGCCAACAGTTAACTGTACCGACTGTGCGTGTTAAAGTGCATGTCGTTATCAAAGCGATAACTTTAAATGCTTGAACACACGTGTGTGGATAAAGCCAAATAATTACTTGTACAGTAGTACACACGCAACGAAAGAACACCTGATGCTGCATTTCGCTCTTATTATGAGCTCATCAGAGGTGTATACTTAAGTGCGGTATACAACTGTACAAGACGGCGGTTGGTCTTTTAAACTCTCGTGGAGCAATGAACATGTTACACGAGATGTCGTTAGACACACATTTTACGTAAATGATTTATTTCTTAGGAACAATATTACATTAGAAAAAATGTGAAAAACCATGTTTACTATAGTAAAGTAAAAACGCCGTGAAGTTAGCAACGGGTTTTTCAACAACAGTTACCAATATGTGACAACGTCGCTTTACTGCTAATACCACAGAGCACTACTTACTAGTAGTATCTACTAATTTTGCTATTACTACATTTTATTCTTTATTGTTCTTGGTGATTAAATTAGTTTCTACATACATGAGTGTACAATACAACTTATCCCGTTCTATGACTAACCTTGTATTACACAAAACATAACCTGTAAGTTTTAAAGATTCGGCGCGTTTACTCCATCCTTGGGGACAAAAATGAATAAATATGGTGAAAAGTGTATTGATGGTATGTTTTATTTATATCACTAAGGTGATTTTTAATGGTGATTACAAATGAAAAACAAAAAACCATTGAAGGTCGTGTTCTACAGATAAGGTCGAAACACCTATTTTTTAAATAGAATTAAATATATTTTTTGGTCCTCCGTCCCTAATCACTGATTTTGCGTCACTCGAAAGCGGCCAGAGAGTGCTTTTCTTGGCCTCAGCCGGCAGAAATGTTACTAAATGTTGGCAATATCACTTATACTCATGGCAGTATTATTTTACATCTATATCGGCCTTTTAAACGCAAACATTGAAAAGAAACCAATTTTAATATGCCAAAACGACACCGTGTTGGCAGCTGCCAAATGGCATTACCTACCGAAAATGTTTTGGCATATATTTGAAAACTTAAGTTTCAACAAAGTTGACCATTTGTCGGATCAAAAATCATTTGTATCACGTGGCCAGAAACTGTTTTTTGCGAATGCTCGCAAAGTCAGTTTCTGGCCTAGTGACCAAATAACTATTGTTAGGTTTGAAAGAGAATCGCAAACTGAACTTGGCACACTATTATAAAAAAATGTAAAATAAAGTAGTTATTTTTTAATAGTTGTCAAATTATGTCTGTCAGTATGTCAAAACGAGTACTGTTACAAGACCTACCGGACTGTGTCGTGATGTATTATATTTCATACTGCAGGTATTAGTAAATCACGTTCTTTTAAGCTAAACAATTTTTAAAAAATCCGAATTCACAATATGCACCGAGTCACTTGTCTATATATTTCCTGGATGCAGTAAGTCCTTATAACTAGACTTTTTCTTCTGGATGACAATTCCAGCTAAATTACTTACAGTCTAAAGAAGGACGAATTCATCCTTATGGGCTAGATATTCCATGTTAAAATCGATGCTTCTTATTCAAGAAAATGTAAGCATAGCTAAGTTTTTGAAAAAATTCAAAGTTCAATACCAACTAACACAGTCTCACCAGACAGGAAATAAATCGATTTTTATAGGAAGCCCCCGACGAGCAATATCTTTTAACCAAGGTAATATCGATTCAAGAATAAAATTCTTTCAATGTTAGGGATTGCAGGAGGTTGTCGACCCGAGGAATTATATTCGATGACTCTCGATGACTAGAAGACACTGGAACATAGTTGGTTCTAATTACTATTCCTCAGACCAAAACCAATGTAAGAAGAATATTCTTTGTCATAAATTAAGCGGCGAGAATTAATTTTTTGGATATATTTCTAAAATATATGGGCTCTACGTCCGAGTGGGTTGCAAGGAAAGGTGTCATTTGTTGGATACCGCCAAGGAGAGTGTCGGAATTTACAGTATTTGGAGCATACCCAGGAAAATTGGCGAATATCTAAAGTTAGAACATCAGAAGTATACAGGACATTTTATTTGTCGGACGTCCGCAAGTCTACTTGCAAATGCAGGTGCAGATTTGTCGGTGTTAAAGCGTAGAGTAAAGTGCCCTAATATCGGATACTTTTTTTTTAACCCTAATATTAATTTTAATACATCAATAAATCTACAAAGTTTTTAAAACAAAACAAATAATAGGCTGTAGAGAAACATATATTAAACCAAAATAAATCATTGCCACATGTTAAAAAATAAAATTTAAGTTTTTCGAAAAATGGTCAATTTACGTTGACAAAAATAATGTTCCTAATACCGGATAGGGTATCCGATATTAGGATAACGATATAAAACTAGTCATCGAGGCAGAAATCACAAATGTATGTGTCTTCTTTGTCTATATTGGCACAGTCAGCATGAGCCCACCTGAAACATTTTGAGCACTGAATCCATTGTTCACCCGAGGTATCTTCAGAGAAGAGTCCAGAACAAAACATACATTCTGCTTCCTCTTCCCCAATGTCACAGTCCATGTCAGAATCATCATCTAAAATTAGTACTTCATCTTCTTCAGATGAACTAAAAGATTCGTCATTAGTCTTTCTAACCTTCGTTGTTTCTTTTTATTTGTTTTTTTAGAAGGATTACATTTGTCTGTTTTCAATTTCGGAATTCCCTTTGAAGTACTTTTCTTTCTCCTCTGTTCTGACAAACTTCTTTCTAAGGCATCTTTATATGGGGTACTTGTAATCACGGCAGCAGATCCTTTTCTGGACATTCTTTCTTTATCACTAGACTAAAATGAAGTAGCCGGCAAAGGGCTAATATCTTGGGGCCGCACTCTTGGTTCTCTGGAATTGGAAATGTTTGTAGGAGTCACATGCCTTGGAGGAGTCACACCCCTTGGAGAAGTCACATGCCTTGGAGGAGTAACATGCCTTGAAAGAGTCACTTGCTTTTGTTCTTCAGCATCGGGTAGATTTGTAACTGGAATTCGGTCACCTTCCGCTTGATGGTGAATAGCAAAGTCGTGGTCTCGAAAAATGTGCTTATTAAATGGAAAGATACCGCTCTTTCGAAAACCATTTATAGCGATTTCAGCTGTAGCACATCTTACATACGCTCTTCCAAGCAATTCACAAACTTGATAGCTGGTGACCACTCTTCTAGGGTTGTTTCTCAGCCAATTTTCAATCTCCTGTGAGTAATAGGTTTTAAGAGGACCCATGAATGCAAGGTCCAGCGGCTGCATTTTGTGAGTAGAATGCGGCGGGAGACATACAATAACTACATGGTTCTGTCGCGCCAAGTTTATCGTGTCAAGGTTTCGCGTATGGGAGTAGTGACTGTCCAAGATTAATAAAATAGGATTAGCTTCACTTGGTTTAGCGTGGCTAATAAAATGTTGTAACTAATTGGTAAAAATGTGGCTCATGGCAGGCAGAAATTGTCTCTGGTGGAGCGCCATTGAGTAATTCTGCCTTCATGTTTTTTCGGGGAAATATGACCATTGGAGGCACATAACCACCAGCCGCATTCATACAGGTAACCACTGTCACTAGTGATCTTCTTTCTGCAGAGGTAATTGCCTCTACTTGCTTTTTACCTTTTAAAGTGATTATCCTGGTATGCTTGAATTGTACAGACGTTATACCTGTTTCATCTATGTTGTATATTCGACAGGGATTGAATTTTACCTTCTCCATTGCAGGTTCCAAAATTTTTAAAAAGAGATATACATTTTCTTCTGTGAATCCCTTGATTCGGGCAGTTGATAAACCCTGTGGTCTCCTAAACATTAGTTCAGGGTGCCTTTTTAAAAACGAACGCAACCATTTGTAACCTGCTCTTTCCTGATTCTTTAAAAACCTATGTTTTAAATTGTTCCGAATGTCTAATTGAAAGGCTAATCTTCGAATATCAGAAGCTCGCAATCCGTAAAATCTTTTATCCATTTCTAGACAATAATCAACCAAATCCGCTTCAATTTCTTTAGGCAACACTGATGGACGTCCTAGATTAGTTTGAATAAGCTCTTCAGGTGACTTTATTTTATTTTTTACGTAGTCTTCCAACGTGCTCTTGGGTACTTTAAAAGTTCTTGAAGCTAGCAAGTATCCCATTTCTTTATTTTTAACCGCAGTAACAGCTACAAGCATGGATTTACTATCCCACGTCTTTCGTTTTTGTTTGGGTTTCAATGACATTTTATTTCTTAAATTAAGAAAAAGTGTAAGATAGAAAATTAAATGAGCAGGTGTAGCACAAGGATTATAGCATAAATCTTTCTTTTTGTCGACGAAAACATACAAAATTTAGTTATTAATAAGGCCTTAGCTACGTAGAGATTATATAGACAGATAAGAAATATTTTGTCCTAATATCGGATATCTGATATTAAGACAACGTGACCATCCGATATTAGGCAAATTGTCTCCTATTGAAGGTCAAAGTCATGGAACAAAGAAAACTATAATAATCCATTGTCCGCATGCACTGAATTGAAGTAGACATATTATAGACTAACTCAAACTACAGAGACAAATTTAAAAATTTACCTGAATGTCTAAAAATTACGTTTTCAACTAGCACGTGTAAACCTTCGGAATGTGACAGTTTGGTATAAGTGACTCTACAGCCATCTATGTTTTATCAGATACACTAAAATATTATTCGGTGGCTTGGGTTAAGCCCTATGCTAAACTGTAGACAGGTTTCTTCGTAATCAGATGACAGATTTCTTTAAAACAGAACTATCCGATATTAGGGCACTTTACTCTAATAGGGCATGGAAACGCTCATCCATAGCGGGAAAATATGTTGAAGACGTAATGAAGGAAAAGTTAAGATTTCCCGCATGATACAATATTAATATTTCTAATACATATAATTAAGGCACAGGATTTGTCTAATAATTTTTTTGAAAATGTCAAATTTCATTCATTGAAATAAAACAGTCCGGTAGGTATTGCCTATCAACACTTATCGACTCTGAAACTGTAGTAGTTCATCTCCCGGACTTAAATTGTTACTGGAATTTCTACCGGGCAGTATGAAATAAAATATAGTAAGTAATGTACAAGATTGAAATAAAACTCAAGCTCTAGATAAAGTAAATTTAATTCAATATTAGTTTGTGTTAAATAAGAGCCTAAAAATACCCCTGTGCCTAGGCTGCCTTGGGGAAAGAGCCCTCAATTTTCACCCAAGAATTAAACAAATATGTGTTGACAATAATAACAATCACGAATCGCCTGCTATAAAATTTACCGGACATTGTTCAATAGTACCACCGAGGATCACTCGACAGCTGATTAATTCTTTTGGAATTCTTTAGGAGTGAATCTCTCACTCTCACTCAAGAAATTATAGAATTGCAAATAAACACCGAGAATCACTTGACAGCTGTTTCGTCCTTTCGGTCCTCTTTAGGAGTGAGAGAACTCGAGTGTAAGTTCACTATTTTACAATATGCACAGCTGTTGGTGGTGATTTTCGCAGTTTTTTTTTAAATCAAACTTCTTTATAGTCCACTTGTTTTGATGCCTTAAGTCTGCTATTTCTTTTTCTCTGGTAGTAAAATTTCATCTTTCTTCTTGTGTAGTAGTTTTTCTAGTTGTTTAAGCTCTTTTTTTTTGTTTTTCAAAATGTTTACCGTCTACCAATTTCTCTTCGGGTAGCTCCTTGTGATATTGTAATCGTTAATGAAATTTTGTTGATAGGAATCATAGGATACTGAGAATTTTTTGTACTTTTCCAGATATATCCTGTTTTTTGTATCAAGTTTATTAGGCAAATAAAGCTTACTGAGTTTCGAAGGAAATAATCCGATTTTCTACCTTGGGGTGACTGAATGTGTACGAGCACTTTAGTTTTAGTAGCATCTGACAATACTCGAGAACGATGTTTATGTTTATCTCAATCATCCGGAAGAGCTTTTTCCAAGCTCAGTTAACTGCTGCTGAGTATGCTGAACCTTTTTGGGTATAATCCCATGCAAACTTATGAATGATTTTAACAGATTGGAATAGACGTAGGAATTTTGTTTCTCACTACGCGAACTTTATTCTTGTACGAATACGAATGTTGCCTTCATTAGCGAATTTGCGATTTTTCTTTGCTTCACCAGCATGCGTCTCTAAAAAATTATCTAAAAAATACTATTTAATTGGTATTTGAATGATCAAGGAGTCTGGATGAATATTATTTAAATTAATAAGCCATAAAAAACCCTTCTTTAAAGTTTGGTAATGGACTATCCTGCACAATACGTGCAACTTTAAATGGTCTCTTCTTACGCGATATACTTGACAAATTTTTCCTTTTTTGATCAAAGCTCAGTATCTCTATTGTTGGATCATCAATATTTATTGAAACTTTAACACCAGACCATAATTTTTTCCATTCTCCAACTTAAAAGAAAATGATTGGAATTTTGACAAATTGGTTTTGTTACTCATGCTGAAATACCATTGAGTGTGTTGTTTCCTAAGGATATTACATGCTGAGTTTCCGAGTATCTAAGCTAAGACCAAAGTAGTAGAATTGCACGCGAATGCATGTAGTCGGAGGGTTAGTTGACCTGAAAAATATGCATGTAGCAAATCCTTTGACGGTTGTTATAATTAGAATTGGTGCAGGTAGCCGTACATACAGCACAACCCAGAAGGTGTAGATAGATACGTTACGATAAATGTTCGTTTTTGTTGTATTAATTTTTTGCTTTATGTGTAATTACGCAATCCTCACGAGCGGTGTCTCCTAAGATACTTTTACATACCTGCATAAGATAAATTGAAATTGACCACCATTATTTTGTGTAATGTATTGGTGTGTGAATAGAATTTATAACAAAAGTTAGAATGTTAGCTTCTGTTGTTTTTGTTAATGGAATAAAACATATATCATCAATACTTTGGGATTTGCAAAGCTTAGATTTATAAGAATTACAGACAAAAACCCTCCGGAAGGGACTACGGTGCGTAACGAGCATAACTGTCTCCCTATTCGTGTAGGAATTACGACACAAATCTATGGAATAACGAAACGGAAAATGTAGGAACGTATTGAGAAAACTGTCCAAATAATATTTACCAGTCTTAATCGAGCATGAAACATATTTTAATGTTCAGCGGTTTCCGTAATGCATGAAAAATGCTTTAGGGATCCTGAGGCTTTTATATAAAAATTATAATTGAACTCTGACTCATATGTAATTAATAATATCTAGTTCAATTATGTTCTACTCTATGATGTAATTACAACAAAGATATTATCTCTATACTGTAATCACATGACACTCGCTCTACCGGATACTACATAGATAACTATGTAACCTGATCTAATTTAGTCCGCTTAGCGGTTACGGTAGAGCGGAGCGGCCTCCTGTGATCTAACAACATTATTAGAGTACTATTAATTATTGCAACTTCCCGCTTTTACGTCCTTTTGCCACCTAGACGGTTCACAGGTGTAGGTTCAGCGCGTACATCTCCAAATTACGGTTTAAATACTTGTTTGTCTAGTTACTGTTATTTTGTAATTAACTTAATTAAAGTCCGTCGCTCATAACGAACGTACTCGCACATTTATCGATTTCAGCATTAAGATTTTTCTTTAAACACATATATTTGCATTATGCTGTTTGTGTATAAAATATAGCCATTAGCCTGTATTCGATAAGGGAGCAACGGTGCTTTCAAAAGACACATTGAAGAGGAAATAATGTTTTGAAAATAGCATCCGCGTATCCGTTTTTCCATGAAGTTGGCCGCTCTTCCAAGCTTACATCAGCTCGTATCTGTAATACAAACAATTTCAGTATTCCAAATCTACTTTGAAAAGTTGCTCTTTGTTCTTTATCCTTTACAAAAACCTACTATACAACAAATTGTTTCTAATAACAGATAACTGAACACAACCGGCGCAGTTTATTAGAAAATTTTAATCATCGATAAAAGCTTTGATCTATTTTGGTAGGTATCGCTGATTATTTCCTTCTTTAATTGTTTGGAACCAAATGCTATTTTCTAACATGGGGAGTATGCTATTTATTATTAACTAAACGTAAAATGTTTCTTATGAACAAGATGTTTTAGTGCTGAAGAAGGAATAATGAAAGTTCTTTGTTTTACTTTTAAATTACGGTAAATTAATGAATTATTTACTTTTTCATTTGAAGTTGCGTTACTAGAAGTTGTTACATTTCCGTGTACTCGTAAAAACTTTGGCACACCTTTAACTCACTGCTTAAATATTTAATAGCGGTTTTACCACTATGGTTAAAGTCTTTAGTTGGAAAGTATTCGGAAATTAATAACAAGCAATTTTTGTTTACATTATTTCTAATTTGAACTTTTCCATTGCAGTTGCATTTCCATTTTCAAGTAATGTGGACAGCAGTTTATTAATGATTATTGGGAATAAAATATACGAGCAATTACTAGAAAAGTGCAAGCTTATCCCAAAAATTGAAGAATAATTGTTTAATGAGAAATTTAAAATAAGTGGTTTTTCAAGTTTTTAGGCGTCTACATTTCCTGAAATAAAGCATCGCATTTAAAACAACCGTTTCGCGCTGAACTACACATCGTTCTGATAGTAACAAATGAAAAAGTGAAAAAAACCGATACGTTTTTGGAAAAAAGTCCACGTTTAAAAAAGCCGCGAAGCACCCTTTAAAATCGAATTATACATCACAGTAACGGCCAAAAGTTGTTAAATGTACCTAACTAGTAAGCCGAACGCTACCTACTACTCTACGTCGGGACAAAAGGAGATACCGCGCTCGTACGTTCCTTTTAAGACGGGTTGAAAATTCCATACACAAAGAGAAAATGAAAATTGCGTTTTAGAAAAAATTGATTAAACAAAAGTTATAGACAATAAAATTTATAAAAATTTTTATCTTATACAGTGTGTCCAAAATTCGATGCTCACCATTGGTATTTTGGAAACGGTAAGAGTTACAGGGTCGGTTAAATGGAACAATATGGAGGTATTTATCTTACCTCTTCAGACCTTCTCTTGTTTTTCCAAAGAAATGCGTTGCCTACTAGATATTGCAAAAAGTGAAAATCGGCATTTTCTTTAAACTTGCGTAGAATCCACACTATTTATCCTATCAAAAATATGTAAATATAAAAGTTGTAGACATTTAGATGTTGAATAATATGCGTCATTAAAATATTTTTTTGCTTGCATCAGTAGCGAAATATGACCCAAAGTTGCATTTTTTAAATGGAAATGATAATTTATTTTTATACAGTTGAATTACTTGATTTTTTCCTTTTCAACGATATAAGGTTCGAGCTATTTATCTTGTGTACTTTAGAAGATATAAAGAAAAATCGTTTTTGAGGCAGATTTATAATGTTACCAAGTTGTAAGCAATAATAACAAAAACATAACGGGTGGATAACATCGTAAAACGAATGAGTTTTCCTATAAAAGATTCTCAATAGTGCGGCCATTGACTTCTAAACATTTTGTATAGCGTTTTTCAATATTTATTCGGCAATTCATTAATTGACGGACGCTAACTGAATTAAAGGCCTGCATGACGCTCTGCTGCAAATCATTAACGTTCTCATAATTGACAACGTATACTAAATTTTTATGTGTCCCCACAGGAAAAAATCTAGTATGGACAAATCTGGTGATCGCGCAGGCCAACGTATGGGACCGTTTGTTCCAATCCAACGGTTTCCAAATCTTGCTGATAAATATTCAGTGACGATCCTGGAATTATGGGCCGGGGCGCCGTCTTGCTGAAACAAAATACTTCTTTCTTCTTGAATAGGTAGCTCGTCCAATGCATCTTCGACTTCGGCTTGCAGCAGTTGAAGATATCTAGTCGAATTAAGCGTTTGATTATAAATAAATGGACCTATCAAACGATTTCCCAAAATACCGCACCACACGTTAAATCCGAATCGTTCTTGGAAACGCGATTCTCGAACTATTTTCGGATTTTCATTATTCCAATAATGATAATTATGCCGATTGTAAATGCCGTTGTTTGTGAATCTACTTTCATCGCTCCAAAGAATTTTTTAGAAAAAGAATTATCGTTTGTAACTTCATCCAGGTACCATCTACAAAATGTAACTCTTCGAGCATAATCATTCTCTTTGATATGATGGCATATCATTGGCTTATAAGGATGAAATTTCTTCTTTTTAAAACATAATGTACTGAACTTCTTGCCATACCACTGTCATTCGAAATTTTTCTTACTGAAACGGAAGGCTCAACATTAACAGCGGCTAGAACAGCTATTTCAGCATCCTCATTGTCTTTTTGATAGGTTGTAGGACGAATGGCGGTGAAGGATCCACCTTGTCGAAGATTTTGCTCGAGTCGGGAAAACAAAGTTCTGTGAGGTTGCCTTCTTTCGGGGTATAAGTTGTGATATTCATTTGCTGCCGCAGTTGAATTACGATGGCATCTTATGTAGACAACAAACATGTCCGTTTTTTCATGGTTTGAAAACTGCATCATCAATTTTGAATATGAATAGCTTACTACAACAACTACAAGTTCTGACACGATACTACTGTAACAATATTATTGACAGATTTGATGTGCAGTTGTTTGTTTCTTAAAAATTTGCAATCATGGATAGTGTGATGTGCTTTAAAATACATCTACAGATCTCAAAAACGATTTTTCTTTATATCTTCTAAAGTACACAAGATAAATAGCTCGAACCTTATATCGTTGAAAAGGAAAAAAATCAAGTAATTCAATTGTATAAAAATAAATTATCATTTCCATTTAAAAAAATGCAACTTTGGGTCATATTTCGCTACTGATGCAAGCAAAAAATATTTTAATGACGCATATTATTCAATATCTAAATGTCTACAACTTTTATATTTACATATTTTTGATAGGATAAATAGTGTGGATTCTACGCAAGTTTAAAGAAAATGCCGATTTTCACTTTTTTGCAATATCTAGTAGGCAACGCATTTCTTTGGAAAAACAAGAGAAGGTCTGAAGAGGTAAGATAAATACCTCCATATTGTTCCATTTAACCGACCCTGTAACTCTTACCGTTTCCAAAATACCAATGGTGAGCATCGAATTTTGAACACACTGTATATTTTTTTTGTTTAATTGATATTGATGGAGATATTATTAAAACAATTAGTGCCACGTAATAGTCTATCTCATCGGATTAAAAAAATAGTTTAAACAAACGTTGTGTATAAGTAAATTACGAACAACTTTTATTTAAACCAAAAATGTGTAAAATGAATATTTTTGTAAATATTGCAAGAATTCGAAAATCTATGTGGGTTAACAGCCTTTTAGTGCATTTTTATTAATAATAAAAGTTACTGGAAAAATACAAAAACCTACTATACAACAAATTGTTTCTAATAACAGATAACTGAACACAACCGGCGCAGTTTATTAGAAAATTTTAATCATCGATAAAAGCTTTGATCTATTTTGGTAGGTATCGCTGATTATTTCCTTCTTTAATTGTTTGGAACCAAATGCTATTTTCTAACATGGAGAGTATGCTATTTATTATTAACTAAACGTAAAATGTTTCTTATGAACAAGATGTTTTAGTGCTGAAGAAGGAATAATGAAAGTTCTTTGTTTTACTTTTAAATTACGGTAAATTAATGAATTATTTACTTTTTCATTTGAAGTTGCGTTACTAGAAGTTGTTACATTTCCGTGTACTCGTAAAAACTTTGGCACACCTTTAACTCACTGCTTAAATATTTAATAGCGATTTTACCACTATGGTTAAAGTCTTTAGTTGGAAAGTATTCGAAATTAATAACAAGCAATTTTTGTTTACATTATTTCTAATTTGAACTTTTCCATTGCAGTTGCATTTCCATTTTCAAGTAATGTGGACAGCAGTTTATTAATGATTATTGGGAATAAAATATACGAGCAATTACTAGAAAAATGCAAGCTTATCCCAAAAATTGAAGAATAATTGTTTAATGAGAAATTTAAAATAAGTGGTTTTTCAAGTTATTAGGCGTCTACATTTCCTGAAATAAAGCATCGCGTTTAAAACAACCGTTTCGCGCTGAACTACACATCGTTCTGATACTAACAAATGAAAAAGTGAAAAAAACCGATACGTTTTAGGAAAAAAGTCCACGTTTAAAAAGCCGCGAAGCACCTTTTAAAATCGAATTATACATCACAGTAACGGCCAAAAGTTGTTAAATGTACCTAACTGGTAAGCCGAACGCTACCTACTACTCTACGTCGGGACAAAAGGAGATACCGCGCTCGTACGTTCCTTTTAAGACGGGTTGAAAATTCCATACACAAAGAAAATGAAAATTGCGTTTTAGAAAAAAATGTTTAAACAAAAGTTATAGACAATAAAATTTATAAAAATTTTTATCTTATATATTTTTTGTTTAATTGATATTGATGGAGATATTATTAAAACAATTAGTGTCACGTAATAGTCTATCTCATCGGATTAAAAAAAATAGTTTAAACAAACGTTGTGTATAAGTAAATTACGAACAACTTTTATTTAAACCAAAAATGTGTAAAATGAATATTTTTGTAAATATTGCAAGAATTCGAGAATCTATGTGGGTTAACAGCCTTTTAGTGCATTTTTATTAATAATAATCAAGTTACTGGAAAAATACGGTATCATTTTTTTAAATTTTGCAAAATTTTCGTAGGACGGTGGCTAATTTTTTTGACGAAAACCAATGTCGGACCAAAAACGAACTAGGTATTTGTATACTGTATACACGTATACGGAACGTGTTTTTTATGAATTAAAAAACTCACAAACCTCTAAATTTTTTGTGGAATTGTGAATATCAGTTTTCTAATAACATATGAATAATTGTTGGGTGATTTCAAATTAAAGTGTTAGTTGTACTTTGACAGAGAATAACTTAAAAAATTAAAAGGGTCCGAAAGAGCTTGTAACTACTACCTAATCGATACCCTTAATAAACTATTGCTATAAAATATAAATAATCTGACCGATTTTCCAACCATGCATGCTTACGAACTATATTGGTAGGCTTATCTTGTATTCTTGTCCTTGATGACCGGTATAATGCAATTGCAAGCAGTCCAAATTGTTTGGAACAGTTGGTTGATAGTTGTCTGTTACCTTCTGCGTCTATCTAAATTGAAATGACATTCTGCGAAATTCGTAGTTTCATCATGTTGCTTTAGCGTGTGAACGAATGATGAAGTTTAACTTTTGTAGAAGGTTTGGTAATGAATTAAATGAATGAATTAAAACCTCATCAAAAAGAATCCAAAATCGAACAAAACTCGACGACACCCAACTTGGCAGCCAAATCGTTTTGAAGTTGGTTAAAGATTAAACTTCGATGTTTTTCTTTTATTAAATTTGTCTCCAGGTTATGGAGCCTTCGTGACGAGTAAGAATATTAAAGTTGCACCAGTGGACTAGGTTTAACGTTAGAGTTTACTTTGCCCTTTTAATTGATCTTCACTACTACTTCAATTAAATACCCCACACCAAACTTTATTCCCCCCGTTTTTGCAGACCATACTACTATTATAGAAAAAAAGTGCATAAAAGCCTTTTACACTCATACATCATACAATATTGCATTTGAAAACTGATACCATAATAGACAAAGGGATCATCGTCAACAAAAATTGTTCAATCCATTTTACATTACATATGAGTTTATTATTTTACGCATCATTAATTAAAAGTAGCCCTTCAGAAACAATTATTTATTAATTAATGCATTGTTATAAGCCTAGGAGTAGATAAAATTATTCTAATCGTCTCTCAAATTCCTTTCGATACAAATTAAATATTCATTTATGCCTGGATATTGAAGTGCAACCCCAAGTGTGGTAAAGGGTGAATGCACAATAAAAAAAAATTTAGTACGAGCTGTTACATGACCCACCATTGCATATAAAACTTTATTCTGGCATGACGTCATATCAATGCCGATGTCGGCATTGATATTTAATAAAGTGTCTCAATGTGGCAAATTAGATCCGATTGTTGTGCGATGAATTTAATGTTAAAAAAATCCAATATACATTATTCGCTTTGAACTTGGGTTGAACTTGACTTGCAAAAAGTAACTGTTACAATTTATTAACAAATATGCTTGCTTAGAATAATACTTCCCTATAGGGAGTATCTCTTTTCACATTAATCATTTATTACTACTATTAGGGTGTTGATTTAAAATTTTTCTTGTTCAGTTTTATCTCGTCTTTCCTATCCTATTTCCGTCTTCTTCCGTTTCTCTATATCTGCCAGCAGTTTACCCTTCTACCTTCTGTTCTTTTAGTTTATATTAAATAATGAGCGACACAATTTTTCAAAATGGGATTATTCGAAATAAAAAACAATTTTTTGCGTACCTACCATTATTATTATTATTGGGTGTGTGATTTCCATTCGTCGTTTTAAAATGGAGGTCAATATTTCATCCTTAATTGTAAAGCAATCTGATAGATTGCAAATAGTGATTTTTGATGAAATAGTTAGAATGTCTACTTACTAACCATGTAATTGTAGCAGTTCAAGTTCGTTCTATTTTTGGAATTTTTCTAGAAAATAAACTTAATCTTCGAATTCAACATGTAAATTACTAATTAGTGATTGTCTTTGTCTAAATATAGGGTGAGTTAAACAAAAAAAAAATTGGGATATTCCCCAGTTTTTTAACCAAGTGAACTTACACTCAAATTCTCTCACTCCTGAAGGGTCCCAAAAGGACAAAACAGCTGTCGGGTGATTCTCGGTGCGAACTTGCAACAGGCGATTCGATTTGTTGGCTATAATTATCGAAGGATTAACTTAAAAAACAATACATTTAAGATCGAAGATAGTGTTCAAAGTGACCTCCATTGTGGTCAATGCACAACTTGTCCTCAAATTTTGTAAGGCATCAGATATGTAATTATTATTTAGTCCGTTTAAATTATTAATTTTATAGTGAAGTTTAAGTCTTATTCACTTTTGCTTTTAAGAAACCCTATAAAAAACAAGCCAATGTTGTTAAATCGGGACTGTCGGGTGGCCAACGAGTGAAATATTATGCGGTGGTGCTCCATCTTGTTGCCATATTATGTAATTTAATTCATTTCTCGGGAAATTCTGTAGTAACTCATCTACTTCTGTAATGATTGTTTCCAAACATGTTTCCCCTGTTAATTTCAAATTATAAAAAAAATGCCCAACTATTTTATTTTGAAAAATTCCACACCACACATGTATTGATTTTCCTCATGATTTTTTTACTTCCTATCATTTTTCCATTCCCAAGAGTGTCTATTTTTCTGTTAAAAACGCCGGAAGTTGAAAAAGTGAACTCATCTGTCCATATAATTTTATTAAAGAAATCGGAGCCATCGTTTAAATTTCCAATCATTTCTTGACAAAATTGTAATCTTTTCCGCTTATGAACTTCTGTGAGTTCTTGTACTGGCAATATTTTGTATGGCTTATAGTTATGCTTTCTTAAAGTTCTATATATTGTGGAAACGCTTTTGTCTATGGTCCCAGCAGCAGTTATTAGACTGTTTTCCAAATTTTCTGCAACAAATTTATGAATTATTCATTTACAAATGCGTTTAAGTATTTATTATTCATCTTCAAAGTAAAGCAAAGTATTAAGATCTGTTTCTTCATTTCCTCTGACAATACGTTTTTTTTTTGTTTAAAGGCTTGAGTGCTTCTAAACGTTTAAAAATTTTTTTCAATTGAGTGTAATAAAACAATTTTTTCTACACGCAAAAGCGTTGAATAATATTTTAGCAGCGCGACAACAACCCTCAGACACGTCAATTTTGTTTTTTAAAGCGCATATTTTCTAAAATTCCAATTAATTTTATACCTCCTCTAATGACGTCATTGATAATTTTTTAAATGGTACAACCTAATATTTTTTGCAGTTTGGGTAAATTTAAGCATTCTGAGTTCAGACATGTTACAGACAGTTATTAATTTTTAAAATAAAACTAAATTATTTGACCGAAAAGCAAAAAATCATAATCAAAATTTTAATTTTTTGCGTTTCGGAACCATTTTCTTCAAGGTAAATAAATGATCGTTACCAACTGTCAAAGTGACTTACAAAACATGTTTATATCTTGTTTTGAAAAATACCTGTAAAATATCTCTAGTTCTTATTTTAATTTAAAAATCTCGGGAACTGTTAATGTCAATGTCAAAAGTTACACATGTTTGAACTCAAAATCGCCCCGTTAAGCGAAAATGAAATTGCGTTTTAGAAAAAAATGTTTCAATCAAAAGCTATAGACAATAGAATTTCCAACAACTTTTCTCCCTCAACTTTTTCCTAAAATTGATATTGGTCACGTCATTGTTATATCTCAGTAATTCCTTATCGGATCAAAAAATAGTTTAAACAAAAGTTCTGTATAATTAAATTATAAACAATTTTATTTGAAACAAAAATTTGTAAAATGAATATTTTCTAAATATTTAAAAAATTCGAAAATCTGTGTAGGTTAACGGCCCTTTTGGCTACATAGATTATGCTTAAAAACTAATCAGATCTTCGGAATTATAAATAAGTTCCTGTACAAAGTTTCATAAAAATCGGACGGGTGGTTTTCTCTATATCTTGTACGAGGATATATTGAAAAATTCTTAGCCTACTATAGAACCAAACAAAATTTCAATGTCAAAATATTTTATTACTCAACATATTCTCTTCTTAATTGGATACATTTATTACAGCGAACCTGCAACGTCTCTAGACCTTTCAAAAAAATGTTTCTTCTTGCTCTGCAAACCAGACCTCCACAGCTTCTATTACCTCCTTGTTGGAAGAAAATGTACGACCTTTTAAACTTTTTTCAGTTGAGGAAAGAGGTGATAGTCGGACGGAGCCAAATCGGGTGAATAAGGGGGTGTTCTAGTAATTCAAACCCTACCTAAATCACGAATTTTTTGCATGGCAACATGAGATTTGTGTGCAGGGGCGTTGTCCTGCAAAAACAAAACACCTATGGATAGCTTTCCGCGTCTTTTCTCTTTAATATTTTCCCGTAGAGTGGTCAGTAGTGTCGAATAGTAATCTCAGTTATTGTTCTACCCTTATCCAAAAATCAATCATGATTACTCCATGGCAATCCCAAAAACTGAAGCAAGAACTTTTCCAGCAGATTTTTGGACACAGAAACTTCTTAGGTCTTGGAGAACCAGAGTGTCGCCATTCCATCGATTGTTGCTTTGTTTCTGGATCGTAGAAATGTACCCAAGTCTCATCCATAGTAACATTTCGGTTTAAGAAGTCTACATCGTTTTCAAATCGAGCACAGATCGAACGCGATGCTTCTACCCTTGCACGCTTTTGGTCAACATTCAAACATTTGAGGATCCATTTTGCAGCAATTTTTCTCATGTCCAAATTGACGTGAACCATATGATGAACGCGTTCGTATGAAATATTCAGTGCTTCAGATATTCCTTTTAGCCCAATTCGACGGTCTGATAAAATCATGTCATGAACTGCATCGATATTTTCGGGGACTGACACAGAAACTGGCCTTCCCGATCGGTCATCATCTTCAATGGAAAATTTACCTCTTTTGAAGCTTGCATTCCAATTTTGACGGTCGCATACGAAGGACATTGATCACCAAGGGTATTAAGCATATCTTCGTAAATCTGCTTACCTCTTAACCCTTTTAAATACAGGTACTTGATGATGGCTCGATACTCCAATTTTTCGATTTTCACAATTTCGGTGGACACCTTTTTTCATTTAATTTATTGCGTGACTCTGGTTTACTTTTTTGACGTCAAACTTTACACTGACACTTCTAATAAGTTATTGTTTGTTGCTATGGTAACGCAATATTTTGTTTATGCAAGGAACTGGTCTAGGCTAACTAGATATCAATACATCATCGTATACATAAATTTTTTTGCTTCATTATAACGTACTAACTCTAATTCGTCAAAAAAAAACCATCGCATACCTCTCCACTCATTTCATAGGATAAGATAAGAAATTATCGATGACGTCATTTCAAGAAGTAGAGGTGCTAAAAAAATTAATTTGAATTTTAGGAAATATAGGCTAAAAAAACAAAATTGACGTGTCCGAGTGTTTTTGTCGTAAACGATCTGGAACTTAGATACTCCATTATTCCAGACCGTGTTCCAGACTAAACGTTCGCATTGTATTTTCTCTTCTTGCAGCATTTTTGTTTTTGTTATTTTTTACAAACACTGAAAATATTTTTAGTTTTTCGGCTACATAACCCATTTTAATCAATAAATTGGCTGCTTATAACAAACTAACAACTACTTTATTCCGAAACGTCATTTTCAGAGCCAATAATGTGTAATAAGTCAATAAGTATTTCAAATAGTCTTATACAAATTTATTCATATTTGGAATCAGGAAACAAAAGGCTACTAAATATAATCAAAATATAATGGCGTCTCATTAAAGAACTGGACTGATTTTGATGGAATTGCATGGTATTTCGGTAACTATTACTGTTAGAGCAAAACTGTTCACGTAGCATTAGGCGAACTTTTTGAGACAAATTAAACAGCGAAAACAAAAATTTGCTATCTTTTTTCATTTTTGATGCAGGGACCAAAATTGAATTTTTCTAAATTTCGATAGGGTTCCATATCTCATCTGTTGATAAAAATTCAGGAAAAAGTGTAGACATTTCTTGTGCAGTTTTAGCGTAAAATAAAATGGAGTAGTCAATTTTTAACTTTGGTCACCAATAGTCGAGATTCCACATAAACTTAGTTTTTTTAATAGAAACCATAGTTGACTTTGACTTCATTAAAATCCTTACTTTGTAAGCTTTTCAACAATATGTAGTTTATAGAGGTTCTTTTAGAAAATTACGGAATTGCAAGCGAATTTGTTAGTTTGCACTTTTGTAAGTAGGCGATGCAATAATTTAAACAAATAACAGTAATAGCAATTGATTAACTTTATAATCAATGGTAGTAGTGTGTGTTTATTGCCCTCCTACGAAAAGATTTAAGTATCAAATAATGTTAAAAATACATCTATAAAGTTTGTCATTGGAGATTTGTATTAAACTCCGAGCTGTTTATAATTTGACGATAATATATAAATATTCAAAACTAAAATAGGGATTTTTTTTAAATATTTGACTTAACATATCTATGTGAGATATGATTGGGTTATTATAATTTCTTAATATAAACCGTTTGCAACAATAATTTTTAAAAGCAGGTGAAAATTTAATTTTTGCGTTTAAATTTACACAGTCAGAAAACTCAAAAAGTAAATTGTTGAAATGAGTTACATAATTACATTTACTTGCCTAATAATTTAACGTCCAATTTTCGGGAGCGTTTTTGGTTTGACAAGAGACAAAATAGGGTTAGACCAGAATAATTTAAATCTGAAAGTTTGGCGCAACATTTACAAATTAAATTTAACCATAAAATACTAATTTAATTCTTACTAAAAATTTTCAAACTATTTAAAGCTTAATCATGTTTAGATTTGGATTTTACATATCACAAAGTGTGTTCAATTACAACTCATATTACTAAAATAAATTTGTAATAAAAACGATTTAAATGTAATACGCCTACCTATTTATTACGAAACCAAAACCGTCTTATCCTAAAAAATCTCAAGTAAAAGAGACGAGGTGCACAATATAGGGATCTGATTCCTATAACAAGGAAATCGTGAAATTTATCTAAAACTTCAATTTTCTATACAATACGTATTGGGTGTCAAATATATTCTCAAGTAAAGAATTTTCAATTGAAGCAAACATTCACGAGATAAAAGTCAGGATAAAACAAAGAAGTCGAGGGGTGTTTGGAGGTAGCAATTTAGTGAGTCTGTAATAGAACTTTTATCTAGTCGTTAACGTAAATAACTATAATTTAGTAGAAGATTATCTTTCCTTAGCACAAAGAACAGCTGTGTTAGCGTTTTCACAAATTCTTATGAAAGTACTTTATAAGGCTATTGGTAAAAGTTGAACATACGCCAAGTAATCTGCAAATTATTGTAGTTTCTTTCTTTTAAAACAGTTTTTATTGCTTCCCGAACAGCTCTTCTAACTGAAAACAACAGGATAAATGTTCCAATTGTTTATTTTTGTATTGCTAATTATTTTCAAACGGTTAGGTGGAAAGTTTACTCATCGATGTTGAACTAAAACAAATTATACAAAGTTAAACTATCCGACTAGTTGGTTTTCGCGAAACTCGAGACAATAAATTATAAAGTAAAAAGGAATGAATAAATTCTGAAGCTGCGTAAAATTATATCTTTTGGAAATAACGACGACAATAAATTTAGAAGTTATATCAACCATTTTATATGAATATATATTTTGAATTATATCCGAATAGTGGCTAATCTTGGAGATTGATGTAGCAAGACCCTAAAGGCATTTCGTTAATTCTGAAAAAAGGTTTAGGAAGCCAACTCAAAAGTTTGAGAACACGAAAATTGTACGTGTAGGCCAATAATCGTAAAAAAAAATCAGTTTTGACACTTTGAAGCTATTTCGTAGGATAATGTGAGAGAAAAAGAAATGACTCACTTATAATTAAACGTCCCACTTGGTTATATTAGTGAGGTGGTACAGTTGAGATAGGGTAATAGGGACGTTTTCTGCTGCATTCATAATTTTGCGTGCAAGATCAACGAAGCATAAAGAATAGGGGTGGCTGACGGAACGTGGTTCGTGAATACTACCCGGTAACAAGCGGTTTAGTGTCGGAAAACAACCCTAGGTTGCCATCATAACGAATGTATTTCACGTAGCTAAACGTTATAGATAAGCAATTTTTAATTTTTTTTTGGTATGCATTCATCAATTTTATTTTTTACTAACACGATATCACGCTATAAAGCTTTGTCACATATTTATTGTGTATGTGCTTGGAACTTTATTAAATGCGAGATTAAAAAAAGAAATTTTCTATAAGGGGTTCAATCAGTGACGTGAATAACCAAATTGACAGTTATTTAATATCAGTACAGTCATAACATCGTTGTTTAACTAACGACCTATAATTTAATTTCAAACACCTAATAATGGCATAATAATTATTTCTTATTATATACTTATTATTACTAATACACTTACATTTTTGCGTTGCACTAATTAAAAGAGACTTTTCTCAATATACAATAAAAAGTGTGTCTTTTCTTGAGGAAAATCATTATTATTTTTAACTAAATTTTAAAAGTTAATATGTAATACACCATGTGCAAAAATGCTTTAGAATTTTTGTAGCAGCATCAAGTGACGGAATGTTGTTTAGTCTCTATTAAAAAGAATTAAATTTGACACCAACCAATCTCCGACATGCCTATAAATATATAAAAACAAATAGGGCAATAACACATTTGTCCACACAATAAAAATACCTATACAACTAAAATCGATCGCCGACAAGTTATCGCAACTTTAACTTTCTACAAAATTACAAACAAAAAGATGATATCCAAAAGTTGTTAGTGTTGTGGTGCATATATGAAATTAAACTCAAATAAAATGAAAATTATTCAATTAAGATGTTTTTCATGTTTTTAATTTGATACGAAATGTGCTTTAGAGTAGCAGCATAACTTCTTTGAAATTACAGATGCTCATCGAAGGGATGGTAGTATTAGAGGTTGAGAATTTTTTACTTCAAATCTTATGAAATAAGATGGGGAGTTATGCGACAGTTTCCAAACCGAAAATTTTAGCACCCCTTTTTTCACTTTTCCGACAATTAGAGTTAGTACGTTATAATGAAGCAAAAATGTCTGACGGCAGACTTTCAAATTTTTAAATATTTAGAAAAATTTTACACATTTTTGTTTAAAATAAAAGTTGTGTATAATTTAATTATACAAAACTTTTGTTTAAACTGTTTTTTTGATCCGACAAGTAATTATAACAATCACGTGACAATAATTGTTGTAACAATTTTACAAAAAAAAGTTGAGTGGAAAAATTGTTGGAAATTCTATAGTCTACAGTTTTTGTTTGAACCATTTGCATTTTCTAAAACGAATTAAATTTCCCTATTGGGCTGATGTGGAGTTTTGCGTAACGCTTGTACTATTATTCTGTTAGTTCAATAAACCCATATATTTGCACTTCTCAAAGTTTATCGTAATTGAGGTTTATTAAAACCGCTAACGCGTGATGTAGAATTTTATAACATTAAATCATTGAAGTTATTAATTAATCGATGTTTAAACTACTTTTGTGCTTAACGCGTCACAAAATCCGTTAATTTTTGTGTCAAAATGAATAACAGGCACAAAAATGTTTACCAAACCGACTTACTAACCTGAAATAGGATTTAGGGGTCTTTGCAGAAAAAAAATATCTGTAAAATATTGCTAGTTTTAGTTTAAAAATTTCGGGAACTGTCAATGTTAAAAGTACCACATGTCTGAACTGAAAATGTTTAAATATACCTAAAATGTAGGTGGTGCCATTTAAAAAATTATCGATGACGTCATTTCAAAATTAAAGGCGATACAAAATATAAGTAGTTCGGCGTTTTTCAAAAACAATTAAAGTAACGGCCGAAATGCTTTGCGCTTGCACTTACAAGTTTTATTCATTTTATTTTACATTGTAAGACAATAGATTTAAAACAGAAAGGAATGGAATGAGAATTTCGAAGATAACTTTTAAGAACTCACTAAAACTTAATTTATAAAAAAAAATTTCTCACACCTCTTCTTATTATTTCACATTTAATAAATAGGATGGAGTGTGCAGCAGTTTCAAACCGAAAATTCCAACTCCCTTTTTATTGTCCGATGACCGGCAGGCCGACCTCCCGGCCGTCCGTCCAAACCTAAACAAGATATCAGGAAAACTGCCAGACAAACTTTTCATATCGGTCTAATTTATAATAGGGCAGATCTGATTAGATTTTGGGCATAATCTATCAAGCCAAAATGGACATTATCCTAAATAGATTTTTGATTTTGGAATATTTTCAAAAATATTTATTTTAAAAGTTTTTTCTTCAAATAAAAGTTGTTTATAATTTAATTGTACATAACTTTTGTTTGAACAATTTTGATCCAATAAGTAATTATTGAGATATGTCTATCACGTGACACCAATATTAATTATAAAAAAAAAAAGTTATGAAGGTCAATTTTATTGTCAAAGAGCATAATATTTCTGCAAAGGCGACCGTTATCAGTTATTTGTTTATACCCAAAGAATCATAATCCAAAAGAGCGTCCAGCCAAGTCATGGCTTTGTGCCTTAAAACGGGATAAAATTGTATATTAGGGTCCAAAATGACGGACCCTTTGGGATTATTATTAATTAGGTTCAAATAACTGCTGTAAATGTCATACATGCTTTTAATAACAAACTTCCCCACGATTTTTTGTAATTTTAACCTTGGAAGCCCACTTTGGCTTCACTTTAGACGGACGTCCTTTGAAACACTTTTTGTTTTTGTTTTGGTTTTTTCACAAGTTTTTTTGAGTACGTTACGTGGAGGGCGATTGGGATCTAAATTCAATTTTGTTTAAAAGTAAGTAGTGTCACAATTGGAATAAAAGAAAGTGACAATTAGATTTCTGCTCAAATGTGATTCATTTTTTGAAAAACGTGTACATTTGAGGTTAAGCAACAAAATTCAGGTTATGAATTTCTGCGATTGTCATTCAATCAGTTCTATGTTGACAATTAACACGATTGGAAATAAATTGTAACGTGTAATGTGATTGGTGTATTTATCTGAGAAAGAACGAATTGAATTAAGAATTTAGTTTTTTTTAAGCTGCAAATGTATTTAGTGAACCCTTATGGTTTTACTTGCTGTTTTTAAAATATGGAGGTTTTGTGTTTGAAGAAGGGCAAAAGATAAGTTAAAAATCCCTCCCCAAACACAAAATTTGTTAAAAAATCACAATGACTCGAAAACAGTTGACGATAGGTATAGGATAACCTAATACAGTGTATCGTAGAATCGATTGTACAATCTAAAAATGCAATCATATACAGGGTGTTTCATTTAACTTAAAGAAGTTGATGGCAATTTCCAGTTCTTCCGGAAGTTGTACAACATCGGAAATATTTTAGATTATTCTTAACCTGAAAGTTTCAAATTCATAAATAGTAAGGAACCCTGTAAACTTCTAATGAACGGGTTCCTTGGTAGACTCTGTATATCGATGCTAGATATTTAACAATTCTTGTTAAAAATAAGATTGAAAAGAAACGAATTCCAAAATTCTTTTTTATTAGGTGACAGTCTATATCCGGCTTCTAATTAAAATGTTGACCCCATTTGATTGCCCAACAACTGAAGTACAAGCTAGACACAATACAACTCATATTGCAACGAGGAACACAGTGGAAAGAACAATTGGCATTTTAAAAAAGATCATTTGCATGATTGTCACAAAAATTAAGAATCACTAAAGAAACAGCTTCAATTTGGATGCTTCTGCAGTTCTTCACAACCTTACAGTAAGTGAAAACGACTTGATGGATATGGAAGAGGAAGAAACCAAGAATAATGACGACATTCCATTTCTGAACAATTAAATCTATCAGCACATTTTTATAACAAAATGGGTAAAATTTTTATTTTTTCCCTCTATTTTAGAACTAAACAGATACTTTTTCACAACGTGCTTGTTTACGTTTAATAAGAGGTTAAAATCGCATTGAAGGTAAACATATGAAGATGCTCTAAACCATTGACCTCTTAAGGATATCATTGCAACTACAAAAATTTATATATTTATTCACCTCGTGTTAACTGTTGTATACATTTGGGTTTTCTCTAATTACAGTTTTTTTGTTGTTTTCCGCACTCCCTTTCGTTTGGTCTTTACGGTTTCTCTCTTTGTGGCTAATCTGAAATTGTTAACTATTCTATCTATATGCCAAACGTACAAGAAAATCTGGACACCTACAAGCATACGGTCGGTAAACTTTTTACTTAATTATGTATAATCTACCTATTTTAATTTGTCGATAATCTAGAAAAGAAATAGACTTCCTTGAACCATGGCACTCCCCATTTTATACAGTGTAGAGGAAATAAAAGTAAACCGTAGTTGCCAGTGTTTTGCCCATTATCGTATGGGGCTTCATCAGGGCGAAAACTTGAAATATTGAAACACTAGTTCAAGGCAAACAGCTACAAGTCGAGTAATCAACTTATACAGCAAACCAGATTCTAGACTGAAAGAAGTTCTTGTAAATAAAGAAATGTTTCCGTCTGGAGTCATTAACCTTGGCGGTCATTTCTTGAAGTTTAAACATACAGGGAGTGGATCACGATGTTTGATTATTAATTTCTATACTGATACTGTTTTATAAACCTCTTCATAGATAATGATCGTATTGGTGGTACCATGTTGATGAACCTATGAAAGAATCAAAAAATAAGTGGCCAATATGAAAATTTTGATTTCCAAAGATTTGATAGAATTGGTGTTGTTAAACTGATGCTGCCTTAGCTCGTAGCAAACAACATGACTTGTAATGTAAGACTTTCGTAATTCTATTGATCGAAATAACAATCGATTGATTACTTATCACAAATTAAAATATTAATGTGGGCTGGTGCGATAGATGACGATGGTTAATGGACACTCGTCAAAGGGTGGGAAAAGATTTTACTAGTTCTCTATGAATTCTATTATTAATATTCAGTTAGTTTTTTTGTTAATGTTTTTTCGTAGTAAGTGTAAGTTTTGAAATAATTATGGTAAAACCATTAATCTTTTCAATTTTAAATTACGTAGTAGTATATCTTCATTAAAGTCGTACAATAAAATACAGCGAATCGAAAAACTGGTAATTTAAAAGTTTAAAGGCAAATACTTCACAATAAAGTTTTTATCAATTTCAAATGTCAATACAATCCAGAGGATTTTATACACTGTAAGAAGTATAAGATTTATTTTTAAGAAGTCTGGAGCCGGCAACCATTCGTAACCGCATTCAACATTAAATAATCCATCAAGAATTATTTGGTATATTTCTCGATCGCATTTATCTTCATGTCGTTATTTCCTGTATGAACGCGTTCTTCCAAAACTTTGCTTTTGCGATTTTTCACCGTCCGCATTCATTCCGCTTTGGCGACATGTTCCATATGTTATTTTGTTGTCACAAGAACACCCGTTCATCAGTCTACTTTTGTTATCTTTGCAACAACGTCCGCGTAAACTAAGAGGTGGGCACGTTTTAAGTTAATCTGTCCGTAAAATTAAACTCACGCCGTTCACAAACCTTTTTACAACTTACAAAGCTGAAAATTGTTTACCGAAATATACTCGAATTGTGTATACTACACATGCAGATCCCATCTCTATTGGTCGTGCAATTTAAGCTAGCATTCGTACAGATTGCCGTTTCCATTTCGCAATTCGAGGCGCCGGAAAGTTTCGGGACGAGTTAATAGGATTAGATTTTTATGGACAGTGTCATCTGTTCTCCTGTGTTTACAACTCCAATTTCATACGTGTAAACGCGTACGCCCGCATTTTGCTTCTGAAATATGTTTGATTTTATTTCGTTGTTTTCGATATTCGATTCGGTAATTTGTCTACTTTTGGTTTTATTTGTCGTACAATCTACATAATTGCTTGTTTGAGCTTATCTTTATGTGTTTGTTCATATTTTTCCGATAAATCTTGTAGAGCTTTCCGTTCAGTTATCAAAAGAAAATTGCTGTTGCAGCACTCGTGGAGTTATGTGTGCTCAAATGAATAATTTAATATAACATGTCGGCGTAGATTTTGTACCAGAAAGCGCTTGTAGCTACGTTGTTACTATTTCTAACTCCAGTTAGTTCCGTTTCCATCGTTAACGTAGCATTCAGCCATTTGTCATTACCGATATTAGCATAATCAGATAACTGCGAGCTGATGTAGTCATTAAAGAGCCCCAAGTGACACACTTAAAACTACGTTTGAACATTGATGAAAAACTCAAATTTACAACTGACTCAATGTGAGTTAACTATTTCACATTCATTACTGTTAACCCCTTTATTCTGTCGATTACTCTATTGAAATTCTTTTAGAAATTGCTTTAATTACTGCATTATTTACAACGAACGATTGAATTTGTTCCTTTAAGCGAAATTCGTTTCTAGTCATTAATCTGAAGCGATTAAAATCGAGTGATGCATTTTTTTAATTTCTATTCTCACATACCTAAACGAAGATTTAAGTTTGGTATACGGTATACCATACTTCGTGCGTGTTTGAATGGCACGTTTGGTGTTGAGACTCGCGAGTTCGGATAAATCAATTACGGATTCTGTTCTGCGGCTTGTAAACTCCATTATACATGTGTAGCTCTTTCCAGAGTAGATTATGATGGATTATGCTTTGTTGGTATTCATAAGTGCTGCGTTGCTTTACACCGATAAACGTGCTGGACTTTGTGAAGGCGTGCAAATGCGTTTTCATTACATTATGTTAAATGAATTGTTCCTTTCCATATATCCCTCGTTTCAATGCAATAACGTGATCTATAATTGAACTGGACTACTACTTTGGTGTGCCAAATTTTTGCTGTGTTTCTTTATCCTAGAATCAAAGCAAATATTATTTTGTATACCTGTTAAGTGCAGTAATAATTTTATACAAAAACTTCAGTCAAACTGCCAAGTGTCAATACCACTCAATCATTTATACAACTGTAATAAACTTACAATTGAGCTTGAACCCGGGTTTGTAGTGCTTGTGTGGTACTGGCAATCACATTATAATTACGAAAATAAAGTACTCGAATAACTTTTACAAAATACTCATGTACAAGTGCAAAAGTTTCGATGATTTAATTAGCTGACTAAGGTAAATGATTTTCCCTATGAACAACTGCACAAATCACAGTTTTACAATTTCAAACTTTCTAAGAGATTTTTTCATTTAGCAAAATTTCAGCAAGGCAAAAATTCAATTACACAAACTTGGAAATACTCTAATGTAATTTAATTAGCACCGCATTCAAAAATAACTTTACTTTATTTAAAGTGCATTAACATTAACCAATATATTGTTAGTACACTATGTGACTTCTGTTAATAGGTATTGCCCAAGCAGCACAAAATATTATGTAAATATTAGTAAATAATGTAAGTCAATATTCATATATTAAAAAAAATATCTTAGGAAAATATTTGTTAAATATTTTAGGTAAACTTATATACAAAATATTTAAAATAAATCTTATGTAAATTTTCAAGCAAATATTTTTCAAATATTTTGAATTGCTTTATAAAATATTTAGCCTGTAATTCTGTGTACAAATCGTAGCGATCGTAAGATCGGTAGCGTAAATTTGCAATTTTGTGTGTTACTGTAAGTGTTTACGATTTTTGTAAATCTTTACAGACAGACCTTAAAAGAATTTGACAGAGCTACAGAATTGCAAATAATACCTATCTGTAAAATATAATTGATGCATTCATGTTCTTTCTTTATGGATCTAAGAGGATTTAGAAACAACAGATTTCCTAGCCCTCCGCTATCTACTATGAGTAACACTATCACAAATGTTTTTATTATTATACCTGCTTTGTGGAAAATACCAAAGGGTAATACATATTCTTAATATTTACCAAATATTTTCAGAAATGTTTTAGATAAATATTTACTAAAATTGTCTTGAACATATATTTGTTTTTCACTAATTTTAAATAAAAAATATGATATTTCTTAAATGCTGTGGAATAATTTTGTTTTCCAATTGCGTTTTATAATAATTTTATTATTCAACCCAATTCTGTTGAATAATATTTTACCACGCACTATAACAGTGGTGGCGAAGCTCCTTGACAGTCCGAGCCATTTTTGAAAATTTGAAATTTTTCGCGAGCCGCAATTAAATACTTATTTAAAAGGTCTTAATTTGGATTTTGGTGGATACTAATTGGAAAACTAAGTATAATTGTTAGTAAGAGCAAAGACCACTACAGTCTTTGGTCAGAGTGATTCAAATTATTTCCTCCAGAGCACAATGTCAACTGTCCGTTGCAATGAAAGTTTACAAACTCAAAATCAGTCTGGAGTCGATCGATTACGAACGATTACGCCACTGTTTATGTTCGTCAGCGCAGTTTTCGATAAGTTCTTAACTTGGACGGAAATGAAATTTGTTACAACGTTGCATTTTGTTACATTTACTAAATTATTAATGCAAGCAATTGAAAAAATAAAATATTAAATTCGTTGTTAAAGGGTCTATTATTCAACTCGTTCCATTATGGCACTCCCGCTCCGCTCGCCGTGCCATAATTCCTCTCGTTGAACAATAGACTGCTCATACAACTAATTTAATAATATACTATTAATTAATCATACATAAATATTTATTTCACAATTCCTGTAAATATAATAAATAATGGTATACCAAATATTTCTTAAATGTAATCTTTACGTTGAAATATTTAACACATATACTAAGTGACATAGAAAGAAGAACACCCAGTAATAATGAATATTTTGTAAATTTTTTTTGGGAATATATTTGTTTATATTAAGATAAAAAACGATCAGTTCTTCAGCCATATTGCCCTAGCGGTTGTTTTGTTAACCTCATTCAAAAACACTTACGATTAAGTAGCCCTAAAACAATGAATTAAGCATTTGTAAGTACAGTTGTCATTTAAGCGATTTAAATTGCATTTCAAAGAGCTTCTTTAATTCAATCACAATGCCTCCAGTGCGAAGACGCCATAATTTTCGGCAATTAAGCGAGTTTGATAGGGGTAGAATTGTGGGATTGCGTGAGGCTGGTTTGTCTATGAGAGATATAGCCGCTAGAACGCAACGGAGTTTAAACACTGTGGCAGTCTGTGTTCGGGCATGGAACCAAGAGGGCCGTACACGAAGAGCGAGGTACAGGACGTCGTCGAAGAACCACAGAACGCGAAGATCGCCGTCTTAGACTATTGGCTTTACGGGACCGCTTCTCTTCTACACGGGCGATTGCGGACCAGTGGTTTGAAGAACATGGAAGACCGATTGGGATGCGAACCGTTTATAGACGGATAAGAACTTTTGGGCTCTTTTCATACCGTCCCCTTTTTTGTGCTACCACTGACTCCAGAGCATCGACGTTATCGTCTAGCGTGGTGTAGAGAACGGGCAAATTGGGACCAAGAATGGAATTCAATTGTCTTTAGTGATGAATCAGATTCTGTTTGGGTATGCATGACGGTCGTGCAAGGGTGAGAAGACGGCGCGGTGAAAGACAAGATCCCCAATTTTCCGTGAATAGGCATCTGCACCACACAGTTGGAGTTATGGTATGGGAAGCTATTGCTATTGGAAGTAGGTCACCTTTGGTCTTCATTAGAGGTAACATGACCGCTGCGTGCTACATCCAGGAGGTCGTAGACCTCCATATTGTACCTTATGTTCAGACCATCCCCAACAGCACATTCCAACAAGACAACGCACGACCTCATGTTGCTAGGGTTTCTTTGGCTTATTTTGAGGCCAATCAAATTGCTTTGTTGCCTTGGCCACCAAGATCTCCCGATCTTTCGCCCATCGAGCACGTCTGGGATATTATGGGAAGAAGATTACTCAATTTACCTCACCCTGCACAAACTCTAGCGGCTTTACAGCATCAGTTACAGATAGCATGGGATGAGATACCTCAAGAAGTCGATCAAAGTATGCCCAGACGTGTTAATGAGTGCACAAGACATCGTGATGGAGCAACACATTATTAAGTTTTTGAAGAAGTTAACAGTTTAATTTTTATAAAATTGTGATCGTTTACTAATCTAATTCGTATACACTAGTATACCAAAAACTGTTCAAATAAATTCATTATTACTGGGTGTTCTTCTTTCTATGTCACTTAGTATATTTCCAACTGACAAATATTAGATTTATATTCAGATAATGTTATTGAAATATTTGGTGCTGCTGGGGTATATATATTCATAGGGTGTTCTATCTTCAACCGTCAACGCTCTACCCAGAGAGGTTTCGTAAATTCCTGAATTTTGATATAGGAACGTGAACCTTTAACAGCTTAGTTGCTGAAAGTTTAAAATAAAAATTATTTAACTTTGGTCGAAAAAGTAATAACATTTTATGGTGCTAAAATAAACGGTTTTGAAGATATTTGCTTCTAAAAAAAAGTCTGCAAGTACTGACATATTCCAAATTATTATGTGCAGTGCAATTTTCGAGTTGGCATTTTGCTAAACAATTTGCTAAATACAATTATTGTGGTGCATAAGGTCAAATAGTTTAAAAAACTCAATTTGCTTCAATACATACTATTAATTCTATTTTGAAAAAAGGTTAAGCATAAATTGTTCTAGAAATAATAAAAACTCTTTTAAAGGCATTTTGATTTAAACTTTCAACACCCTGTACCTCAGCAACTAAGCCGTTTAAGGGTTCATGTTCCTATATCAAAATTCACCAATTTACGAGACCTCTCTAGGGTAGAACGTTGTCGGTTGAATATAGCAACACCCAGTATATATAGATCCATAATCAATCTTTTCAATACAGTGGTGGATGTGTCTTCATGCAGAGGACGCTCCGGGCCATCCGCCATTTGTCAATCGGACATAAATTTAAAATTCCTATACTACTAGTAGACAATAATATCATAATCTCTGCCAAACCTCGTATACGACCGAAAGAATTTTATGTGATGATGGTATTTTTAGACTATATCATAATATTAATCGGTACAACTGTTTTATTGCAAATTTTGTAATTATTTATACTATTCACCGAAAAGCGAGGCATTAAAACCAGATATTTAATAAACGTGCATATCGAAGTCCACAAAAATTGAACTGTAGATTATCTTGATCTATAATTATTCCGCTCTTGATTCTGATCAATAATTGTTAACGGATTCATAAAGCAACAAATGGTTTTTAGCCATCTACACATTTAGTTGAATGTGGCAAAAGGATTAAAACGAATTTAAAACATACGCAAGAACTGATTTGTATTTCTCAAGGATGTTACAAAAAAACACATAAAGAAAATTGGAATTGTAGATGTTACAGCTATTTAAGTAACTAACAGCTATAAATTATGAATTCGAAACAGCGTCGGCTTATTTCTTGTATGTCGCATACTTGTAGCATTTATTGTTTCAAGACTAATTAATATTGTCCCACTTAAAAATCTGATTCTTAATTATCTCTGGCATATACGTAATGTAAGACCAGATAAAATAAGACGCGGATACCAATCAGAAATTTCTTGAAATAGCGCTTAAAAAATCACAAACACAAACAATAATACAATAACCTCTCAATCACAGCTCAAAATGTGCCCGACTCACAAATGGCGGCGAATCCGCTCTACTGCCTCACTAATCAAGTTACATACATTGTGATAATGATCATTCTGGATCATTTAGTTTTAAAAAAATTAATTAAGAACGTGAATCAAAGATTCCTAGGACGGTTTTAAGAACTTATCAAATATTAAGCGCATTTCACATCTATACATGTTCAAATCAAACGTCAAATTTTTGCTTCAGTCAAATTTATTCAATCAAATAAGTTAATGGCGGTGTTTCACATTTGTCAAATTAATATGATAAGTGTTGCTTCTAGTTTGTTTTTATTTCGTCATTGCTTTTCAATGTCAAAAACAAATTGTATGGGTAAGGTAAATCATTGAATTGGTTTCTCCAGAAGCATCGGACCCCCCTTTTTTTTTATGGTCAAGTCAAACCAAAAATTTGAAGAATGTTTTGATAGATGTGAAACGGCCTTTACAATAACAAAAATAAGAAATAGTTAATATTAGTACCGTTGCTTAGAATTTGTTTATGAAATTACCCAACAAACCTTAGAACATAGATGTGACCCATTTGTTTCTAAAATTATAATTGAAAGCAAAAAAAAAACATTCTATTTTAATATGTATTCAGCTTTTGCTCCGATTACATTAGGCCCGTTTTTCGATATCTTTCTAAAGCGTTTTTTGACTTTATTTTAAGTTCGGGGCTTGTCGATGTACACTTTGAATTTCAAACAACCAAAATCGGGCGGCGTTAAATCCAGATCTTCCATATGCGATTATTACGTATCATTGGTATCAAGAAAGTCATTATCATGGCGTTGATGGTTACGGACTGACGCGGAAATTACAATACCAGACAAATTTTTCTTGGTGAATTAATTTGGGTTTTCAAGTTTGGTTTATAGATCTCTCCATTCAATGCGGAATGTGGTGTCATTTTCTGACATTTCAACCTATTTCATACTTACATTTTGTATGTTAATAAATTAAAATCGTCATGGATTATGTGCCGAAGACCTTCGGATGCTTAACTGCTCATATCGACGTTGATTATATATATTTTAGGAAACTTTGAACTTACGATAACGACATTTTCATTAGAAAAAATTGGACCCTTTTCATTCTGGACTAACTGAAAACTCTTCATACAGACGGTTTATGTACTCTTTGGAACGTACGTTGGATGACTATCTACGTACTACTATTGATTATATATTTTAGGACGGAGTGTAGTTATCCATGGTCTTTTGGAAATAACGTTTCGAACGTATCATGATATTTGCCGATGTGACAGTGTTTATTTCAGTTATTAAGAAACTTATACGAGTCACGTAGACAGATTACCCATGTCATGTTTATTCAATAGAGTTCCTGTAACTGTTTCTTTACAAAATAAACGAAAATTCGATTTAAACAAAAAAACATAATTGAGAAAATTTGATCAAAAGTCTTTAATAACGAGTATTTCCTACTGGCGCTTGAGTGACAGCTCTCATTCATCAAGGCATACTCGTTATTAGAGCAAAAATCTCATCCTTAGGTATCTTGCTGTGGTGCTTCTTCCAGCTGAAGAACTGTATGGAACGCTAACACGTTTACCAAGGTTCTCCGATAAATCCTCTATGTCTGGGCTCATAGATCGTCATTCTAGGACATCAATATTAACATATTGGAGATACTTCTCCCGTGATCCGGGCTGTATGGCAACGGGCATTGTCGTGCATTAGGAGATACTGCTCTCAGGCACCACATGGTCTGCCAAACACGAAATGCCTTCCCATACCATCAGACCTCCACACCAAATGAGCAAAGAAACATTAGGCATATCGTTCTCTCGCCCGTTTCTTTGGCGATGATCAGTGATGACCATAGCGGTAATTCTTCATATCCCAATGGACATGAGTTTGCGCAAATTCCAAACGTTATCTACGATGCTCTACAGTCAACTTAGGGCCTGTAGCAGGGAGATGAGATGATAACTGTAAGCTGTAGCAGGAGGCGTCCGTTCTCGCAACATTTGCAATTGAAAAATCGGTCTTCCAGTTTGTTGGTTGCACGTCTTCTTCCTCGTTCAGGTCTTCTTGCATACGATGCAGTTGACTTGAACCTTTGTATCGCATCAGATACCGTGCTTCTAGGGATGACAATCATGTTGGCGATAAATCAAATGTGCGTCCATGATTATGCAAAACAACAAGAGGCCGCTTAGTCTTCGGGACTCATTGCACAGTAAAACGCTTTTACAACAATTATTTTCTTAAGAAAAAAACCAATGTACAGATTATTTTTGCAAAGAACCTTACCGGATAAGCTGTAAAATTCAGGCCACCGTTGCGTAGGAGTTTTTAATTACATCTACAGTCAATTCAATCTTGCTAATTAGCTAATTATGAATCCAGCGCAACCATATTAGGCAACTTTGCAAGCTAGTGACAAATGAAGTGTACGTTTCATTTTGAAAGGAAATTGATGCAATTGGTGGCTGATCGGTGTAAAATTAGAATAAAATCACTAATAAGGTATTTTTACTCTATAACTAGTTACCTTCATATTTTAAATTAATTATATTACGACTTGTTTACCACTATTAAAGCTAAAATACTCAATAATGTTTTTAAAGGTTGAGACTAAACTAAAAATAGCTTATACTAATGCTTTAAACAATATGATATTAGCATAAAAATACTGCAGAAAGTTTTTATATAACTTAAAAATAAATGCAATTTGATTAACATTTAAATAGAAGTTACATACGTAAGTGTAAATGAGTAATTATAACTTAGAAATAAACGTTTCAAGTTTAATTACTATGATATGTACTTAATTTTAAATAGCAGAAAATAAACCAATCCATACAACACCACTACTACAGTTTAAATAGAGATATTATGACAAAACTGTATATAGTGAACAGAATAGTTACCTTTGAGAAAGCTAACGAGATTAAAATAATGAACACAACTGAATTACACTATAGCATTTACTCCAAGTACCAGCTCCACATCCAACACGGGTTCATTATCCTGGGAGTAGGCAACAACTCTGCTTCAGCTTCAACCTCATCTTCTTCCGTTGGAAACACCGCATTCTGCAAGCCCAATCTCTTTAATTGTTGACCAACGTGGATAATTTGACTCTAGCCCCGGTTGCGTATAACTTGCGTGGGATTATTACGCTTCAATCCGAGGTAACGGATGATCTAAATTATAATGATTGAAATTGTTTATGCCAGATTAGCAAATGTCTTAAAGTTAAAGTTTCGTACCGTTGCAACATCTAAGCAGCCATTCTTTTACCACTGTCGCATTGACAGTACCACGATGAAATCACCTCGTATTCAGTTTTTGACGAGCCATAGCAAACCCAGGCATTGTATTTTTTGATGCTAGAAAACCGAAAGTGGATTTTACTGCAGATTAGTCCTTCCGATTGCTGATGTACCATGATTTGAAACTCCCCATTCTCTGATTCATGTGCTCTGTATAATATTTCGCCCGTTGACTTGATAGTAGCCAAAAGTTAATCTCTTCAAGTCTTCGATAGTAAGTACTAGAAAATCTTGCAAGTCCTGCTCTGTAGCAGGTTTCCATTTCAACCCTCGCTGGCCATTGTTCAATTGCTTTAAATTATTTTGCATTGTGATCCTTGCCACTGCTTTGTCAGCGAAGAAAAGTGATTGCACAATGTCTTGAGGGAGTTATATCTTTCCCAAATCTATTCATTATGGCTGCGACGATTTTGATGAGTTTAAGCAGTGTCATCATGATAGCCTGCAGTAGTATTTTCGGCCAGGAATTTGAATTTGTTCTTTAGTCTTCCTGCAATTTATTAAACTCAACGGACCATAGTGACAAGACCAGAGTAGTTAACGTCTTTTGTAGACAACTGCTTGTCATTACGTCCCATGAATCCAAGCATGTGGACCCGAATTCCTAAATCAGTGCACGTCTTTTGACATAACCGAAAGCCTCGATCTAGTACAAAGTGTACGTTTGGATTCCTCTCAACAAACGCAATCAATCCTTGAATATATTGATCCGTATTTGCTTTCTGAAGCTCTAGCTCTAGAATTTCAGCGTCATTGCTTCTGGTTGACCTCAAATCAGAAATATCAATGATTTTACCGCTTGGACTGCAATACATCATGGTTTGAGAAGATTACTATGCTTTTGATCGGAAAAAGTTTCAAGTTGGTGCTCATGGTTCTGACTTTTCTCCACGTATGTATCATTAATTACAGAATAGTTACTACTGAGAGTACTTGCAACAATATTGTTGATTCTATTTAAAACTTACCAATATGTACCATCAAGAATGAGGAAATCGCATCCTAATCAGTCTATAGAAGTTTTTAAAGGTTTTCTTCTGACATCCTTTGGTTTCTTCATTGGGAGAAAGCACCAAGGTCAAGATTTTCCTTCACGAAACTTTCCATGAGAAAATCTGCTACTCTCCTAATATTGCCCGATACAACTTGCTGTGTGACCTTGAACATGGCGGCGATAAGTTCTTGAGATACAGCCAAACGTAGTAGCATGGGAAGCATTGCTCGCGAATTTTTGGGATGACGATTTGCAGACTGTCGGATTTTGTCTTCAATATGCGAATATAGCTCTTCAAATTCCTCTCGTGTGTTAATAATCGGTTGTCCAAATGTTCTTTGCAGACCTGCTGTGCTCAAGAAGCAGAATGTTTCTTGTTCGGAAAGCTTGATTGATCGCAGCCTTTGGAACTTTGTTCCGCCTTATCTTCAACTGGCACGAATATCTGGTTCGATCAGACAAAAACTAACAAAGGCGTTTTCAATAGATGGAATATTAATTACTGGACACCAAGAATACTGAGGGGTGTAAAAGAATCGAGACATTAATATCAATTTATATTTATACGCAGGGCGGAATTTTAGGCACCGGCACGTTGTGACATTTCATTCACCACAGTAGAAAGTTACCTAAATTTGCTATAGAATCCCTTAGGAGGATTTTTCTTACATAATTTAGATAATTTGCGAGTTCAACAAGATAGTGTTTAGCACACATGCGAGGCAGGTTGAAGCTTCCCTTTGTGACAAAATTCAGGGTATTTATGTCTATATTTCTTGGTGAGCACAACCGTCACATTTATTTCTACTAGATTTTTTTACACGTGTTACATTGTTCTCTAAACGTATGGCGGGTTTCACGCAGTCGATTGATATTGTATGTTCAAAATTTTTGATCAAAAGTTGTTCAAGTTGTTTTACGGTTTATAAATATAAATGTGTGTTTCGCATTGTTTATTAACACCGTTGGGCAAAGTTCAAACTCTTTAAAGTGGTTTATGGGTTCGGTTGGTTCTCTTCGTGTTGGGATCAGACATTTAGCTGCCAATGATTGTAGGTACCTATTAATTTTGTCGATAAGGTGTCCTTTGTTGTTCTTGATGTATTCGAATAGGACCTTTTAGTTGGCGATGGTAATAATTCGAATTGTCTGTTTTGATCTGTTGTAATCCGTAGTGGCGCTCCATGCGTGCGATCCAGGTGTTGCAAAATGTAGGAACGACCGTTTCGGTTTCGATGTTTTTGATCGTATAGAGTTCTGGTCATCGTGAAAACTGACGATGTGTGTAAAATTGTAACGTTTGCCTTTTGAGATGAAAAGTTATTAACCAATGTAAATATGCGCATGATGATTTTTTGTGTGCCTTGAGTTTAGATGGTTTAGAACGCCGGCTTTGAATGAGTGTTTTTGTCCACTGTCGGCAGTCTAAATAAATAAATTTAACAGCTAAATGAGTTTTGTATTTAGAAGTTTTCAATGTTATAGTCTGTCCAGAAACTAAGCGAAGTAATAAATCAACAAGTTTAACAGATTCCAATGGCGTACCGATGTATTGATACTTTTTCTAAAGGGGGTTAAAAATGTAGAAGATGTGTAACCTTTCATCATTAATTAATTATTGTTTGTTCTTGCTATATTTTATTATACCTTAAATTTTCAAACTCTATAAAATTGTTTCTAACAAACGATGTGTTTATAATTACAATGATATATTTAAAATTACTTTCAATAAAACACAATAAAACGCAGTCGTAATTTTTTGTCAACAAAACCCATGTACACGCCTATGATCTTTAGTTTAGACCTCAAGAACAGGTACGTCCCATTGTTAACGGATTAGGAGCTATTCATAAATAATTTACGTTGTAACACTATAGTATGGAAGCGGTATATCCTAAAACTAGTGTTAAAATCTTTTATGTATTTCATACAAAATCGTGTACCGCTTATATGTAAAATAAATGAACTATTTTAATTTATTACTTCGCTTCGTTTCTGGACAGACTTTACTAGTTAGATCATATAAAAAAGACTTCTACTAAATTATAATATTACAAGGTGACTAGACATCTATTAGCTCATACTTTACTTCTTTTGTGTCTTTAAATTAATAGGTTTAGATAAAAATAAGTACAACACCTATTACTCAAATTATAGTTTTTTATTCCATATGTTTTTTCCAAGCCTACTAAATCAAAACGAAATATTTACAAAAATTCAAATTTAGTGTTGTTGTTTAAAATAAATAATCACATTCTGAAACAATATGCCGGGTGTCCCATTTAAAAGTTTACTTAATATCTCATAAACTATGTAAGATAAAAATAATCTAAGTAGACGATTAGATTCTACTTAAAAATTCTATAAAATACATTTTATATATTTCGACATGTTAAAAAATAACAGTGATACAGGAGATAGTCGAAATTTTCAATTTCACCCTGATCTCCTAAACCAAAAGGCTATGGAAATTTTTGTTGAAACCATCTTTCGATTTTCAATAAAGTGGCACAGGTTTGCGAAAAACGCAACCTTGTATCTTCACTGTCATCGGAGGTATTCCGCAAATACAACTAAAATGGGACACACTGTACATTTCGTTCGCCTAAAACAAATATGTTTGTTTCGCTTTTTACAATTTCTGTTAAATACTCTAAAGAGTTTTGTTTTATTTTAAGAGCTGCATTAAATTAATTTTTATGATTTTATCTATCGATCCAGTCATACTGTAGTACTTCAGTCTGATGATTACCTTCGAAATAGCGCTCGAAACTAGTCTCATTTAAATTAAGATTTGAATAAAAATTGGTTTAGATAACTAGGTATGCATTTAATTTAACATCAGTAATTCAAAAATATCGATTTGAATTTTTGTTTACTTTATTTTATTATTTTTCTTCCTAATGCGGGGCAATTATTATATCGGAAGTTTTAAATCTGTTGAAGGAATTCATAGAATCTAAGACCAACTGAATGAATACTGCAAAAGGAAAAATATATAAATATTTAGGTCAAACTCTTCTTCAGATTAATTTCTTAATACTTAATACTAATTAAACGTTGAATTTATTTGAAATAATGTGTTGCGTTCACACATATTTTTTACATTTTGTTACATGTTAGCACTAAATATAGTATATTGTTAAATTATTTTACTTATTTATAGAAACGATTCTATAGCTTTTTTAATGTTCGTACTAAAAATTTTGTCCGAGTTTTGCACTTCTAATTAGTTTGATGCAATTATGTTCTTTTCAGTGAATATACCATAAATAAGTGTGTAACTAGAAATTAAATTTTCGTTTGATCATTTTATTTGAATTTAGATGCAAATATACACGATTTTTGAATTACATAAATTCTCGATACGAAATGTAAAAGTATTTCATAATGCAGTGAGAAGTAAGCGCATACGACGCTGAAAATTGCGGCGCGCATTGAGGTAAAAGGCATTCGAATGTATTTTTAACGCAATAAATTCTAATGTAAGAATATCGTTACGTCATTATCATCACTATAACATTAATGTAATAATCTTGGCACCCTTAGCTAAAGGAATTTGGAGCAACTATATCGTGAATGTCACATATAGTAAAGTTCAGAGTGGAAGATTCGCATAGAATAGTAGTTACCGCAGGAACTACAAAGGAGTGAGAGAGATGTTAATCTAGTTACATTTGCAGCTTGTGATGCGACTGCTAATGGGTTCGATATTGGAAACCGCGAATCACATTAACGCTCAAAGTGCTACAGCGCCCAGTTTTCCTGTTGTAAATTGTTCAGAATTTCGAAAATATATTCATAGTCAAAAGGAATTTTATGTTTTAAGAAATCTTTCATTGCGCATATTCCATGTTCAATTTATAATAATAATAATATTAACTGTATACGTCAAATACATTAACAAACATTAGTATATTTGATTCATATTACACATGGTAAAGATTAAAATACTAAAGCTATTACAATCATTTATAATAAAATTGGTTTATATTGTACAAACACAAATTGACTAGATAATCATTCAGTCTTTTTTTAAATATATTAAAACTCTTAATTGATCTTAAGTATTGTGGTAAATTGTTTAATATTTTAATACAAATGGCGATTTTGTCCTATTCTAGATCTCCTGAAAGGGACTCTATATAAATTCTTTTGGCGGGAGCTGTAATTATATAAATCTCCATTTTGCTTTTAATTATTAGTAAAAATGTATTTACACATTTCAAAAATATATATTCCCGTCAGCGTTAAAATTTTAAAGTTTTTAAAATGCTCCCTAAAGGACTGAGTATTAGGCATACCAGCTATAATTTTAATAATTCTTTTTTGGCAAATGAATACTCGAGAAGCAGCTGATGATGTTGTTCCCCAGAAACACACACCGTATCTTATAACAGATGCCACCAGTGCATGATACATGTTTATTAGTTCTGACAAATTTACAACGTCCTTTACATTAATGAACTCATATACAAGAGTATTTAAATTATTTTCTGTTTTTTGTGCAGTGTTTGTTCCAATTAAATTTTTCGTCAACAATTATTTTATTTCACTTGAGTTATTTAACGTTTCATTATTGATTTTCAGGTCAAGTGTCATATTCTTATTTTGATAATTATAAAATCTTAGATAACCAGTTTTGGTGGTATTGAGATGTAAAGAATTTGAAGAGAACCAGTTGTTGAGTATATTCAAGGTATTGTTGCACTGTGTTTGTAAGTTCTTATTACTTGAACTGGAAATCGATAATGATGTGTCATCAGCGTAGAGAGTGCAACCAACACTGTCGTTTAAATAGTATCAAGGTGATTGATATAAAATAAGAAGAGGACAGGCCCCAATACTGAACCCTGTGGTACTCCCAGTTCTACAGTTAACTTGCTAGATTGTATATTGTACTGAGCAACATTATTATTAGATTTAATATTCACAACCTGCTGTCTGTCTTTTAAAAATGATGACAACCATTCGAGAGCAACACCCCTGATGCCGTATCTTTCAAGCTTGACAAATAGTCTGTCAATGTTGACTAAGTCAAATGCCCTACTGAGATCGCAGACAGGACATTCGCCGGCATCCACAAATTCAACCAATTTATAATAAAATATGTGAAGCGCATCACCAGTGGAGTTCGAGGGTTGAAATCCATATTGGTTAGGGTGTTAAGATTTTAAATTTGTCAATAAAATTTTGCAATCTAAGTAGAAATCAATACTCAAATATCTTGGAAAATACAGAAGATACAGCTATAGGCCTGTAATTTTCCATACCATTCGAGTCTCCTTTTTTGAAAATAGGAATAATATTATTGACTTTTAATATGGATGGAAAGATACCAGTTCGAAAGAAAGATTAACCAAAAAAGTTAAAGGAGCAGCAATTACGTCGGACACCTTTTTTATTAAAAACTGTGGTATTTCATCTGGACCACTTTATTTTTGGGTGTATTATTTAAAACAGACACGATTTCGTCTGTGGTGAAGGAAACATACATATAGATTCGTTTAAAATGTAGGCAATATTTGTTTGAAAAAGCATTATTTTTATTATTACTAATTTTATTAATTATTTGCTTCGGGGCATTTATAAAAAACCGATTAAAGGTTTCAGATAGTTCATAAGGATCGCTAACATCCGTCTCGATTACTTTTACTGTAATGTTTTCTCGTCTATATAACTTTTTATTTGTTAATAAATGAATAGTAGATCACAAACCCCGAAGTATTGGGTGAAGACATTATGTTTCTCTGATAATAGTACATTATACACCAAGGTTGTGAAGTCTGTCATTGTTGCCTTAGCACCAGTTTATTTCGCGAGGGGCTGCGCTACTCGCGAAATAAGGTGCGTAGGCAACAATGGACTTCCTAACCATGGTGTATATACTATTTTTCCACTACTAGCCAAATTTAAAACAAAAATTAAAAATTAACATTTTTCTTGAAAAATCGAGTAGCACAGGAATGCAAATTTGCCTTTCCAGTAATAAAACAAAAATCTAGTAGTCTGATAAAGATTGACATTTTCACTTTATCTCTCATTTCCACTAATAAGTTATTTTCAAACGTTTGTGATAAATTATCGTGTTCGGGTGTCTTTAATATGGATATAATTTTAGTAAAAATTGTTTATATTCCTCTGTGTATCTCCTATTTCTTAATGGTTTATTTTCTTAGTCCACTTAGGTTTTCTTTCTGCTACGGTTTCAGGAAGAAAATGATCACGTAACTGTTTAAACCTTGCAGTCGTGCCTTCGTTTGGTGTTGATAACGTCAATTGATGCGCTTCCTTCTCACGTTTTGTTTGGGTTTCAGTTGGAGATGTTAACGGGCATTTATTTCCATCGATTCTGAAAACGCTTGTAGAAAACATCTAAAAATTTCATTTATTGCTTCGCCAATATACCTTGCATCGTTTGAAAATTGGGTTTCAGGAATTCACACTTGTAATTGATTTAGTAATCGTAATGGCAATGTGGCAGTAGAATATAACCAGGGCCTCGCATACTTTCTTAGATACAAAAATAGTCAACATTTTTGCAACAGATCGAACGTTCCACAGTCTGTTACGCATTCAAAACACCTACAACAAAATGTTTGAAATTTACTTAAAATTCTTCATGTACCTTAACTCGCCTGTTTAGATTTAACCTTTCCTTCCTGAAAAACTTGCAACAGCAAACGTACAGTTCAAATTTTTTTATTCATGTTTACCACGCACACAAATTTTTACACAATCACTAAATTAAAATTTCATTTAACAATTAAATTGTTAATATAAAACAAGAAATAACACAGCTAATTACAATTAAAAATAATAAATAAATTCAGGTTATGTATCTTATGGTTACGGGGATATCATCAGTCATTGATTTTAAACTAATGACATTTTTTATTCAAATAATGTTATCGTGTTAGGTAATTTTCAGCAGCAAATACATTAAAGATGATCTCCTGGAAATATAAAATTATGTTGCACTCGTTTTTGTTAAATAACTATCCTTGCATTCTCAAAAATTGGAATTTGTTCATTATTGACCTAGGTCAACAATAAAAAAAAATATTAACCAGTAGTAGAAATTCAATTTCTCAGTCGTCTAGGAGACGCAATAATGGTCCACTTCATAGCTAGTAGTGGAAAAAATTGTTTTTAGTATTAGAGCAGTTTAAAGTGTTTACTTTTAGTCTCATCATATGCCGTAGATAGCATTGGAAATTGTTTTTGACATTAAATAGGTCCCTAAGATTTTTACTAAAGTCTGTATACTATCTAGTACTATCAACGCATTTATTAATAACTCTTATGTACCAAGTTTCATGAAAATCGAACTATAGTCTGTATACTATTGGCGCGGAGTAATAAATCATAATTGCTTGAAATAATTCTTTATTTTCTTGTGAAAGCGGTACTTCTACGGTTAAGTAAAAACCAATAAATTCTAACCAAAATACGATCATTGTGCCGCTCTTGCAGAATATCGACTCATCTAGGGTCTGAGAACAATAGCTTAATCTGTATAAGCACGTTGTCATCAGCCCAGGTACTGACGAAACGAGAATCATAGCCGTAGATGTGGGTATTATACCAAGATACAAAAATAATAGTATATAATATGTATGAAGTAAAATTTGTAATGTGATCTACTATACAAATAAAATAAATAACATATAATCACATAATAATTCATATCAAGGTAGATTTTACGATTATAATATATTTACCTACTAAAAATATGATTTTCCAAACGTATCAGGTACCTACGCCACTGCCATATGGGAGATTCGATAATTCTGACAGGTTTATTACTCCGCGTCAATAGTATACTAAGTATAGATGCACTAACAGCATCATTTACCCTTTTTTATCAGTACTATTTAAACGAAATATTTTCTTGGGAAACCGATTATTAAAATATTTAAGAAAAATCTTATGAGAATGTTTGAAAGCTGCATTAATATCTTCTTGTTGATATACTGCATGCCAATTTTCATTCAATAAATCGCTGTAAAAGTTAATAATATTGATTGCTTGGTAATTTCTTCTTAAAATAGTATACGTGCATTCAGTGGATTTTATACATTTTTTTAGTTTTAAGTTTAAGTTCATTATTTAAACCAAATCAACCAACGTGTATAAAAAATGGAATTACAACAGATGGGCGATTATAGGTGCCAGTTCGACAGGTGTTTTAGATTAGTTTTTCTCCTACCTAGTTCAGGTAGATGGGGGATGAAAGTGCATTTAGTATGATCATCAAGAATGAATAACAAGTAATTGTACTTATTCCACATCCCCAGTTTTCCATTTTCTCAGCAAATTAGAGCTGTTTAATATAGGAAATTAGTTAGATTTTTGAAAATATATTTTAAAAAATTATAAAAACAACCACCAATTTCGTTTAAATTAGAATTTAAACTGAATTTGTATTTTGATTTTGATTTAATCTGGAACTCTTTTCCTTCGCATTGTGTTAACATGTAACCCGTTATTAATTAATTAATTATTATAATTTACCAAAAACGATTTAAACAAAGTTTGAATAACGTAACAAATTTTGTTAGGGTTTTACAATTCAGTAGCGTGGCCGTTCAGAAAAGAAAAAAAATGAATTATATTGCTCAGATAATAGTATATTAAATAACAAGTTTTATAAGGGTTAAATTGGCGCACGCGTCCCAGGTGTGAAAACGAGCCGAAGGCGAGTTTTCTATTGGACAAAGTGCGCCAATACCCTATAAAACGAGTTGTTTATGCTATTTTTCTAATTTGCGCACCTTTTTTTCCTATTTTAATAGAAAAATTTTTTTAGATCTAGGGAATTTTGTGTTGGTTGGTAATGCTCCCCGCCAACTTTATTTTAAAATTTAATTAAAATTTCGTGTTTTGTTATTTCAAACGAAAACTATTATTATAAATATTATTGTTACTTACTGTTAATAATGAGTGAAGATTTTCTGTTTCACTCCGCCCGAAATTCGGCAAATTGCTGAAGCAACCACTCAAAATTTGTTACCCGACAAGTCAGAAACGGCATACAAAAAACAATTCGCAAAGTTTGAAGATTGGCGAAAGGAAAATAAAATTCAAACCATCTCAGAAAATGTTCTCTTGACATACTTCGAGTCCCAGCGGCAAAAATATAAGCCATCTACCCTGTGGGCCATTTACTCAATGTTGCGATCGTGTTTATCAATTAATATGAGCATTGATATTTCAAACTATGCAAAATTGCAAGCTCTCCTGAAAAGGACGTTCCAAGGCTATGTACCAAAGAAATCTGAGATCCTGGAAAAGTATGACATAAATAAATTTATTTGTGACGGAGAAAATCAGAAATACCTTGCAATGAAAGTATGTGGTATAATTCTTCCAGATATATCCATAAATCCCGTAATATTTTTAGGTGATCTTAATTATTGGCTACAATGGGGCCTTAAGACGCGAGAAACTCTCCAACATGAGTCTAGATGACATTGAATTTAAGTCCGAATTGGTGACAATTTCAGTGCCTAAAACCAAAAACAATAGGCCCCGATTGTTTGCAATCACAGAGGGAACATGGATTGCACTGATAAAAGAATATTATCAATTAAGACCACAAAAAGTGACTCACCGGCGGTTTTCCTGACCTATAGAAGTGGTAAATGCATAAATAGTCCTATTGGCATTAATAGGATGGGGGCTATTTGCAAAGAAATTGCCAGTTTCCTTCGGTTACCCAATCCAGAGCTTTATACTGGACACTGTTTCATGGGATCTAGTGTGACTCATTTGGCTAACCGTGGAGGTGATTTGCTGACTATTAAGAGGCACGGAGGTTGGAAGTCGAGTGCTGTAACAAAAAGTTACGTCGATGCATCCCTAAAGAACAAAATTGATGTATCACAAATGCTTCGACCACGATATACTGACGTTTCCTTACCTGGACCTTCCAGGGAGGAAAATTGATCTCTGCAGTTTAATTATGGAAGTAATGAAACTGTTACGGTCCTAATAATAGCAATGTTCCAAGCATAAATGTCCAAGCATACGATACAGCAAATGTGACCATCAATGTTTACAAGACATGTCCATGTAGCAAAAATAATTAAGATTTTTTACTTCTTTATAATAAATTATAACCGTTTGTTCGTATGTACACTATTGCGTTAATTTTTTTGTCACAAAATAATGAAATACGTATGCAGCTCGATGTAAACTAGGTAACTAACGAACTTCTACTATTTAAATTTAGGGAATTTGAGACTCAAGCTCTCTGCAACACTCATAACACTTGAGTAGTTGGGGTCGTACGTTGAAAACACCTTGTAATATGTAATACCAATGATTATGAAGGTAATACCTTATGAGTAGATTAAGAAATTGTAATAAATCCACAAATATTTACTATAATTTTATTTCAAATAATTCATAAAGCAATACAAGTTCACAAGTACCTACCTACCTATTCAATAACAAAAGTAAAAAAATACTATATTATTATCATTTTCAATTATAGATAATGTAGGTGGTCACATGGGGGTTACCAATTTCTTGAAATTTGTGAACTTGGATGCTTCATATTGCCGTTTTGCAGCACCTACAATATTTGGTATCGTCACCATTTCGTCCTTTTAAATAACAGAACTTATCTTTCGAGTACTAGAAAATGAAATAAAAACAATGATTAATTTGACTGTACCTAAGTGTATGTCTTATTTATAGTATGTAACATAAAATTACAATTACTTCCGTGCAATTACAATTCATGTCAGATGACAAATTCATCATCTCGAACTAGCACTACCAACCATACAAATGAAAATTATCCTAAATCTATTAAAGTACAGTGTACTCTTATAGATAGCTATAAACGACTCGGACTGAGAAACATTAATAAACGTATTATAGACGCAAATTAGAAAAAGAAAATACTGATGTTCCGGTGGGTGGAAGTTAACACCAATTGTCGGGTGTTAAGCACAGAAAGCACATAAACCACAAAACCGATTGCGTAATTTATTCAGTAAATTTTCATTTTTATATTTTTTTGATTTGACACGTATCACAAATGCGCGTTCCGAGGTCGTGACGAAGGTTAATAATTAATATACAGTTTGCTTTCTTTACGGTACTGTTCCCTTTAAAGTTGACGTGTTTCGAATGAATCATCTTAGCGAATCGTCGATTGATTTTAATAGATTTTCACATCATTGGAAGAAACAATACAATATCTTCACCACAGATCACACAAACCACTGCCTTTCCAATAGGGATCCACTAGATAGGATTTTTACAGATCTACACGAAAGAGAAAACAATAAGAGAGTCACCATCCAATCGACCAAAATTCACTCATCCATTTTATTAAACTTCAAAATTCTTCTCTTATGGTGATTTTTATCAAAACACGACAATTATTCAAAGCGTAAATTGCTGTCATGGAACAATCGGACTTGCGAATCTGTTCTAATAATTCGTACGTAGCACCGTCCAAATTAATGTTCCGATTGCCGTTCGGTTCGTTGTTCTGTTTGTTCCTCGGTTTGTTGTTCAGGTGTGTACAAAGCTTTTTACAATAAGCATATTAATATGAACTATATCTTATGAAAGGAGAGTTATGTAACTATAATTAACGACTTAACGTTACGTTAGTAGATTCCATTTACTATTTACACATATTTTCTTGGAACATTCGATAATTAACTATCGGGATATGATGACTATACTTCGCAGGTTGTGCGCAATTGGATACGAAAAATAACTTGGAGCTGTTACCCTGGCCAGCAAAAGCCCAGATTTTAACATTATCGAAAATGTTTGGGCTCGAATACTTGCTGTTATCCGAAGACAACAAGGGCCAAATTTTTATACCAGTAAACCGTAATGCACTAATTGCAGCCATTGATACCGCATGGGAACGATTAATATTAATTATATTGATACCTTGATAGCGTCAATGAGCAGACGCCTCAAAGAATGTATCAATAATAATGGAGGTCACACCCATTATTGATTTCTTATATTTATTTATATAGTAATACCTTTATTTAAAAAAAAGTTTTCATTTAATTTTAAACTATAACTTGGTATCTTAATTATAATTATGTAATAAATTCTTGTCAAAAAACTAAATATATACGTTGACAATAAGAATTGCCTTAGTTTTTATTTTCACTTTTATATTAACTACAGAAAAAATGAAACGTCATAAAATATACATTTTGTAAGGACTAAATATTATGAATAGAGAGTTTAATGATTTTTTTAATAACTTACAATAATTAGTAGGTTAGATTGATTTAAAAATAAGTAATAATCAGTCAACCCAAATAACCATGTTTAGTTTTTTGATTTGAATTTAAAAGTTATTAAGCTTGTAGACGTTTTTTAAATCAAAATTATTTCTAATTTTATTTTGTAAACATTTCCTAAACAAAATTTTGATTCGATAATTAATCGAGCTATGGTGTTTAATTAGCGATACCTTCAAATATATTCTTTAAAGAAAAAATTAAGTAAGCAACGTAAATTACCTATTTTCTAAAACGTGCTTAGTGTAATGATTCATTCTACAGTCCTTCTATAAGATAACCCCTGCTGAGACTACCTGCTGTTAGAATTGTATATGATACCCTTAAGCCCGCTTCACAATGTGCAAACTTTTGTTGACAGAAATTGTGGTGTCCAAGTTTTAAATTTCATGAGTGTACACTACTATAGTAACATGTTGGTAGTTTGTATAGAAGCATTTCCGCTCTAACGGATGCATGCAGTATAAGTATTCAAAATTTAGTAAAATAAATTAAACAATTATTTTCATAAAGATAAATAAACCTTTCGCTACCATAAATTAATAAATGTATCCATCAGGTGGATTGTAACACATATTATAACTACGAAATTAATTTGAAGCTGAGTTTATTAAAAGAAAATAAAAAATCTAATTTGATGATCATCATTTTGAAATGATTTAGTAGTAGAATTACAATAATTTTCGCATTGATTCGAATTCGTTATAAAATGTTAACGAAATTGACAATTGACTTCGCGCATAATTTTCGTTGCTTGATAACATATTTCCTCCAAAATGTTAATCTGGAAATTTACGTTTTGAGTTTGATCAAAGGAATGTGTATGCATAATCTTGCATACTTTTGTAACTACGCCTGTGGAAAGTGACAAGTATTGTAAGATAAGGCTTTTAAAAATATATAAAAAGAGCTTTACCATTTTTGAAGCGAATGTTTCGTGGCGTACCGCCAAACATCATATATCATAATCTAAGTGAAGATACTAATGCGATATCGATATTACATTTTACATGTATCCCTAACACGAATGCTATTAAACTAATACACAAGATATGAGAGGGAGTGGTAATGTAAAAGCCGAATTTATACTTTCAAATGTGCATATCTTATGCGCAACAACCACGGCGGAAGCCGCAAAACGATGCTCACATACTGGAAACATGATATCTTCCATCCAAAATTGCGCCTTCTTAAGGACACCTGCTTATGCAAGCCATGCTACGGAGATAAAGCGATACGCTTTAGTTAGAACATTTGCAACTTTGAGAATGTTTGGTAATAGAACATAACCCTTGCCATAGTTCATACCGGAAACTTTCGACTTATTGTCATGCAGAATCGCTTTGCACATGTTAGTCAAGTTCTTGTTAAATTCGTTACAGGAACCCGCATCGGCATCTTTCAATATCTCTGTTATAGAACGTCGAATTTACATAATATGAAAGAACCATCTCATAAATACCGTATTCGATATTCGATAGCACAGGTGCGCTTGTTTGTTGTCATGTTGGTAACGATTCCAATTTTTTAGCAATACACTTCGTCATAAACATATTCTAATTTATTTATGAGGCAAAAATCCACCACTATTTGAGGACGTTACATATACTCATAAAACTTTTCAAAAGATTTTGCCGAGAAATTCCCCGTTTTTAACACAAGAATATTTTTTCGGAATTTATTACACCTTTTATGTATTTATATTTTTTCCCTTTCGCATACACAACTTTTCAGTTTATAGAATAGGTTGGAGCTGATAACTAAAGTTCACTTTTACGCATTTGACAAACTTCTATGCGATATACTGTATAAATACATGCGAAAATAGCAACATCAATAACGATGGATGTTTAAAAAACAATGAAATACCTCGGATACACTTACGTTTACCGGCATATTCACAAACTGGAACATATATTTTGCTTAATTGTACCGAATTCCGCACCATCAAATTTATGGCTTTAATGCTTGGTTCGAATTTAAATATAAGGAATTCATTAAATCAGCCGATGAGAACAGAGGTTCTCACTAATTGTTCGGAAAAAAATGCCTGGATCTGAAAAAGCATATTGTGCTTATTATTTAGTAGACCAATTACTTTTTAATTGCTTTTCAGAATTCTTTGTCACTTTAATATTCAAAGTACGACACAAGGCGTGTTAATTACTTTAAAGGTCTCCTGTCTTTTACCTAATATCGTTATTTGGTGTTATTTCATAAATTCTTTTATTTCATCACCGTTTTATTTATATGTAGATCTATTAATATAATTTTGATAGTTGAATTGAATAATTCCGTTTATTACATTTTTTGTTATTATCACGCAGACACGAATATTCATCACTGTACATAATATGAATTATTAGTAATTGGACTCAATTGAAAATATAATAATTTAAATCCTATTCGCGTTTACTAACAATGTTATTGTTTCCGACGTGTCATTAACTATATTCAAATTTTAACAATAGCTTAATATTACTTGTCATTATTGTAAATGGTTTTGTAACGATAATTTAATTTTTATACTACAAAATATACATCGGTTTTCCAATTTCAAACACCCATTCAAAAAACCCGTTACAGTTCTCAGCTGTCTCTCTAACATTTCATTATTTGTTATTATTTTATTTGGTATGTAAATGTATATTCCTGGATCATCAACTTACAGATATTTTAACGCTTGTTCAATCTTTTTATATATTCTACGTAAAACAAGGCGAAAGACTTCAGAGTTGAGATTGGTGTCATAGTAGATTGGTTCTACAAGTGTTATTCTTCAGATTTTTGAATAAATTTTTTTGTACAACAAAATACGAAATTTATTCTACAATTTAATCAGACTCAATTCTAAAAAATCATTAATTTTTATGTGACCAAAAAATCGCAAGCGTGCAAAAAAAACGCGCATCTTTAAATTAAATAAACGTATCTAAAAATGAATCTGACCATGCTTTGTAAAACAACTTTTAGAACAACGTCGATGAAATTATTTATCTGTAAATCATCGTGGCTGCATTCAACCCCGTAATAAGCTGCAAACCTATGAAGCAGTCAATGGAAAATACTTCCAACACTCCACTATACGCTGCCGTCTTCATATGAGCTCACGTTTCTAAAAAACTTCGTAATGTTCCCAACTGTTTACATTATTCAATTATTTAGCATTTTTAAAAATACTCTTCTTCAAAGCCACACAAATTCACGATTATGTTTTTGCTTTGGTGTTGGAACAAATCATACTGGAGTGTTTTAATTTTTTCTTCGGTAATATTAGTGTTTAGAAACGAAAAGAAATCGTGGAAACAGTAGCAGTTTAGTAGAAGCTGAAAGACTATTATTAAAAATTTGTATGTGTATGTGATGTTAGCTATAAATCCAGCCATAAAAAAGAATTTTTCTGTAACGTTATGTAAATATTATGTAAATGTTTGCATACTTCACTGAAACAGCAATTAATGAACACAAATAATTCTTAATTTAACATGTGTTTATAAAAAAAAAAATTGCACTTATATTAAAATATTTTCGATTTAAAAATGTTAGCATTTTTTATTCTTTGATATGTTGTATAATATATTTGCCTAAAAATCGTTCCACGCCAACACGTTTCAAATTCACCCTCGAACTTATTTCTAAGTACGTCACGCGTAGCAATAACTTTGAAATCAAATATTTTTTGTTTTAAAAAATATTAGCGTTTTAATTATTTTGACATGTTGTTTATAATTATAATTATAAAAACTATGTATTACTGAATTTTCCTAAAAAAATCAGTTCGCTTCAACACGTTCAAATTGACCCTCGAACTTATTTCTAAGTACGTCACGCGTAACAACAACTGGAATCAAATATTTTGTTTTAAAAAATGTTCTGTTATTTATAATTATAAAAACTATTTATTGCTGAATTTGCCTAAAAATCGTTCCACGCCAACACGTTCAAATTCACCCTCGAACTTATTTCTAAGTACGTCACGCGTAGCAGCAACTTTGAAATCAAATATTTTTGTTTTAAAAAATATTAGCGTTTTAATTGACTGACATGTTGTTTATAATTATAATTATAAAAACTATGTATTACTGTATTTTCCTAAAAAAATCGTTCCGCGCCAACACGTTCAAATTGACCCTCGAACTTATTTTCTAAGTAGCCGTCACGCGTAGCAATAACTTTGGAATCAAATATTTTTGTTTTAAAAAATGTTCTGTTATTTATAATTATAAAAACTATTTATTGCTGAATTTGCCTAAAACTCGTTTCCACGCCAACACGTTGAAATTCACACTCGAACTTATTTCTAAGTACGTCACGCGTAGCAATAACTTTGAAATCAAATATTTTTTGTTTAAAAAATATTGGCGTTTTAATTATTTAACATGTTGTTTATAATTATAAAAACTATTTATTGCTGAATTTTCTAAAAATCGTTCCAAGCCAACACGTTCAAATTCACCCTCGAACTTATTCCTAACTACGTCGCGCGTAGCAATAACTTTTAAAATCAAAAATTTTGGGTTTACAAGAAATATTACCTATTTTATTTTTGTTCTGTTGTTTATAATTATAAAAACTCATACTTTATTGCTGAATTTACCTAAAAAATTGATCCACGCCAACACGTTCAAATTCACCCTCGAACTTACTCGCTAAATTACGTCACACATGTAATAACTTTGAAATCAAATATTTTTGTTTTAAAAAATATTAGCATTTTTATTATTTGACATATTGTTTATAATTATAAAAACTATGTATTGCTGAATTTTCCTAAAAAATCGTTATAAGCCAACACGTTCAAATTCACCCTCGAACTTATTCTAAGTACGTCACGCGTAGCAATAACTTTAAAATCAAAAATTTTGATTTACAAAATATTACCATTTTTATTTTTTGTTCTGTTGTTTATAATTATAAAAACTATTTATTGCTGAATTTGCCTAAAAATCGTACTGCGCCAACACGTTCAAATTCACCCTCGAACTTATTTCTAAATACGTCACGCGTAGCAATAATTTTGGAATCAAATATTTTTGTTTTAAAAAATATTAGCGTTTTAATTATTTAACATGTTGTTTATAATTATAAAAACTATGTATTGCTGAATTTTCCTAAAAAATCGTTCCAAGCCAACACGTTCAAATTCACCCTCGAACTTATTCTAAGTACGTCGCGCGTAGCAATAACTTTAAAATCAAAAATTTTTGATTTACAAAATATTACTATTTTTATTTTTTTGTTCTGTTGTTTATAATTATAAAAACTATTTATTGCTGAATTTACCTAAAAATTGATCCACGCCAACACGTTCAAATTCACCCTCGAACTTACTCGTAAGTACGTCACACGTAGCAATAACTTTGAAATCAAATATTTTTGTTTTAAAAAATATTAGCATTTTTATTATTTGACATGTTGTTTATAATTATAAAAACTATGTATTGCTGAATTTTCCTAAAAAATCGTTATAAGCCAACACGTTCAAATTCACCCTCGAACTTATTCTATGTACGTCACGCGTAGCAATAACTTTAAAATCAAAAATTTTTGATTTACAAATATTACCATTTTTATTTTTGTTCTGTTGTTTATAATTATAAAAACTATTTATTGCTTAATTTGCTAAAAATCGTACTGCGCCAACACGTTCAAATTCACCCTCGAACTTATTTCCTAAGTACGTCACGCGTAGCAATAATTTTGGAATCAAATATTTTTGTTTTAAAAATATTAACATTTTAATTGTGTAATATGTTGTTTATAATTATAAAAACTATGGATTACTAAATTTGCCTAAAAATCCAGTTCCACGCCAACACGTTCAAATTCGCCCTCGAACTTATTCTAAGTACGTCACGCGTAGCATTTTTATTCTTTGGTCTGTTATTTTTATTATAAAAACTATTCATTGCTGAATTTGCCTAAAAATTGATCCACGCCAACTCGTTCAAATTCACCCTCGAACTTACTCTTAAGTACGTCGCGCGTAGCAATAACTTTGAAATCAAATATTTTTGTTTTAAAAAATATTAGCATTTTAATTAATTGACATGTTGTTTATAATTATAAAAACTATGTATTGCTGAATTTTCTAAAAATCATTCCACGCCAACACGTTCAAATTCACGCTCGAACTTATTCTAAGTACGTCGCGCGTAGTAATAACTTTAAAATAAAAATTTTTGATTTACAAAATATTACCATTTTTATTTTTTGTTCTGTTGTTTATAATTATAAAAACTATTTATTGCTGAATTTACCTAAAAATCGTTCCACGCCAACACGTTCAAATTCACCTCTGAACTTATTTCTAAGTACGTCACGCGTAGCAATAACTTTGAAATCAAATATTTTTGTTTTAAAAAATATTAGCATTTTAATTATTTGACATGTTGTTTATAATTATAATTATAAAAACTATTTATTACTGAATTTTCTAAAAATCGTTCCGCGCCAACACGTTCAAATTGACCCTCGAACTTATTCCTAAGTACGTCACGCGTAGCAATAACTTTGGAATCAAATATTTTTGTTTTAAAAAATGTTCTGTTATTTATAATTATAAAAACTATTTATTGCTGAATTTGCCTAAAAATCGATCCACGCCAACACGTTCAAATTCACCCTCGAACTTATTTCTAAGTACGTCACGCGTAGCAATAACTTTGAAATCAAATATTTTTGTTTTAAAAAATATTAGCATTTTAATTCTTTGACATGTTGTTTATAATTATAATTATAAAAACTATTTATTGCTGAATTTTCCTAAAAATTCGTTCCACGCCAACACGTTCAAATTGACCCTCGAACTTATTTCTAAGTACGTCACGCGTAGCTTAATAACTTTGAAATCAAATATTTTTGTTTTAAAAATATTTTTTTTTTGTTCTGTTGTTTATAATTATAAAAACTATTTATTGCTGAATTTGCCTAAAATTGATCCACGCCAACACGTTCAAATTCACCCTCGAACTTATTTCTAAGTACGTCACGCGTAGCAATAACTTTAAATCAAATATTTTTGTTTTAAAAAATATTAGCATTTTTATTATTTGATATGTTGTTTATAATTATAAAACTATTTATTGCTGAATTTTCTAAAAAATGTTCCACGCCAACACGTTCAAATTCACCCTCGAACATATTCTAAGTACGTCGCGCGTAGCCATAACTTTAAAATCAAATATTTTGATTTAAAAAATATTAGCATTTTTATTTTTGATATGTTGTTTATAATTATAAAAACTATTTATTGCTGAATTTGCCTAAAATTGATCCTGCGCCAACACGTTCAAATTCACCCTCGAACATACTCTAAGTACGTCGCGCGTAGCAATAACTTTGAAATCAAATATTTTTGTTTTAAAAATATTAGCATTTTTATTATTTGACATGTTGTTTATAATTATAAAAACTATGTATTGCTGAATTTCCTAAAAAATCGTTATACGCCAACACGTTCAAATTCACCCTCGAACTTATTCTAAGTATGTCGCGCGTAGCAATAACTTTAAAATCAAAATTTTTGATTTAAAAAATATTACCATTTTTATTTTTGATATGTTGTTTATAATTATAAAAACTATTTATTGCTGAATTTGCCTAAAATTGATCTGCGCCAACACGTTCAAATTCACCCTCGAACTTATTTCTAAGTACGTCACGCGTAGCAATAATTTTGAAATCAAATATTTTTGTTTTAAAAAATATTAGCATTTTATTCTTTGATATGTTGTTTATAATTATAAAAACTATTTATTACTAAATTTGCCTAAAAATTGTTCCACGCCAACACGTTCAAATTCACCCTCGAACTTATTCTAAGTACGTCACGCGTAGCATTTTTATTCTTTGGTATGTTATTTTTATTTTTTTATTATAAAAACTATTTATTGCTGAATTTGCCTAAAAATTGATCCACGCCAACACGTTCAAATTCACCCTCGAACATACTCTTAAGTATGTCGCGCGTAGCCATAACTTTGAAATCAAATATTTTTGTTTTAAAAATATTAGCATTTTAATTTTTGATATGTTGTTTATAATTATAAAAACTATTTATTGCTGAATTTTCCTAAAAATTGATCCACGCCAACACGTTCAAATTCACCCTCGAACTTACTCTAAGTACGTCACGCGTAGTAATAACTTTAAAATAAAAAATTTTTGATTTAAAAAATATTACCATTTTTATTTTTGATATGTTGTTTATAATTATAAAAACTATTTATTGCTGAATTTACCTAAAATTGATCCACGCCAACACGTTCAAATTCACCCTCGAACATACTCTAAGTAGTACCCCCACGCATAGCAATAACTTTGAAATCAAATATTTTTGTTTTAAAAAATATTAGCATTTTATTTTTGATATGTTGTTTATAATTATAAAAAACTATTTATTACTAAATTTGCATAATAATTAATCCACGCGAATACTATGAAAGAAGTTCTTAAAATTAGATAGTATAAGTATACTTTGCAAATTTGTTTAAACAATTTTTTTATAAACAAATGTTAAAATATGAATTATTTGTGTTTATTAATTGTTGTTTTAGTAGGTATAAACATTTAACTCTAATATAGATAATATTTAAATAGAGTTACAGAAAATTCAATTTTATGATTGGAATTATGGCTAACTTCACATGGGTAAACTTTCCTTGTAAAAAATAAATATTTTCAACTTTCATTATGTTTTTGTTACTTTACTCGAACTATGCCTTGCTAAAATTAAACTTGGTAGCATGACATTAGCTGCCAAACTGTAACTACAGATTTTTGTGTCTTTTATTATTTAATTTATACCAATTAATGGAGTATAATATACAATTAAATTTACAATATAATTAAACAATAAAAAAATCACCCAAAAGTAATCTAAAACTAGCTCACGCTCACAGCCTGATACTATTTCTAAGTTCCAATTGAATTTATATCCAAAATTTCTTGTTCTCTGTTATTGTAATGTATGATAGAGACTTATTTTATTGTATGTTAAATTTAAAGTTTCACTATACCCTTTGGTAACAATAAAGTAAGTATAACAAATTTTATTTTTATAAAGAAAGTGTTAATCAGGTTTTTTAACAATTAAAAGTTAATCCAATTACATTTACATTCATTCGTTCTATTGTTTCTAAAATTTAATGCATAATCTGTTTATAAAAAAGTTAAATTTGTGATCTACATCGTTTTTATGAAAAAAAAACCGTTTTTTTTCGAAGTTTAATCTGAAAATTAAGACACAACCCTTAGTTTATTGCAGTTTTAAAGCTTTAAATGAAAGTTACAACGTCTCATTTCTAGAAAATTTCCAACTCTATAAAATTTGTGTAGTTTGGATTAAGTTGTAAAAATTTTTACGACTTAAATCTGCAAATAACTCGAACATAATTTTCATTATTATCGTAAAATAAACAATAAAATGAAGGAAAAAATCATTCCAGTTTTTAAATGCATATTTGAAAAATTATACAACGATTTATTCTATATTATGTTGGTGATTTAAACAAATCGGATAAATAAACTTGTTACTTACTTTAACCCGAAATTACGTACAATTACAAGAAATTTATTTTATTGAGGTTGTATGTACACTAGAGAAATAAAAAATGGGGCAAAACGGTTTCTTTAAAATAAAGTTTTTATATTGAAAGCGGGACTTTACGAGTATCGCCAATATTTAATAGCAGGTGGTTGGTAAAAATACCTTCCAGCAGTGATTACCTTGTATGAATAAGTTATGCGTTACATAACATATAAGTTGAAATGCAGTTAAACTACATCTTCCGTTTCAATTGTTTTCTACTATATAATAATTAAGTATAATAATTATCTAATATATTTTAATAATTTTATTTTATTTTTAGAATATGACAGGACTATTCCATCAACGATAAATTACACAACAATTGTAGTATAGTATAGTATAGTATAGTACATACGCGTTTTGTGCAGCTTATCAATATTTATTAATTGTCACTTAATTCCGAAAGAAGTAAAATTCTTTTTATATAACTTTGTGAATAAGTGCGTTCTAAATAAAACAGTGTTGTTCAAAATTAAGTAATTGTGCCTGTTTTAATTTAAACAACATTTTCATTGAAATTCATTCATTGCTTGTGATATTGCGCGATCGAATTACACTTGTTTAGTATCTTATCAAGAACGATTTTATTTTCGTTTAAATAGAACATAAAATTTATATATAAACATGCCCGTACATTGTGGACATTGTAATAAAACAATTGCACCCCAAGCTAAAGTTATTGGATGCAAAGGAAAATGTAAGAAATATTACCATTCTAAATGTACGTCTTTAAAAGCGATGAATTGGCATATTTTTGTGTCGGAAAATGCGAAGAAAGAAGGTGATTGGTGGTTATGCGATACTTGCGTATCAGTAAGCGATGATGATTCTGAAAAGAATTTAACTCTAAAAGCTCAATTACTTGAAAGTGATAATTCTCTGCTAATCACTGATGAATCAAAATTACTGATATTATGAAAGCGCAATTCACACAGTTTAAAGCGGAAATACATGAACTATTTCAAACATTTTCAAATCAAATGAAAGAAATTGAAAAACGTGTTACTGATGTTGAGACAGAGAATAAAATGTTGAGAGACGAGATATGTAAATTAAACACTAAAACACAAAATTCTTTAAGTTATTCCGAAATTATGTCTGAAGTAGATGAACGACAAGTGCGTGCTAAAAACGTAGTTATTCACAATTTACCTGAACCGTTAGGAAATTCTGCAACTGAAAAAATGGAAAATGATAAATTAAATTTGCAAAAGATTGTAAACATTTCAGAAATTACTGATCGCCCTTACAAATTAATTAGAATTGGAAAGCCCTCATCTAATCCTAGAATGGCAAAAGCTATATTTTCAGATAGTACTACAGCTAAGAATGTGTTGATTGCATCCCGAAGTTTAAATAACAACACTTTGAAATTTAAACCAGATCGCACCATTTATCAAAGAAATGAACTTCGTAAAGTGTATGATACAATGGAAAAACGAAAAAAGGATGGCGAACCAAATCTCGCAGTTAGGTTTATTAATTCTATTCCTACAATTGTTACTGTTGATCGCAACCCAAAAAAGTAAATACTGGCAACCAACTATGTCTTTATTTACATAACGCTGGAGGACTCAAAACAAAATTCAAACAATTTAGCTTCAATGTAAATGTATCGTGTTATGACATTATAATAATAGTAGAAACCTGGTTTGATAACAGTGTCTCGGATAGTGAACTAAATTTAAAAAGTTTTGACGTATTTAGATGTGATAGATCAAATAATTCTAGCAACAAACAACGGGGAGGTGGTGTATTGGTAGCGGTAAAAAATATCTTAAAGCTAATCGTGCAAATATATCCATTATTGATGTTGAACAAATTTTTGTTTCAATCAAATCTAAAATTATAACTTAATAGTTGGAGGAGTTTATTTACCACCAAATAGTGAAATTTGCAAGTATGAAAATCATTTATTAGCTATTGAAGAATTAATGGATAAATACCAAAGTTGTCAATTTTTTTGTTCGGTGATTATAATCTGCCCTCTTGTCGATGGTTTAATGATGATTACGGAGTTTATCAAGAGTCTAATATAGAAAATTATCCATCTAATATTGTTGCTCAAAGTTTTGGTTACTTAAATTTCAAACAGCTAAATTTTATTCCAAACAAACGAAATGTTTTTTGGATCTAATGTTTTCAAACTTGGAAGATGTTAATGTAAGTGAGGCAATAGACAACCTGTGTTTACATTCTACACATCACATAGATTATTGTGCTAAAATCAACGTTTCCTTAAGTTCTAATAACATTAAATACGTTAAATTTGTGAAAAACTTTAATAAAGCCAATTATGGTGCTATAAATTATGCCATATCTAGTATAAAGTGGAAAGAATGTTTAACAAATTGTGATTTAAATTTTGCTACAGGTTTATTCTACAATATATTGAACCAAATTGTTGATAATTATGTGCCGACTTTGAAAGTCATTTCTAGTTCCTATCCAAAATGGTACAACAAGAAGTTGATATCTCTGTTAAAATTGAAAAAAGGAGCGCATAAGAAGTTTAAGCAATCCGGTAGTAATTCAGATTACGACTATTTTACATTTTATCGTGAACAATGTAAGTGTTTAAATCTTCAACTTTATAACAATTATATAGGTAATATAGAATCTAACATTCGAAACGATCCAAAGTCGTTTTGGAAGTTTGTTAGTGATAAGAAAAAATCAAATGAATTGCCATCGAATATGACATTTAATGATTCGCACAGTAGTGATTTAAATGAAATAGTTAACTATTTTTGCTGAACATTTTCAAAGTATATATGATCTATCACCTTCTGTTTCAACTTGTAATTACAATGAGAACAAGTTTGATACGAATATATCACTTAATTCAAACTATAGCTTTGACATTTCCTTGCAAACGATTTTTAATGAAATTAAAAATTTGAAAAGTAGTAATTCAGTCGGTCCGGATGGGATTTCGAATTCATTTCTAAAACAATGTGTTTACAGTATTTCTAACCCTTTACACATTCTGTTTAATCGATCTCTTTCTGAAGGAATATTTCCAACATCATGGAAATCTAGTTATATACAACCAATTTTTAAGAATGGTGAACGAACTGATATTTGTAATTATAGAGGAGTAAGCTTACAATCTGCAATTCCAAAACTAATGGATAAGTTAATAACGTCGCACCTGTCTCTATTTTGCAGTTCACTAATAATTGAGGAGCAACATGGGTTTTTGAAGGACGGTCGGCAATCACTAATTTACTTGTTTTCAATAATTTTGTGTTGGATGCATTGGAAAATCATCAGGGAATTGATTGCATTTATACAGATTTTTCCAAAGCATTCGATAAAGTAAATCATTCATTGTTAATAAAAAGTTGAAATTTATTGGATTCTCTAAGCAAATAGTGGACTGGCTTGATAATTATCTGTCAGATCGAGTACAACGTGTCAGAATAGGACCAGTCATATCTAAAAAAATTAATGTATATTCAGGGGTGCCCCAAGGCTCTCATTGTGGACCTCTTTTGTTTTATTATTCATTAATGATATTAAATCGGTTTTGAATGATTGTAGATTTTTATTATTTGCTGATGATTTAAAGATTTTTAAAATTGTGGATAATAATAATGATTTCTACGGTTTGCAAAGCTGTATCAATAAGTTGTCGGAGTGGTGTATAACAAACAAATTACCATTAAATGTAAAAAGTGTTTTCATATGAATATATCTAGAAAGCGAAATATTAGTAAATATAATTATAATATTGATGGTATTCCCCTAAAGAACGTAAACAAAATTACAGACTTAGGAGTGACGTTCGTATCAAATTACAGCTTTAACAGACACATACAAGCAATTTCAGGGAAGCATTAAAATTATTAGGATTTATTAAGCGAGTCGGATCAGATTTTAATATCAATATATTAAGAATTCTATATACATCGTTAATCCGAACAAAACTTGAATATGCATGCATCTTATGGAGTCCACATTATAATAATACGATCAATATGTTGGAAAAAGTTCAGAAACGATTTATTTTTTAATTGCATATAAATTAAACATTCCAAAGCAAAATATTAGTTATTATGAGATATTATCTTTATTAAAATTAGATGACCTATCTAAACGGAGACGTGAAATTGATTTAATTTTTTTATATAAACTAGTAAATGGAATCATTAAATGTCCAATATTATCAGATTTATTGAATTTTTATACAATTGACAGAAATATGGCGATAACAAGATCACATTATATTTTTCGTTTAAATTTTAATGCAACAAATTATAGATATTTTTCTCCAATAGCACGTATGATGAGACAAGCTAATGTTTTTCAAGTAATAATCATTTTAATTTATTTTCACCATCATTGTATTCTTTTAAATTAGAGCTAAAAAAATTATGTAAGTTTTCGTAGACAGCAAATTTTCGATTGTTAATTATATTAGTCTTAGAATTATATATTTTGAGTTGTACTTACCATATTATATTAAAACCTATTATATTATGTTTTGTAAAAGGCGGTTGCCGTTTATAACAAATAAACAAAAAATAAACAAACAAAAATATTAACAGTAATCGATGTTTTCACCATAAAAGCATGGGTGCGACCTATTAAATTTAAAACTGCTAAAAACATTACTGATGCATTTACTAATATTTTTGAAGAAGCTCAGAACATTCCTGAAAGTATTCTAACAGATAAAGGAAAATAATTTATCGCTAGACCTGTTCAAAAATTTTTGACAAAAACAAAAACATAACTTTTTATGTAACTAATAATCCTGATGCAAAAGCTGCTGTAGTAGAACGGTTTAATAGAACTTTTAAAACAAGAATGTGGCGTTATTTCACTTATTCAAACTCTTACCGATATATTAACGTATTACAAGATTTGGTGTTATCTTATAACAGCAGATACCATCGAAGCATAAAAATGGCTCCCAATGATGTCAACGACGAAAACATTTTACAAGTTTGGAAAAATCTATACCATGACGGTGTAGGTATTCAGCGTTCACCTAAATATAAAGTGAATCAACATGTAAAATTAGCAGAAACAAATTAGTCTTCGAGAAGGTTACACTGCAAATTGGAGTGAAGAAATATTTAAAATAGTTAAAGTTATAAAACGCAAACCACCCGTCTATCAAATTGTGGATTTAAACAGTGAACCAATTGAAGGAACATTTTATGAAGAAGAACTACAACCAGTTACAATTGATTACAACACAACGTACAAAATTAAAAAGTTTTAAAAGAAAAAGGTAAAGGTCGAAATACAATATTTTGTAAAGTGGAGCGGGTACGGTGAGAAATTTAATTCCTGGGTATACGCTAAAGATTTACAATAATTATGAATTTGGAGAACGAATTTTACTTGACACTGTTGAGCAATAGTTCCATACACTATTTTCGAATAATACCACCTCTAATTTCACAACCCAACTACCTAAACGTATAAGGTTGGTTGGAGAATGGGTTGTCGGGTTTCTGAGCTACAATACCCTTGTTCATTCTTAGCCGTTGGTGAAGCTGAAAACTTAATGTTTTATCGCATTGAACCACCAGATAACGAGGAATATTATGTAGATGATGTATTAGAAAAAGCTGTAAACTGTTTTCTTAAAGACGATGAACGAATTGTTTATTCTGACAACAAATGGCATATCATAAAAATTCTAGCCGGCAACTATAAAACAATCGAAGACGTTCTCTATATAATTAATAATCACAAGTTAAACAAACCACTAATAAACTTTGAATACAATAAAATAACTAAACGAATTTCACTCACTCTGAACACATTTTTAAGCTTACTAGGATTTTCTAAACGGTTAGCATTACAATTGGGTTTTACCCCTGATCAATATTTGGCAATGCAAAAAAGTGCAAAACATCCTGCAAACATATGGACTGGTATACCCTCGCAAATGTTTGTTTATTGTGATATTGTGGAACCTCAATTTGTTGGTGACATTTTATCACCACTTTTAAGAATTGTGAACGTCACTTCTGATAATTATAATTATGGGTGTCACAAAGATATAGTTTCCTCTCCAGTACATTACTTTCCTGTAATGCGAAGAGAATTTGAGAATATCGAAATGAATATAAGGACCGAAACGGGTACTGCAATGCCATTTGAGTTAGGAACTTTGAATTTGAAATATCATTTTAAAAAAGTTAAGTAACATGGCCTGTCCGTATCAACAATATTACATGAATTAAGCTGGTAGCGGTATCGGTGGAGTTCCGTATCAACGAGGGCACGGAATTTGAAGCTGGTTAGGAGGATTATTTCGTTCAATTCTTCCATTATTTATATCTGGCGCTAAAGCGGTAGGGAAAGAAGTGTTGAGAACTGGAACTAATATTTTGGGTGATGTCATAGAGAATAAACCAATCAAAGAATCTTTCATAGATAGAACGCGCGAAGCCGGTCAAAATCTGAAACGGAAAGCCGATGTTAAAATCGAAAATTTAATGCAAGGATCGGGATATAAAAAGCCTCGTCAGAAAATATTAAGTCATTCATCACCACTTGTTAACAGAAAAACGTTAAAACCTAAGCGAAAAGTTTCTAATCTCGTTTACAACGATATATTTGGACAAAATTAATAATGGCTTTTCTCCCAATCTTGTGAATGCGTCAAGTCTGAATTAGATTTATTTGCACTCCCGTCAACTCAAACTTCTATTGAATCGGGAGAATGGATTTTTATAAACCATTATCTTCGCTGAGTGACGATGCACCGATTGAATTTGTAGTGCCTGGAAATGGTAATGATTACCTGGACTTAAGTCAAACGAAGCTCTACATTACAACTAAAATTGTGAAGCAAGATGATTCAATGTTATCAGTAAACGAAGTTGTAGGACCTGTGAACAACTGGATGCATTCGTTATTTAATCAAGTTGAAGTTTGTTTAAATCAAAAACTTGTTTCACCACCAAATAATACTTATGCTTACCGATCATACATTGAAACGTTGTTAAATTATGGACCAGATGCAAAAGAACCGCATCTAACTTGTAGTTTGTGGTACAGAAATACACCGGGAAAATTTGATGAGTTGACAGTAGATAACGTTGGATTTAGTAAACGTAAAACATTAACATCTACGAGTAAACATGTTGAAATGTTAGGACATGTGCATTCAGATATATTTAATCAAGAAAAATTTTTAATCAACGGAGTTGAAATGAAAATAAAAATTTGTTCGTTCAAGAGACTCATTCAATTTAATGGCGGCCTGAGGATCTACATACAAAGTTAAAATTTTAGACGCGAGTTTGTCGGTAAGAAGGATGAGAATTAATCCTACAATACTTCTTGCACACACGAAAGCGTTACAATCTGCAACTGCAAAATATCCAACAACTAAAGCGGACGTTAAAGTGTTAACCATTCCATTGGGACTACAGAGAAAATCTTTAGATAATGTGTTCTTGGGTCAATTGCCAAAACGTTGCATTATAGGATTTAATATCGAATAAAGCGTTCAATGGAGATTACGCTTACAATTTTCAACATTATAAAATTAATTACCTCTCACTATACATTGACGGGCAACAAATACCATCCAAACCACTTCAACCCGATTTTTCAAAATCTACATATGTACGAGCGTATCATATATTATTCTCAGGAACCGGTATTCATTTTCTAAATGAAGGAAATAGAATTTCTCTTGAAGATTATGCCAAACGTTACTGTTTGACAGCATTTGACTTAACCGCAGATCTTACTGCAAATATGAATTTCCAGTGGAATCTTGTAAAAAACGGTTCTCTGCGAATAGAGGTAGGGTTTGAAGATGCATTGGGGGAAACTGTAAACTGTTTAGTATACGCAGAGTTTGACAACGTTATCGAGATTGATAAACATCAAAATGTGATGGTTGATTTTAGTAGTTAAGAACATATCAGTTATTAAACAACGTGTCACCAGAATGGATGCTTTTGTTGACATACAGGAATTTCGAGGAGAAGATAAAAAATTTATTCCTAAGGAAATTGGTATCGTGTCTTCCGATGGACATTTTTGTGAAGTTTTATTTATAAAACCACCAAGTCATTATTCAAAGTTGCCAAATTCAGTAAAACGAGAAATCCGTTATTTAGAAAATTATTTTCACGGATTACGGTGGAATGATGGTTACATTAATTACGAAAATTTTGAAAACGAGCTCGCAAAAATGTTAATACCTTTTAACACAATTTTTGTGAAAGGTAGCGAAAAAGAATACACTTTAAAATTTTTAAATAAACCAATAATAAACATGGAAGGGGTTGAGTGTCCATCGCTTAAAGTATTAAGGAAAAATATGGAAGCAGTCAAATGTCTTCATCATAATATTGAAAACCCGTCATGTGCATTGAAGCATGCATTAATTTTATGCGAGTGGTCCAGAACTAATGGTAAAGATGTACCAGGTCAAGCTTGCACATCAGCTGAAGAGTATTCCGAGCATCAAGAATGTACAACGCATTGTCTGTGCTTCTAATCAACTTCCACGTCGTATACCGAGACCTGCTGCTGTAATTGCCAACACCGATCCGTCAAATAAACCAGGTCAACATTGGGCTGCATTTTTCATAGGCAAATACGGATATGGTGAATACTTAGACTCGTTCGGAAGACCTCCAGAAAAAAATCATAGAAAATTCTTAGACCAAAATTGTGCAACTTGGGTTTATAATGGTCAGATATTGCAAGATTTTCATTCGGTTTCTGCGGTCAATATTGTCTCTTGTATTTATTTTTAAACTTTGTAATATTAATACTTTAGAATTTTTGGGAATGTTTAATAATAATTTAATTATAAATGATCAGTTAATAATTTTGATGTACAATTTATGTTTTACAAAAACAAATTTGTTAGATTTATAAAAAATTTATTGTAATTATTCAAAATAAACAATTATTTTACAGTATTAGTGTTTTATTAAATCAATTGTTTAAAATTCATATAAAAGATGTACATGCATTTTCGAGAAAAAACGCAAACAATACAATTAATTAATGGTGAAAAAGATGAAAATAAAAGAATACAAATTAATAAAGCTGAGAATAAATACTAAAGATGAACAATTCATATTTAAAAGTGTTACACTAAAAATTAAAAATCAGTACATAAAGCTAACATATACATAAACCTAAAGCTAACAGTATTTACATGTAATAAAATAAATAAATAAGTACATAAATAAATAAATACATAAATAAAAAATAAAACTATTAATTCCAGGAACATTTGGTAAAGCTAAAAAAACCATTACAATGTGATCACAAACGGTATCCGTATGGTAATGTGTTTAAATTATCCTCAACTCGACGCCTCTTTGTATATTTTACCCTGAAAACTTTTTTTTTCGGGTTTGGATAGAACATCAAACGCTGCGTTTTGTACAATACGTCGATCAGTTTGAACATAAGTGTCTTCGACGTTGTTAAAAACCATGTCTTTAAGGGAATCAAAATTCACAACTTGCGAGATTTTAAAGTTTAATGTGATGCCTTTAACTTCGCATACGTACTCGTAAGTGTGTGACTTAGTTGACCACAACTTAAAGGCATAGTTCTTAGGGTCACCACTAACATATTCTGTTATTTTACTACCAGGCCCGTAACATTCGATCTCGTCTGTCATGTTTCCTAGGAAATCGCCTGTTAAGGGGTCCATTCGCCTAGTTTCTCTGTAAAAATAACCGAATCTGTATCAAAGTATAAGACACGTCTGTCCAACTGCTTCAAGTATTTGTACAATTCTAGACGGGCGTTTGAGGTGGTGTACGCAGCTAGGGCTATATTATCTGTGTTAAGGGGTATGGTACCTTCATTCGGTCTGTGCCAGTTTAAAATTAGGGTGTCATCATTAACAGAAGTAAGAGAGTGGGCTTCCACAGAAGGATCGGTCAACATCTTAAATAGATCATACGGATCTTGTATGATTGAGGTTTGCATTAGATTTTCCCGTTGGGCATACTTACCCCAAAAGCTGTTTAAGCATAATTTGGCAATATACCGCATACCCGGATTTACACCTATGTTGGATGTATCCAATGCAACCCCTTCTCTCTCGAGATATTCAGATATGTACCGATCCCTCGATTGGTCATCCGTACACTACGAAGGCGATCCCGAACTTTCTTGTTTCAGCTTTAAAAAGTTATCAACATAAGTTGAAAATAAACCTCCACACCTAGAACCCTGGTTATACTGTGCAATCTCGTACTCCCAAACTTCTAAAATTTCTAAAATTTTATATTCTTGTGATAGCGCTTCACGAAGTTCGTCCGCTACACATGTACCAGTAAACTTACGTTCATCATCCGTATGGTTAGTCACCGTTAAACAAAGACTCTCCACACAACCTGCAGAGGATGAACATAAGTTTACCATGCATTTTACAAGGTAAGACCGGATGATATACTCGTAAGTTTAAAGATAGTAAAACAATGCATTTGACAATGCCTTCCACCGAATCTAAAGATAACTGGCGGCATCTCGTCCCCGATGTGAATTTGCGGATGCTATACAGGATATTTCCCGTACTTATTCACAAACGGGTACAGAGAACAAACATCCAGGTATCTTATTTGCTCATCTTCATCGGCCTTATAATGTAATTTAATGGCATTCGTACGACCACCGAAAAAGCTATCACGAGGGTGTAATGGTATGTTCCGAATTATGGCATAATCAGTTGTAAATTTTGAAGCCTCAATATTTGTTTTTAAAAAGTTTTTGAAATTACACTCCTTCATTTCCACCAAGTTGTAACTGAAGGAACGGATGCGGGCACTTGTAGCTTCTGTTTTTTCACGTCTAATACCCATTGCCAAAGATTTTTCCAACCAAAGCAACCACTTTATTGCAACGGTGGATTGCTGATCAGCCATTCTATATCCGTTGGGAGGTATTAAACCGATGGAATTTGCTTTTAAATAATTCCGTCTAAACACGGCGTTGCACGAGCCCGCGATTGTGCAAGATTCTCTAAACGGATCTACTCGGTTAGAAGTGGTAAAGCGTGGCCAGAACTCCAAGAAAACCTTTCGTAAAATATTAACGTTTTCAACGCAATATTTCACAATTTCTGATTGGAAATCAAAAACAACGTCGAGGCTCACCTGGTTTTCGTGCCACTTCAAAAATCGCTTCTAATGGGCCGATATAATTTTGATTTGCCAAAGGGTTAAAAAAGTGCGGAAAGTACCCTTTTGAGCCTAAAAAGTTAAATGTTTTGGGTAACTTAGATAATGGCATCGGCATATAATTGAGAGAATCGATAAATTTAATACCGCTATCACAATTAATTGACATTATTTTAGTACCAGTCGTAATGATTTTAGGGTTCCACCCATTCGCATTTTCAAACAAAGCTTCTAATATGAACGCGCCATCGTATCCTTTCATATTATGTGCCAATGTCACTATGTCCCCTTTACATTTTTTCCTTGATGTCGAAACGTAATTTAGAAAATCGCCGACAGGGTTTTCTTTAAAAATGTGTTCGCGTTTTCCACAGATTGTGCAGTCTTGATTAATGTCTTCGACGTTAATGCAAGGTTTGCACATTTGCTGTACCACACATAAGGTGGGAATATGCATAAACATATTCGGAGCACCATCTACAAGTATCCTGCCGGCATTCAAAATCATAGAAAACGAAACCGAAATTATGATCAAGTTTTTCTTATTGACTGGATTTTGAGCCATGAAACATAAATGACGGACCGGTTTTTCACTTTTACAGTGAGTGCAATACCGGTATCCGCATTTGTGGGCGGCTTTTTGTACCCAAACACTATTAAGACAGAATTTGCATCGTTTCAAAATTTTGCACAATTTTTTTGTATGTTGAGCAAAACATTCGTGTCCGCGGAAATTGCGATCACAAGAATTGCACGGTATACTTTCGAGATTTATAAGGTTAAAAGGAGAAGATTGGTGATTTGCGGTAAATTTTTTTATACTTTTTTTTTTTTTTTTTTTTTTGGTGGGCGTTGGGCACAAAAAAAAAAGTAGATGTTTTTGGAGGTTGAGAAGGGGTTTGTTTTTTTTTTTTTGTTTTTTTTTTTCAATTTTTTTTTAAAAACACCCTTTTTTTTTTATTTAGGAGGCCCCTTAATAAAATTTTTTTTCCAATTTTGTGTTTGGAAATAAAAATGTGTAAGTAGTTATATGATGCCGATCCTGGACCACATTGGAAGTGGTCTAGGATCGGCATCATGGTTTCGGGGAAGATCGGGGCCGATCGTGGGGCAGATCGTGTGGTCTAGAATCGGCATCATGGTTTCGGGGAAGATCGAAGGGAAACATCAAGAAATTCCGTTGTTCTAATTTGTTTGGTCTAAAAGCGGCAGCATAATGTCGGGTATGATCGGAGGAAAAACTCGAAGCTTGTGTTTCGGGTTTAGTAATCAGAGATTTGCGTTTATTTTTTTGTATATAAATGTGTTTGTGCTAAATGTGTAAATATCGTTTGTCTAACGCTGAGGAAAAAATAATTTAAATTCTTGTTTTACATTTACTTAAAGTATATACATAGATTGAACTTCCTATAATATCGTTTTGTATTTATGCAATATTGTTATTATTTATCCAGCTGTTGTGCGTTGAATCAAAACCTAGCCATTTTACAAACAATTTAGTCCCTCTTCTTCTTAAAACTTTTTCAACTAAGTAAATATCTCTGTGTTTAACCTTTTGGAGTTCCATTTCATAAAATCCTCCTAAAATATTTTCATTTTTATGTCTTTTAATAAATATGTAGTTGGGTTAGTTAATTTAATTTTTCTAATTATAAAAATTTCATTAGACCAATTAGGTGTATAGCCTTTTTCAAATTCTTTTCTATGTTTGCTAATTCTAACATGATCTCCAACTGAAAATTTGTTATGTTTACTTGCTATTTTTACGTGTGAGAATACAGATTTTAAAATCCTTTTTTCATTCGTTTTGTTAACCATTGATGGTTTCATTCGAATAGTTCGATGAAAAGTGTTATTATATTGCTTCGTAATATCATCCAATATGTTTATCCATTTATAATTACCATGTAAGCTAAACTGTTTCCACATGGTGTTTTTCAAAGTGCGATTAACACGTTCAACTATAGATGCTTTTTGGTGCTGAATGTACTATAATGATTAATTTTATACTTTTTCATTAAATTTTGAAATGCATTATTGTAGAATTCCAATCCTTCATCAGTTTGTAAGTTTTTTGGTGTATACTTTAAATGTGATAAAATTTTTCCATTGCAATTGTTACATGTTTCGCATTTTTTAATTTTAACGGAACCGTCCAAACATATTTTGAAAAACAGTCAATTACAACGAGAATGTATTTAAACTGGTTGTTTTGTTTTGCATACGAAACCATATCTACTAGATCAGCTTGTAATGTTTCATTAATACCTTTTATTATAACTCGACGTCTTTTAAAATTGATTCTTGCTGGTTTGTGTAATTCTGACACTATATCTGCTTTTACAGAAGATGGAATATATTTTTTGTTGACTTCTTTCGAACCATTTTTATAATGACTTGGTTTCAATGTTGATTGGACACTTAACTACTATTTCAGCAAATAATTTATTAAATCTGTTTTGCTGGTTGTTTAGCTCAAAAGATATAACATCTCCTATTTTAAGTGAGCAATTAATAGCCTCACCGCTTGTATAAGATTTTCCATTTATATTTAATACAACATTATCCATGTTTATAAACACTTTTTCAATTACACCCATTTTTAATGGAAACAGATATGCGGTTTTGTCCGAAGGTAATAAAACTTACGCTCTATAACTCTACTTGATTGAAATGATAGAATATGACTATAAAACATGTTATAAAAAACCTTATGTGAATCACTTTTCATATTGTCAATCGATGTTTGAGTATGTTTTATTATATGACGACCAAATTTGTCTAAAGTCATTTTCTTAATAAATTATATTCGCTTCTCGTAATTCTTCTAGGATAGAAACTATTTCGTTTGTGTGACTTGTATGGCCTGCCGTTTGAGACGCTACTAACAATCTCAATCTATCAACTAATTCATTTACATCATCCCAGTAAATATAATCAATATGATGATTGTTTACTTCTTTAAACAATCCTTTACCTAAAGTCTTTTTAATCTCTTTGGTGTTTCGAAATAGCTCGGTTGATTAAAATACAAAGGACCAATGATGGATTTATATTTTTCTGATCTTGTTCCTAGTATTTTTACCATTAGGATCAAAATTACTTCTGCAAGCATTACTAATATCTAGAATTTCTTTATATTTATACAAATCGTCTTGAGTATAAGCTGTAGGAGTACTTTTAAACAATAATTCATACAACCCTGACGACGCTTTATAAAATGGTCCATTTACTTTTATATCAGATCCAACAAATTCTACTACAGATGTTCCTATATAAAACTTTTCTTGAAAGCTATCATGTCGTATACCGGTTCTATGATCAAATTGTCGTTTTTATCGTGAATCATAGCGTCTATATATTGTCTAGGCAGTTCATCGAACGTTGCTAAGTATTCATCATAAACGTTAGTATCGAGAATTTCTTGTAAATTTTGTTTGCTTTCTTCAACTGAATGTTGAATTAAATCATCCAAGTCGTAGTCGTCCGCAACATGTACTGGTTCTGAAATAAAAATTTCTTCTTGATCATTTTTAGGTCTGTAGTTGGCACAGAATTTTTATTAAAATATTTTGATCTTCAAATTTATCCATTTTATCATTTTTAATGCTTCAATTTTTTTCCTAAGATTTGAAAATTTTGCGTTGAAAACATTATCATTTTTTTATTAAAAGTATGAATTGGTGTTGATTCAAACATAGAATGTTTTCTTTGTGATTTTGAATTTGCTTCATCATTTTTATTTGCTTGTAATTGGTCAGATATTGTTTCCAATCGTTTTGTAATAGGAAAAACGTCTTTTCCTGTGTAACTTCATTCTGTTTCAGTAATTCCAACTTTCGTTTTACTTCTTCTCTCTTTTTTATTAAACTTTTAGTTAGTTCAACTTCATTTGACAAAGTATTGTTTGAATTCATCATGTAAGCAACTAGACATACGCTTATTACTTAACTATTTATCGAATTACTAGCCTACTTCTTATATATATATATCCGTAAGTAAATGAAACCGTTAGTTAACCAAACGATTTGAAAATAAAGATAAACGACTGATAGACCACATATGTGTTGTTTTATGGAAGTTTAACAGTCTTATCAGTTAATTATGCAATTTCCAAGACAGTTTGCAAACAAACCACCTTTAATCTAGTTATATTTTGATCAGGTTTGCATATACAAATTATTACACTTAACATGAAATAGGTTGAATAAAACAGTCAAATCCTTTTCTGTATCTACCAAAATTAATATCTCTTTCTTTATCAATAACCAAAATCCATAATTTTCATCCCAACATAATGAACACATCTTCTTAAATTCGTCGAAAGTTAAATCAGTGCTAACGTTATCATCATAAATATGACGTAAATTTAACGAATCTTGTTTAAACAATATTATGAAGTTAGCGTTATCTCTGATTAATTGTTTTGGAATGCGGCTGTATGTTTGACATAAATAAAAACAATCTATATTATTGTGTCGACCCATGCTAAAGTATTCTCTCATTAAATTTTGTTTATCACACGCTACATCATCAAAAATAAATACAGAATTTGATTTTGCTTTCGATGGCGATGGTATGTTACTTTCTAAACTATTAAATGCAAAATAATTTATGCCTTCAATAGATGTTAATAAACTTTTCAAGTATTGATATTTTGCTTGAAAAAGAGATTTAGAATAAACGTAAACGGTTTTAAAACGCAATCCATTGATATGTTCAAGTAAGCTAAGCATTACGTTAGTTTTCCCGCAATTTGATGGCCCCACAATAAGACCACGAACGGTTGATGGTAATAACTCCCCATGTCTTTTATTAACTTTATTATTTTGTATATCATTATTTGACACCGTTAGTACAATTGGCTGTTGCACAATTCGCATTTTAATTAAAACTAATTATGATGGAGGTTTCAATCCTATAAATAGACAAATTTTTCAATGTCATAATTAGTACCTATTTAGCGGTTTACAATAATCCTATATATGTTAATTCGAGACTCAGTCATTATTAAATCACGTAACAGAAAAATCTATCATAAATATAAAGGTAGAAGCCTTCTTAATTCAGTTATCGATAAAATACCTTTCGAACTTCACATACCAGGATATAATTTCTGTGGACCGGGAACAAAATTAGTGGATCGACTTCAAAGAGGAGACCAAGCTGTTAATCAATTAGACGAAGCTTGTAAAGAACACGATATAGCTTATCATAATAACAAAAACATTGAAAACAGACATAGAGCAGATAGACGTCTATTACAAAAAGCCAAGTATATATTGTACTCTACTGATTCATCGTTAAAAGAAAGTAACAGCTTTAGGTGTAATATCTGCCATGAAAGCAAAAATAAAACTAGGAATGGGTTGTTTACCTAGTAAGAAGAGGTTATTGGCAAAAAAAAAAAAAGATTAAAAGACATCTGGAAGGGATTAAAATTTAATGATCTAATTAGAATTGCACGATCTGCATTAAAAAGAAAAAATTTGTAAATGTTATAGATGCTACTAAAACTGCAGTAAATTCTTTAAAATTTCTAAAAATCGGAAAAAAATAAAACCCGCTCGTATAATTCCGGTGCCAAAGATTGGCGGATTTTACCGTTAATTCCAATTTTGCTGCTCTTGGTGCATTAGGATCGTTAAGTGGAGGAGCAGCAGCTATCGCAAAAGCAGTAAATGCGGCTAAAAGTGCTAAAGAAGGACTTAAGGAAAACCAGAGGCATAATCAAACTATGGAAGCTATAGCATTAAATAAATCTGGAAGTGGTTTATACTTGCAACCATATAAAAAGGATTTGGTCTTTTTAGAACCACGAAATCTTCAAAACAAAATTGGATAAATCTTCCAACACGAGCATTGACTAATATAGATCTAATCAAGTATGCAAAAAGTTGAACATAAAATACTTTCGGGAGTTTTATGAAAGATGGATTACCAAAATTAGTGAAAGTAAATGAATGTGGTATATTAAATTTAGATAATCAAAAGGAGAAGGAACACATTGGACAGCTTATAAAAATTGGCAAACGTGCAGTGTACTTTGATAGCTTTGGAAATTTGCAACCTCCATTAGAATTAAATGAATACTTAAAAAGTGGTGGTCCTTGCAGCATAACTTATAATCATAAGAATTTTCAATCGTATGATAGTTATAATTGTGGACATTTATGTTTAAAGTTTTTGTACAATTATAATAACAACGGGCTTCTCGGTAGATCACATAGATAGGTGATGGCTTTGCAACCGAGAAGACTCGGGTTCAAATCTCTATACCAATAAAATTCAAAATTTGGTATTGAAACTTGAACTCCACCTAGTAGGACAAATTAAACTTAAGAACGTTTGATTATTATATATTCTAATCAAATTTCACTTAGAAGTTAGGTTAAGCAACACTTAGTTACAAGTAGCATGTGTTCCACATTTACTCTGACGGGAACAAATTCTGTTCTTTCCAGTAAGTATTATCCACCGATCACATTAGATGATGACAATTACGGTTTGGGTTTGATAAACTTAGAAACGTTCAATACAATTCCCAACGTAGACAACACTAATAACAAATTTTATTTTGTACTTCAGAATGGTAAAATGTCTTGTATCGAAATTCCTGAAGGTTCTTATGAGATTGATGATATTAATAATTATTTAAACAAGAGTCTTACAAAGTATGTAATATCGGAAAATATGAATATAGATGAACCCTTACCTTTGCCAGTAATATTAATAAAGGAAATAACAATACTTTACGATCCGAAATTAAATGCACGTTGGATATCGATTTTTCCAAAGAAGGTTCAATACGGGATTTATTAGGTTTTAAATCTAGAATTTTAAAAGCAAACATAAGAAACATATCAGATTTTCCTTGTAAAATTTTCCAAATTAAATGCACTGTGCGTAGAATGCAATATTGTCTCCAGTTCATTCAGAAACGGTGAGCCAGTGCATGTGATTCATGAATTTTTCCATCGGTCCCACCTGGATATAAAATTATTGAAACTCCTTCAAACGTGATTTATTTACCAATTAACACTAAACAAATAGATGAGATTACTATAAAAATAACTGATCAAGATCAAAATTTAGTCAATTTTAGAGGGAAGTGATAACGGTGAGACTGCATCTTCGAAACTATAATAAATCAGTGTGATGGGAATTGTTTTAATGAAAACAAAACAGGAGTAAACATACAAATATTCCAAATACACTAAACAGTTATATAAAGCCCACAAATAAATCTAAATTTATCAGTCGGTCTACTAGAATCAATCAATTAACACTGCAAAATAAAAAATTTTTGGAATCAATAGGAGTTCGAGTAAGAAAGCAGAAATGAATTTTGAAACTATAAACGTAAATGAAACACCACTTTTTGATAATACAATTGTCTACGCCGAAAAACGAAGTCATCCACCTTATGCTTCAAGTTCCTTCAATAATAATGATGAAATCAGAATCCCTGTACAACAACAAGACATATACACGGTACCTTGGTATAGTTCTTTACATATTCAAGGAAAAGTAGAAGGATATAACGATAAAAATGAAAAAATTGAAACACCTCTAATTAATTTTTGTTAATATGGGCATTTTATTCCTGTTTGATGAAATTCGTCTAGAAGTTGCTGGAGAAATTATAGACCGTGTTAGAAATCCTGGAATTGTGTCTGTTTTAAAGGCTACGCGTCTTACAATCAAGGGAAAGCAGAGCTCTTGAAAACGGTGGTTGGTTTCAAAAGGTAATTCAACATTAATGGACAGAGCAACTGGTAGTTTTGAAGCTGTTGTACCTCTTCATATGATTTTAGGATTATGTGAAGATTTTAAAAGAATAGTAATTAACTGCAGACAAGAATTGGTAATGCTTCGCAGTAGTACAGACAATAATGCTTTAGTATTAGATGATAAAACAAAATCAGTTAAAGTTCAACTACATAAGATAATATGGCGCGTTCCACATGTATCTGTCTCTATTAAAGAACAATTAAAATTGTTAGATATTGTTAAAAGCGCTAGAGATTTATATATTCCATTTAGAAGTAGAGAATTACATGAATATCCTGTATTGCCACAGACACAAAACCATACCTGGGCTATTAAGACTTCTGTAGAAAAACCTCAATGTATAATTTTTGGTTTTCAAACTGATAGAAAAATAATACCACTAAAGATTGCAGTCGCTTCGATCATTGTAACTTAACTAATATTAAGGTTTTCTCAATGATACCGCATATCCTTATGATAATCTTAATTTAAATTTTGGAAAAGATCAGTACGCACTGTTATATGAAATGTTTGCCGGATTTCAACCTTCATTTCTTTACAAAACAAGCGAACCTATATTTACACCAGAGGAATTTAAAACATATGCTCCTATTGTAGTTATAGATTGTTCTAAACAAAAGAAGAACTCAAAAAGGTCCTGTGGATATAAAAGTTGAATTTGAAACAAATGTAAATATACCTGATAAAACAACAGCATATTGTTTAATACTTCATGACAGAATTGTTAAATATGTTCCCATAAGAAATGTTATATCATTAGTATAGTAACTGTGCATATGTTAAATTTTGTATTTGTTGTATAGTATTCTAGGGTTTAAAATAAAACAAAATAACCAAATTTCTTTATTTTTATTTACTTGAAATTAACATTAATAATGATAAAGTCTCCTCATAATCCTTCATGACCGAGGAAGGCCATCTTCCAGAATCCGGACCACAAGTCCAACCCAATATCGCTTCGGGAATTTGTTTTCCTTTCTCGATGTTTTCTCGTATCCATAACAATATATCAGAATGTTCTTGATTTTCTAGAGAATTGAATTTAAAGGGTATGTTTTTACAGATAAGTGCTGTAATAATTTTTTTAAAATCTTACTGTCGGCCAAATACGCCGACTTACAAATAAATTCATTTATGCATGATTTAATATCTTTATGGTTTCTAATAATATTATTAATTGGGTAGTCTGTCATACAAACATTATTAATATTAAATCCAGACAGTAGCTTCATAATATATAATTTGTGTGACATATTGCGTTCCAAACTATGAAATTCCAAAATTTCATCAAGTTTCTTTAAATTTATCCACTCATACTGCTCTGTTTTGCAAATATTTATAATATTGTTAACATAATTATCTAAACTTCTCCTCTTATCTAAAAGTAAACATATGTTTGAAATAGTTAAGTGTCTTCCATGTGATGCTGTAAAATACATGATATCGTTTGGAACAACAAAGTCTTCTTTGTTTATTAAATACACAAAAGCTTTCTTTGCAGAATTTGTGATACTGGAGCGGACTGCATTCTTAAGATGTTCTTCATAAATTTTTCTTTTGCTTCTTGTGCTTCTAACTCAATTTTAAACATTGTATCTATTGTTTTGTAGAAACTTGATTACAATGTACACTCTAGAATTATAATACACATCATAACATACGCGCTATGATTTTATAATTGTGCCCCCCAAACACATTATTTGCATTCATGATATAGATATCCCCATGGTCTTGTATCGCTGCTATTGAAAATGAGTACACGTTTATCATCATAAGGACTAAGAACAATTTTGTTTTGTTTAATTGAAAACACGTTGTGTTGTTTAGATTTAATAAGACGTTGAAGAGTTTCAAAAAGTTTTTATTAAACAAACATTTTTGTAATCCTCGAAAGTTATGGATTTGATAGATGATTTTTACAACCCTTTGATTTTTATTAACTTTGTAGTAGTTCCCTCTTCAATAATATAAGAATACATCTCTTTGATCTAAGTCCTACAAATTCGAGCATCAGTTTTCCATTATTTTCATCCTTCATTAATCCCGGTTGTTTTTGTTTTTTTGTTCTATTTGATAAACATTGTTAGTATCATAGTCAGAAGTATCAAAACGATAACTGTCTTGTTTAATATATTTATAAATGTCTATATTTTTAAAACTATAAATTAAACTGTCAGTATCCCGTATATAATAATTTTTGTGTTTTGCCCAAACGTTTTTAAAATATAGTCATAATGAAATTCATAAAGAAAAATTTTGAAACATCTAATATGCTAAATCCCACATAAATGGGTTTGTTGATACAAATTTCCAATTTATTCATTTCAACAATTAACTATATCTTCATCAAATACAACCGAGCTATGAAAATTTGGTTTTGAAATAAGAGACCGCACCCCCATTGTCCATCCCATTTCGTTACTAAACGGATATCTCTATGTTTTCTAACATTTTCCATACATTTTCCATATATAGCATTTATCATTAACTTAAAAAATCCTTTTCAAAGTCATTTTAGATTGTTGTCGCAATTTTGTATTCAAATCTATGTATTCCTTTAACCATGGAGACTGACTAAATTTAAGTACTCTATGAACTTTTGTAAGTTGCATTCCTAGTCTTAAATACATTTTTTAAGTTTCTGTAGTGAAGGATATATTGTTTTTGGAAATAAGGTTAATAATAACTTTTTATCTTAGTTTTTGAGTTTGGAGGGATCATATGTTCCGGAGCTAGTGGTAAATCACTATGTAAATTATGTAATTGTATCGGATACTCTAAATCACATTCTAATATATATCCAAAAGCAAAATCATCTGGGGTATTTAAAATGTCTTGAATATTAAAGTTATTCATAAATATAAAATTTCCATAAGGAAGGTATTGAGACATGGCTGCTCCATATAAGTTATTAACATCAAAATACATTAAATATGTACTATCTTTATTCATATCAAATTTCTCTTGCATGTATTTATTATTTGCTTTTGCATACCTATTAGAACATTGTGAAACACCTCCTCGAATTCCTTTCTCAATAAACATAACGGTATCGACATCAGTAAGAAGTTCTAACGAAACTTTTGTAGTCTTTAGCATAGCATCAAAAGTTAATCCCGGTGCAGTATAATAATGTAAAGGGTCTAAGGTATACGTGTTTAAACACGTTTCTCGAAAAGTCAAATACATCAGCTAGTAGAAGTACATCAGTTTTTAAATATAAATCAGAATATTCACCTAGATTTTGGATTCCAAAAAGTTTTCCAGACATTTACAGCATGATTATAATCTTCATTACTTATGTTTTCATCAAGCAATTGAGAATAAAATTCTTCTTTAGGTGGTAAATAATTTTCTTCTAGTTTTTGCCCATGAATCTATATAGTCATAAGGAAACACACCTTTTTATTTAATAAATTAAATTCTTCTAAACTTTTACAATAAGCTTTAACAATGTTTTTACGATCATTTTGTAGATTAGAAGAAAGTTTATCTAAACTTTGTGACATAAAACGAAATGAATCTATAAACCTAAGCGAAATACTAATATTAGGTATAGACTTGCTAAATGAAATATACTTTTCTTTATTTATTGGTAATAATTTAATGCTTCCTTCAAACAATGTAGATAATTTTCTAATAGTGAAATGTGCATCATAGCCACTTAAATTGTGAAATACTACCGGAATACAATGCTCATCTTTAAAATTTAAGTTACACCCTTGATGAGCAACTCCTCTAAATTTTCCATTTTGATGATTGTGATCTCGAACCTTAATTTGCTTATCTTTAAACGGTTTTTTACAAATATGACACACATCAGAAGTTAAAAATTGTTGATTTTGTTGTGGATTGAGATTTTCCATTGGAACAATCGTTTTAAGTTGTTCATGGCACATGTGACTTATGTCTTTTAATTCCCATACAAACCAATCGATGCAATCAATTCCTCGGTGCATATTAAACTTGGAAAAAGAATCATCATAAGAGCATTTTAAATAATAAGCTATACTAAATGGTATATGTTTTTGGTATGGTGTACTTTTATTTTTAGCTTCGTTATCATTACATTTCTCTAAAATACATTCTAAATCAGCATAAATAACAAACGGTACCTTCTCTTGAAGACGATAATTTTTAAATGATAAGAATTTATCCTTTTGTTTTGGTAACGTAATGGAACACTCGTTTGAATTAATACAATACTTTTATGTTTTTCGAGAATATCCTGAGTTGTAAAATGAATTTAAACATCGTTCACAAATAAAAATCTTATGCTTATGAGATGACACTTGGTTTGACAAAGAGCAGATAAATTTTAATCCAAGTAAAATGGAAGCAAAGGTGTAAGTCAGATAACTCATTTACACTTGCTTCGCTTAAGGAAGCATAAGGAGATTTATAATTTTAACATTACTTTTATTAACAGGACTAAGCGAACAAGGTAAAATTTTATTATTTTCAATACTGAACAAATTAATAGACAAATTGTTAAGCTTCTCAAAAGTTCTTATATCTTTTATTGTTATGGGAAAAGTTATACCATCACAATTTAAAACATCATGAAAATGTGGGTACGAAGACTTTCTATCGGAATGTGCGTTAACCGGATACAAAGCGGATACGATAGACCAAAGAAAGCAATAAGGATCATTGTTGTTAATGTTTATAACAGCACGTTTTTGTGTATAATCTGGAACCGATACATATGTTGAATAACCTATTTTAAGAGGATCGTGTTTATTAATATTTACTTTTAATCCCAAAAGCTCATACAAAGCCAATCCGCTATCTTTTTCAGAAAATTCTTCTAATTTTGCAGAAAACTTATCAAACACATATTCCTGATACCATTGTTTCAAATTGGTTGTAGGATCTATGACATTATTCTTAGTACAAAACGTCTTTAAACTTATTTCTCCCGTTTGAGGTTTAATAAAATTAGCACTCAAAATGACATTTACTTTTAACATTACGTAAGCTT